>OV816023.1:3236668-3423992 GCA_929113105.1 Agrypnus murinus | reverse complement strand
GTAATCATTTTCCTGTCCTGCTGAGATTGTTTGCAGGACGTTCAACGCGTCTCCACGCAAAGCCACAGTTAAAGAAACGGCCTTTTCCTTGCTTGTCCATCCGTTAGCCCCAGCGGCCGCCTCAAATTGTTTGTAGTAGGTGGACCAAGGTATCTTTCCATCGAACGTGGGTGGTTTTACTTTTATCCCTACGGCAGGACCCTTTTCTTCTTTAAACTGTTTCTTTACTTCATTAGACGGCCACTCAGAAGTTGAGGGAAACCGTAGTTGCCTTATCTTCCAGCATTTCGGTTATATCGTCTTTCTTAGTTGTTGGTGGTAATTGCATTTGGGCTATTTTCTCTTCTACCATCTTTATTACTCTATCTTGTTTTTCCAATTTAATTTCTAACAGTCCTAACGCGCTGGAATTGTCCAACAATTCTTCGAAAACCTTATCTTCTAACACTTTGACATTGTCCAGCAATTCTCCTTTAAGCCTTCTAGAACTTTCTTCGGACTTTTCTAGTAATTCTTCCTTGAGCAATCTTGCGTTTTCTAGTAAATCTTCTTTAATCATTCTAGAATCTTTAGAAACTTTTTCTTCCAGTGCTTTAGTATTATCCATTAGCTTTCTAGAATATTCCAGCAACTCTTCTTTTAACATTCTAGAATTATCTTCGTACTTTCTAGAATTCTCTTCGGACTTTTCCAGTAATTCTTCTTTAAGCATTCTAACATTTTCTTCGGACTTTCTAGAATTTTCCAAAACTTTTTCTTCCAGTGCTTTAGTATTTTCCATTAGCTTCCTAGAATTATCTTCGGACTTTTCCAGTAGTTCTTCTTTTGCGTTTTTATTTATTAATAGAGATAGATTCAAATTTTTTTCGCTAAATCAACACTTTTCATGAGTAGACATTATTTTTTTCAAAAAAATGTTCCTAATTCTAATAATAAAAATGCGGGAAACAAAAAAACGATTTTTGATGAAAGGCGGTTTCGACAAAAAACGGTTTTTTTTGTAATATATATATATATATATAAGCGATTTTTGACATGTTAATTGTTATGCAAAGAATAGTCAAACTGCTTTATCATTGTTTGATATAGTTAAAAAATTCTTGGCAGAGAATTCAATATCAGTTTGCAAATTGTCTTATGACAACGCCAGCAATACGTTAGGAAAATATATGAGTACACAGGCACTCTTTATAAAAGAAAATTGTTTGAACTACATTCCTTGTGCAGGTCACTCCTTACAGTTGGTTGATGATGAAGCCTCGAAAGTATCAACAGAAATTGTTAACTATTTTCGTGCCATGAAGTATGTAAGTGTTCCTCAGATCGAACCCTTTAAAGCAGTCCAGAAAATTACTATTTACTATAAAGAATTTAGGGAAAACTAGGTATTTCAGTCATTAAGCCGTCCACGGCATTAAGGTTGGTTACAAGTCTGTTTTGAAAATTCTTTGAAGTAACTTTAATAATGATAATATAAAATAAAATTCTTTTTCTTGAACCATTTAATACGTAAATATTTCGAAGTTTCTTGGTTATGAGGTTCTAAATTAATTTAAAAAAAAATTAATATGATAATAAATAATGATAATAATGAATAATGAATGATACTTATAATGGATAGGAAATTCTGAACGAATCGCAAAGGAGTATGACACTGAAACAAAAGCTTTTTGAGCTCCGAAATTGAACAGAATTATAGTTACATAAACAAAAGAAAGACAATAAAAACATTGTCTGATAGCCAAGCAGAAACAGACTTCTCGATTCTAGATGATAATCGTTTTCGGATAGAAACAGTTGTTACTACTATCCATTTTTTTTCTAGAGTCTTCTGACTTTGAAAGCGTATTACTTGCGAACTACTGAACCGAATTAAATATTTTAAAAACGAGCAATACTACAGTAAAATATTATATTTCTAACTGGTATACTTTTATTTTTATTGGACGATACATAATAAAAGGTAGCCATTTTTAGAGACAATTTCATTGAGAGTGAGTTAATTTTTTTTTTCTCAGAAAGTATATTTCATATATCTATGAGATTTTTGTAGGGGTTAGAAAGAAACTTTGCGGTTGTTATCCTATTAATTTTTGGACAAAAAAGTGTTTTAGTTAAGATATATATGAAAAAGTAGCGAACTATGCGTTCTTGTTTATTAATGGAGATAACGTCAAATCTTTTTCGCTAAATTAACACTTTTCATATGTAGACATTATTTTCTTAAAAAGATGTTCCGAATTTTAACAATAAAAGTGCAATAACAAAAAAACCGTTTTTTGTCGAAACCGCCTTTCATCAAAAATCGTTTTTTTGTTTCCGCATTTTTATTATTAGAATTAGGAACATTTTTTTGAAAAAAATAATGTCTACTCATGAAAAGTGTTGATTTAGCGAAAAAAATTTGAATCTATCTCTATTAATAAATAAAAACGCAAAAGAAGAACTACTGGAAAAGTCCGAAGATAATTCTAGGAAGCTAATGGAAAATACTAAAGCACTGGAAGAAAAAGTTTTGGAAAATTCTAGAAAGTCCGAAGAAAATGTTAGAATGCTTAAAGAAGAATTACTGGAAAAGTCCGAAGAGAATTCTAGAAAGTACGAAGATAATTCTAGAATGTTAAAAGAAGAGTTGCTGGAATATTCTAGAAAGCTAATGGATAATACTAAAGCACTGGAAGAAAAAGTTTCTGAAGATTCTAGAATGATTAAAGAAGATTTACTAGAAAACGCAAGATTGCTCAAGGAAGAATTACTAGAAAAGTCCGAAGAAAGTTCTAGAAGGCTTAAAGGAGAATTGCTGGACAATGTCAAAGTGTTAGAAGATAAGGTTTTCGAAGAATTGTTGGACAATTCCAGCGCGTTAGGACTGTTAGAAATTAAATTGGAAAAACAAGATAGAGTAATAAAGATGGTAGAAGAGAAAATAGCCCAAATGCAATTACCACCAACAACTAAGAAAGACGATATAACCGAAATGCTGGAAGATAAGGCAACTACGGTTTCCCTCAACTTCTGAGTGGCCGTCTAATGAAGTAAAGAAACAGTTTAAAGAAGAAAAGGGTCCTGCCGTAGGGATAAAAGTAAAACCACCCACGTTCGATGGAAAGATACCTTGGTCCACCTACTACAAACAATTTGAGGCGGCCGCTGGGGCTAACGGATGGACAAGCAAGGAAAAGGCCGTTTCTTTAACTGTGGCTTTGCGTGGAGACGCGTTGAACGTCCTGCAAACAATCCCAGCAGGACAGGAAAATGATTACCAGTTGTTAGTGTCTAGATTGGAGATGAGATATGGAGACGCGCATCTTCAACAAGTGTATCACGCACAAGTAAAGAATCGTGTCCAGAAGAATGGAGAAAGACTTCAGGAGTTTGAAACGGATGTTGCGCGGTTTGTCCGATTGGCGTACCCTGCGGCACCCGATTCATTTCTGGGACAACTCGCTGTACAGACCTTCATTGATGGGTTAAGAGACGGGGAAACACAACAATCATTGAGGCTGGCACGACCAAGAACAACTGATGATGCGCTTGCTCACGCCTTAGAATTTGAAGCTGCAAAACAAGCGTTCCGAGGTCACAAAGAGAAAAATGCAGTAGCGCAGTTTTGCACAACGTTGGTTAATTGTAATTATACGATTTATTTGTTCAATTGGGTTCCATTATTTAAAAGCGTTGCGTATTCTTTCTCAATAAGATTGTTTGAAGACGTCGTAAAATTTGATCTGACAAATTGTGCAAAGCAAATTGAAGTAACTAAAGGAATTAATAATTCACAAAATTGTGCTGCGTCTGTCCACAATCTTGTTGTGTATTTTGATACAAGTTGTTTAACTGTAATTATCCACAGTATTGTGCAGCTTTTTAATTGTATAATAAAAAAATGCAAATAAAATTTGAAACTGTAATACAATTTGAGTGAAATATTGGATTTCACATGGAATGTGGGATTGACCTATTTCATTTATTTCCCCCTCAGATCAGAGACTCCAGACATAAACAAACTTCAAAAAACGCTGTGCTACGTGGAAATGGAACACGTTCGTTTAGTAAGTTTGTAATAGTTGCAGAATACAGATATAATAATATAGGTGAATAAGAATTTAATTAATGTATAAGTATTTTTAATTTTTTACCCTATATTTTAAATTATTGTTACGTTCTTTTTAAAATAATAATCAAAATGCTGTTTAAATTCGTCTATTAATAAAGAAAAGATTATTTACAATGCACTTAATTAACAACACTATAACTATAAACTATTTAACAAACTAAAGCATTTAAATAAATGTATTTAGAAATTTATATGAGAACTATTTATATAAAACTATTTATGTATTACTAATTATTTAGAGTACATTTCAACACGACGCCGGTTAAACATTAACTGACTCCTACTCGCGATCTCAATTTATATCATACGATGACTCATTCATACGATGATTCATACGTCTAAAATATTCGATGACGTGTTGATGAGTCATACACGCAGCTGCCGGTAAATCACGTCGATGAGGTGTGTCGGTCATACTTGCACGTGTTATTGATGAGTCATACAGTTGATGGGAACTGCCAATTTGTTAATACCCCTGGTAAGCAACTCGGTCCTCAAATCCCATAATGCCCTCCACAGGTCGACGTAACTCGGTTTCTGGTAGTAAAACTGCTTGGTTACCAAGTAGTAAATGGAGCGGTCATGATCAGGCAAGTGTAAGGCCTTGCCAACAGAGGTATTCTGATCTCGAAGTTCATCCAGCCGTCCAAATTTATTTCTAAACACTACTGCGTTCCCCCTGGACATGCGGTGATCTTCGGAGACACAGTGGGCAATGGAATAATCACCAGGGACCCGGAAGAGGTCTTGTTGCATCTCGGTCGTGACTCCGAATCGGGCTTTTCTAGTTCCGAAAAACGCAGCCATAAATTCTCTAAAGGTTGGTTGATCATATTCAGGACTACGGTATTGACAGCCACCTGAGCATCATCTTCTCGATCCGGGACTACGTTATTGTTTCCCTCATAGTGCGCCAGACGATTGGAGTGTACCACCTTTGGTTTCCCTCTTGGCAATTTCTGGATGCGATAAATCAAGTCATTTATTCGTTTCTTCACCAGGTATGGGCCCTCCCAATTCCGCTGTAACTTTGGAGAATAGCCACGACGTCTTTGCGGGTTGTATAACCAGACAAGTTCTCCAGGTTGAAACCCTCCTTCTTGGGCTCTCACATCGTACGTAGCCTTCATCCGGTCACTCGCGATTCGACTATTGTTTCGGCTTCGGTCGTGAATATCCTCCAACTTCTTCTTTAACTGGATGACATAATCATTCCCGGCTACCTCCTGCTCTATAGGTGGAGACCCAAATTCCAGATCACACGGTAACCGTAACTCGCGTCCAAACATCACAGACGCTGGTGATTGACCGGTTGTTTCGTGGACCGATGCACGATAAGCCATCAGGAACAGATGCAAGTATTGGTCCCAGTCTCGTCGATGATCGGAGACGACCTTGGCCAAATATTTGCCCATTGTCCGATTCATGCGTTCTACCATTCCATCGGACTGCGGATGTAACGGTGTGGTCCGAGTCTTGCGAATGCCCAACAATCGACAGACTTCTCCAAAGAGTACAGACTCAAAATTGTGGCCTTGGTCCGAATGCAGCTCCATGGGCACTCCGAAGCGACTGAAAAACTCTTTGACTAGTAAGTCAGCAACAGTCGCAGCTTCCTGGTTTGGTAGGGCATATGCTTGTGGCCATTTGGTAAAATAGTCCATTGCCACTAAGATGTATTTATTCCCATCGTCGGTTTAGGGAAATGGTCCGGCAGTATCTACAGCTATTCTTTCCAGAGGACTACCCACATTGTACTGCCTCACAGGTGCTCTTCGTTTCCTCAAGGGTCCGTTACCAGTGGCACACAGTTCGCATTTCCGGCACCACTCCTTCGCGTCTTCTTTACAGTTGACCCAATAAAAACGCTCCCTAACTTTCTCCAAAGTCTTTTTCACACCGAAGTGTCCTCCTGAGGCACCGTCCTGAGGCGCCCATCTTCAGTGAACCTTCAGTTAACCCAGGAACGAAACGCCTGTAGTAGGTACATAACCCAAGAAAACTACGAACTTGGTGTTTATCTTTCGGTGTTGGACACTCTTGGACTGCACGGATTTTATCGGGGTCGGCTGCCACTCCATTTCGTGATACGACATGCCCGAGATATTTCACCTCCCTTCGGAATATGTGGCACTTTTTCGGACTCCTCGATTTCTGCTTCTGCTCAGCTTCTGCTCGCCTTGCTAGAGGTAGACGCCTCGGCTGCTGACGGACAGGCATAGAGTTGCCTGTATTGATTTTATATTTTACTATATCCGTTCGTCCCTTCTGGCTATCGTCAAGAGCGAAGATATCTTGTTATCGGTGAACCAAACCCTGTACCTCTTTCACCTCCGTTCCATTAAGGTCTTCGCACGAACTAACAACCATACCCACTAATTCTTCACCATGGTCTTTGGGCACTGGTTTTGGAACATCAGCCATACACCTGGCTACTCGGAATACTGACACGCACTGTCCCACAAGGGTACTCTTCTTCAATGTCACCGGATCCACATTAACGTTCATAAGCCTCACCGGTACTGTCTTTCCAACCTTAATCAGCGCTTTTCCCACCAGTATGCCACTATGGATCTTCTTATCACAAACAGGCTCCATCATTCGCACACATCCTATCCGAAGATCTCCATCCAAACCTGCCTCGACAACCATCTCGCTTTGACCCGGCAATATCACATCTTCTGTCAACAAAACCCTTACAACAGGATCCTCTCGTGGGTGCAACGGAAGTTCTTCGTTACCGATCTTCAAAACACCCTCCTTCAAATCCAACGTAAAACCAAATTTTCTCAGGAGGTCCATTCCCAAGATGAAGTCATCAGTGATATCGGATACCAGCACCTCATAATACGTTCTTCACTTCCAATGCCAATCTTCATCTTTACCACTCCGCGTGTTGGTATCACTTCACCTGTTGCTGTACGGAGTAGTTGTCGGTAACAACTTAATACTTGATCGTAGAACATCAGGGCGTACGATGGATTTTGCCGCCCCCGTATCAATAAGTAGTGGAACAGTTCGATTAGCAATTTCCCCATCTACGAACAAACAGCTGGTACTATTCTTTGAAATGAATCGATCGGGTGTCGTAGGATACGCCAATCGGACAAGCCGCGCAACATCGGGTTCAAACTCCTGAAGGCTTTCTCCATTCTTCTGTACACGATTCTTCACTTGCGCGTGATACACTTGTTGAAGATGCGCGTCTCCATATCTCATCTCCAATCTAGACACTAACAACTGGTAATCATTTTCCTGTCCTGTTGGGATTGTTTGCAGGACGTTCAGCGCGTCTCCACGCAAAGCCACAGTCAAAGAAACGGCCTTTTCCTTGCCTGTCCATCCGTTGGCCCCAGCGGCCGCCTCAAATTGTTTGTAGTAGGTGAACCAAGGTATCTTTCCATCGAACGTGGGTGGTTTTACTTTTATCCCTACGGCAGGACCCTTTTCTTCGTTAGATTGTTTCTTTACTTCATTAAACGGCCACTCAGAAGTTGAGGGGAACCGTAGTTGACTCATTCTATCTTCCAACATTTTAGTTACGCTATCCTTCTCAGTTGTTGGTGGTAATTGCATTTGGGCTATTTTCTCTTCTACCATCTTTATTACCCTATGCTGTTTCTCCAATTTAATTTCTAATAATCCTAACGTGCTGGAATTTTCCAACAATTCTTCGAAAACTTTATCTTCTAACGCTTTGGCATTGTCCAGCAATTCTCCTTTAAGCCTTCTAGAACTGTCTTCGAACTTTTCTAGTAATTTTTCTTTAAGCCTTCTGGGATTTTCTTCGGATTTCCTGGAATTCTCCAGTATTTCTTCCTTTAGCATTCTAACATTTTCTTCGGCCTTTTCTAGTAATTCTTCTTTAAGCATTCTAGAATTTTCAAAAACTTTTTCTTCCCGTGCTTTAGTATTATCCATTAGCTTTCTAGAATTTTCCAGTAATTCTTCTTTTAGCATTCTAGCGTTTTCTTCAGACTTTCTAAAACTTTCTTCGGCTTTTCTAGAACTCTCTTCCATTTTACTTAACAACAAATTAGTATCAATTGCGAGTCCAGGTATTTCGAAGCGGTAAGTTTCAGGATCTTCCTTCTGTTCTAAAAGCCATTCTCTTATCCGATTTATCAAAACTTCTTTCTTTCCATTACTATCTAAGTCTCTCTCGTCCAATTCCTGTTTTAAATCTATCACTAAGAGATCTTTTAACAATTTCATTACCATTTTAATTGTTTGTTGAAATTATTTTTAACACTAAAAATTTATTCACACAGCACTTTATTTAATTATTACGCGATTTTATTTATTTTAAAACTCCACACCTGACAACACTGTTACGTTCTTTTTAAAATAATAAATAAAATGCTGTTTAAATTCGTCTATTAATAAAGAGAAGATTATTTACAATGCACTTAATTAAAAACACTATAACTATAAACTATTTAACAAACTAAAGCATTTAAATAAATGTATTTACAAATTTATATGAGAACTATTTATATAAAACTATTTATGTATTACTAATTATTCAGAGTACATTTCAACACGACGCCGGTTAAACATTAACTGACTCCTTCTACTCGCGATCTCAATTTATATCATACGATGACTCATTCATACGATGACTCATACGTCTAGAATATTCGATGACGTGTTGATGAGTCATACACGCAGCTGCCGGTAAATCACGTCGATGAGGTGTGTCGGTCATACTTGCACATGTTATTGATGAGTCATACAGTTGATGACTCATACACCTAGAATGTTTGATGACGTCATAAGTGGGTTTATTATTCGTTACATTATTATTATTATTATTATTGGGTACGCATTTTATTTACTCATTTATTTTAGTGCAAGTGCTATGTAATAAATAACTAATTTATACATTCATTTTCCATGCGTAATTGGGTGCGGAGTTTTCTCTTCTTCTTGGATCAACCACCAACATAAACAAACCAAATTTTCTAATAATTCAGAAATGGATCGATGATCTTCCAGTGTTTGGCATTATTGAGAAAATAATAAAAAGTTCATGTTTCCAACTTGAAAATTTACTTTTATATGCCATGATTTGTTACTAATTTAAATAGTAAATCGTTTTATTTTAATTAGATCGTTTGCTTAATTTTTATTTTTATATGAATGTTTTCGCTTTGTATTTTTGCGTTTAAATTAAATATATAATTGTTTAAGAAAATTATCCACAATTTGTGTTATTAAATCACCCAGTGTTTAGCGTTTCTTTCAGCAATATTAAAGGTTAAAGAAAAATAAGCACAATATTGTGCAAATATGCACTAAACTGCTATATACACAATTACTGCAATGTTCGTATGTGTTTCCAACAGCATTGTGCAAAAATTCCACATAAGGATCGCAAGTGTTTAATACAGCATTGTGCAAGACTATGCTATAAAATGTAGAAGATTCTTTAAACAAATTGTTTTAGGTATAGTTACCTATTTGGTATGGAGATAAAAATAATAAGTTGTTTGGATAAACATTACAATTTGTTTTGCACAAACCAATGCAATTAGATTGCACAAATTGTTCCTGTCACCGTTTTAGGCACAATTTGTTTTAATTTTCTAAACTATTGTGCATTAAATATACAAACATTTCTCTCTGTGCACGGGCGTGTTCGGGCCGTTGTGGAAAAAGAAGAAGGTTCTAAAGATCATCTAGAGGAGTTAGTACTGAGAGTTCTTCGGAAGGAAGAAAGCCGTAAGAAGAATCATCAAGAAGTTCGAGGGCCTCGTTGTTGGAATTGCGGCGAACAAGGGCACATACGACGTCGTTGCCCTAAACCAAAACAAGTTCAGCAGTCGGAAAACTAAAGGGGGTCGACGAGAGGGGGCGAACGCTGACCTTGAGTGGAAATGCCCCGGAGATCACCATCTATGCCATAACATCAAAGAATAGTAATGGCAGTTTATTTGTAGATGGGAAGATTGCTAACCGAACTGTTCCACTACTTATTGATACGGGGGCGACAAAATCCATCGTACGCCCTGATGTTTTACGATCAAGTATTAAGTTGTTACCGACAACTACTCAACTCCGTACAGCAACAGGTGAAGTGATACTAACACGCGGAGTGGTGAAGATGAAGATTGGCATTGGAAGTGAAGAACGTGATTATGAGGTGCTGGTATCCGATATCACTGATGACTTCATCTTGGGAATGGACCTCCTGAGAAAATTTGGTTTTACGTTGAATTTGAAGGAGGGTGTTTTGAAGGTCGGTAACGAAGAACTTCCGTTGCACCCACGAGAAGATCCTGTTGTAAGGGTTTTTCTGATAGAAGATGTGATATTGCCGTGTCAAAGCGAGATGGTTGTCGAGGCAGGTTTGGATGGAGACCTTCGGATAGGATGTGTGCGAATGATGGAGCCTGTCTGTGATAAGAAGATCCATAGTGGCATACTGGTGGGAAAAGCGCTGATCAAGGTTGGAAAGATAGTACCGGTGAGAATTATGAACGTTAATGTGGATCCGGTGACATTGAAGAAGAGTACCCTTGTGGGACAGTGTGTGCAAGTATTCCGAGTTGCCAGGTGTACCGCTGATGTTGCAAAACCAGTACCAAAAGACCATGGTAAAAAATTAGTGGGCATGGTTGTTAGTTCGTGCGAAGACCTTAATGGAACGGAAGTGGAAGAGGTACAGGGTTCGGTTCACCGATTCCAAGAAGTCTTCGCTCTTGACGATAGCCAGAAGGGACGAACAGATATAGTAAAACATAAAATCAATACAGGCAACTCTATGCCTGTCCGTCAGCAGCCGAAGCGTCTACCTCTAGCAAGGCGAGCAGAAGCCGAGAAGATTATTACCGATATGGAAGAACAAGGGGTCATCGAGCCATCCAGCAGTCCATGGGCATCACCGGTAGTCCTGGTCAGTAAGAAGGACGAGTCAACGAGATTTTGTGTGGACTATCGGCAGCTCAATAACGTGACCAAGAAAGACAGCTATCCCTTACCACGCATCGACGACACGTTAGATACCCTGTCTGGTTCACGATGGTTTTCGACTTTGGACTTGAAGAGTGGTTATTGGCAAGTTGAAATGGAACCTGAAGACCGGGAGAAGACCGCGTTCACTATTGGTTCCGGACTATGGCAGTTTACAGTTATGCCTTTCGGTCTATGTAACGCTCCGGCCACCTTTGAGCGTCTAATGGAGACCATCCTGAGAGGGCTGTCGTGGAAGACTTGCCTGGTATACCTAGAAGATGTGATTGTAGTCGGAAAATCATCCAACGAATATTTGAAAAATCTAGAGGAAGTGTTCCGAAGACTACGTGGAGCCAATCTGAAACTGAGTCTGAAAAATTGCCACATATTCAGAAAGGAAGTGAAATATCTCGGGCACGTCGTATCACAAAATGGAGTGGCAGCCGACCCCGATAAGATTCATGCAGTCCAAGAGTGGCCAACACCGAGAGATAAACACCAAGTTCGTAGTTTTCTTGGGTTATGTACCTACTACAGGCGTTTCGTTCCTGGGTTTGCCAATATAGCGAAGCCCCTGACAAGGTTAACTGAAGATGGGCGCGACTATGTTTGGAGCGGAGAGTGCGAAACAGCTTTCCAACAGTTGAAGCGTGCCTTGACAACAACGCCAATATTGAGCAACCCATGGACAGAAGGGAAATTCATACTCGACACAGATGCAAGTAGCCTGGCCATTGGGGGTGTACTTTCTCAGATACAGGATGGACAAGACAAGGTCATCGGCTATTTTAGTATGGTTTTGTCGAAAGCCGAAAGGAATTATTGTGTGACCAGAAAAGAATTATTGGCTGTCGTGAAGTCCGTTGAGCACTTCTACAAATACTTGTACGGACGGAAGTTTTTATTGAGGACGGACCATGCAGCGTTGAAATGGCTTCTACAATTCCGTAATCCTGAAGGCCAGGTCGCAAGGTGGATCGAACGATTACAAGGATACGACTTTGACACGGAACATCGAGCGGGCACTAGTCATCGAAATGCCGATGCTCTTTCAAGAAGACCCTCTCCGACGGACTGCCGTCATTGCTCTCGTCTGGAAGAGAAGGTCTGCCAAGTATTAAGAACTACTATCGTCAACGACAGCTGGTTGCCGGAAGAATTGCAACGACAGCAGGAGGCTGATCCCGAATTAAAAATGGTACTGGAATGGAAGCGTGTGGGTGAAAGGCCTGCCTGGGAAGCTGTCAGCCCTTTCAACAAAACCCTCAAAGCATATTGGGCCCAATGGGAGTCCTTGACGGTGGAAAACGATCTTCTGAAGCGAGTATTGAAGAGTGAAGATGGCACCACCATTAGATCTCAGTTTGTGGTTCCAAGGAGCCGAGTGGCTACAGTATTGCGACATCTCCATGACGGTGCCTCAGGAGGACACTTCGGTGTCAAAAAGACTTTGGAGAAAGTTAGAAACCGTTTTTATTGGGTCAATTGTAAAGAAGGCGTGAAAGAGTGGTGCCGAAAATGCGAACTTTGTGCCACTGGTAACGGACCCTTGGGGAAACGAAGAGCACCTATGAGGCAGTAGAATGTGGGTAGTCCTCTGGAAAGAATAGCTATAGACATTGCCGGACCATTTCCCGAGACCGACGATGGGAATAAATACATCTTAGTGGCAATGGACTATTTTACCAAATGGCCAGAAGCATATGCCCTACCAAACCAGGAAGCCGCGACTGTTGCTGACGTACTAGTCAAGGAGTTTTCAGTCGTTTCGAAGTGCCTATGGAGCTGCAATCGGACCAAGGCCGCAATTTTGAGTCTGCACTCTTTGGAGAAGTCTGTCGATTGTTGAGCATTCACAAGACTCGGACCACACCGTTACATCCGCAGTCCGATGGAATGGTAGAACGCATGAATCGGACAATGGGCAAATATTTGGCGAAGGTCGTCTCCGATCATCAACGAGACTGGGATCAATACCTACATCTGTTCCTGATGGCTTATCGTGCATCGGTTCACGAAACAACCGGTCAGTCACCAGCGTCTGTGACGTTTGGACGTGAACTACGGTTATCGTGTGATCTGGAATTTGGGTCTCCACCTATAGAGCAGGAGGTAGTCGGGAATGATTATGTCATCAACTTAAAGAAGAAGTTGGAGGATATTCACGACCGAACCCGAAGCAACAGTCGAAACGCGAGTGACCGGATGAAGACTACGTACGATGTGAGAGACCAAGAAGGAGGGTTTCAACCTGGAGAGCTTGTCTGGTTATATAACCCGCAAAGACGTCGTGGCTATTCTCCAAAGTTACAGCGAAATTGGGAGGACCCATACCAGGTGAAGAAACGAATAAATGACTTGATTTATCGCATCCAGAAATTGCCAAGAGGGAAACCATAGGTGGTACACTCCAATCGTCTGGCGCACTATGAGGGAAACAATAAGTAGTCCCGGATCGAGAAGATGATGCTGAGGTGGCTGTCAATACCGTAAGGCCTGAAGATGATCAGCCAACCTTTGGAGAATTTATGGCTGCGTTTTCCGGAACTAGAAAAGCCCGATTCGGAGTCACGACCGAGATGCAACAAGACTTCTTCCGGGTCCCTGGTGGTTATTCCATTGCCCACTGTGTCTCTGAGGATCTCCGCATGTCCAGGGGGATCGCAGTAGTGTTTAGAAATAAATCTGGACGGCTGGATGAACTTCGAGATCAGAATCCCTCTGTTGGCAAAGCCTCACACTTGCCTGATCATGACCGCTTCATTTACTACTTGGTAACCAAGCAGTTTTACTACAAGAAACCGAGTTACTCAAATCTGTGGAGGGCATTATGGGATTTGAGGACCGAGTTGCTTACCAGGGGTATTAAAAAATTGGCAGTTCCCAAACTCAGCTGTGGGTGGGACCAGTTGGATTGGAGAAGATCTTAGTCTGTAGCTTCGATCCCCAGCCCGCATCAAGTTCAACAAAGAGTGTAGACTGTTATTTCTACCGTAATGGAACATGTACTCGAGATCAAGACTGTCGATACCGTCACGACCCTTTCTACAGAAACCAGAGAATAAAACCTGTTCTGGGACAGAACAGACTTGAAGAGGGGGCAGTGTAACAAATAGTAAACCCACATATGACGTCATCAAACATTCTAGATGTATGAATCATCAACTGTATGACTCATCAATAACACGTGCAAGTATTTACCCATCGACACACCTCATCGACGTGACTTACCGGCAGCTGCGTGTATGACTCATCAACACGTCATCGAATATTCTAGATGTATGAGTCATCGTATGAAAGATATAAATTGAGATCGCGAGTAGAAGGAGGCAGTTAATGTTTAACCGGCGTCGTGTTGAAATGTACTCTGAATAATTAGTTAATAATTATTGTAATACATAAATAGTCCTCATATAAATTTGTAAATACCTAGCATTTATTTAAATGCTTTAGTTTGTTAAATAGTTTATAGTTATAGTGTTTTTAATTAAGTGCATTGTAAATAATCTTTTCTTTATTAATAGACGATTTTAAACAGCATTTTTGATTATTATTTTAAAAAGAACGTTACAATATAATATATGGTAGGTATGTATACTTTGATTGTATTTTTAATTCTTTGTTTGCTGTTTTATACATGACTGGCTTCTACTTATATAAGGAGCCTTTTGAATACTTATAACACGTACCAAATTTCGAAGATATTTGACAAACGCCCAAGAAGGTAGGTTAATTGAGGTTTTAATAAAAAGCGTTCCCGATCTGAATGTGTTATCCATATGCGTTTCAATCTTTAGTTGATTTTTGTGATTAATTATACAAAAATGTGATTTCAAACTAAATCACCGTTGTGACTTTGAATGTGAACAACTTAAGCTAAGTTCTATCGGTTATCAGACATCTTTTTTAAAATTAAATTTAAATAATAGAATAAGATGAAAAAGAGAGTAAACGATTGAAAAGGTTATGTACGCCAGATGCAATGCAACATGCAATTCTTTTTATTAATTTATTTAGTAATAAAGTATGTACAGGAAAGAATCTCAAAAAAATACTTCTTTTGCTACATACAAAAGTAACGCAAACACAAATCCCAATAATAAATGAAACAGTGTTTGAGTGTTAGCAATTTACAGAATGGTAATAAGATATAAGCGAAAGCCATACAAACAGTGCTGCTATTAAATTAAAATGCAATATCCGTATATTGAATTTTAAAATAATTAAGTAAAAGCAAACATAGGCAACCAATTATACACGTTATTTTATACAATTTAATATATTATTATTGCATAGGAAATAAATAGTACTGTATGTATAGTATACAAAATTAAGTAATGATAATTCCACTCATATGTAAAAAACACCATTTGCTAATACAAAAATCGTAGTTTGCTATCGGCCAAATAGGAAGGAACAGAAATGCAACTGGATAAAAAAATCGATAATTCTACGTTACCATGGTAACGCTTGCAGTTATTGTTTATTATATGACGTCGCGTCAGTTTGAAACTTTCAACTGTTAAAAGTAGATTTTATAGTTAAAAAACAAGTATTCTTAAACAGTATGTTGAAGTTAGGAAGTATCTGCGAAGCTGAAATATGCAATAAGCGAGATTGAAAATGCTAATCCTGAAAATACAAAAAAAATTAATTATCCATTTTAAATTTAATCCAACATCAACTACATAATCTGCATCAGTAATGGAGTCAAGGTCAACAGGACAAATTATATAGGTACAATAACTGTGTTTTTAACAATTGTTCTTTCTAAAAACCATTTTTCAATATTTACTGTTCTTCTGTTCCAGTGTTAAATAAAGTTTAATTGAATTGAATTTAAATATTATTCATTCATGGAATTGTCTTACCAAACACCATTCAAGCTCCGATTTATAGCCTGATATTTTTTACGTTTGTTTTCTCGTACTTACTTTCATATAGGTAATTTAACTCGATCTGTTTGACAAAATTACTCGAGCTACGCTCTCGTGATTTTTTCAAAACAGCTCTCGTTAAATTGCCAATGAAAGTAAGTACTCGAAAACAACTATTAAAAAATATCCGGCTAAATCTGAGCTCTTATGGTATTACCAAGGTATTACCTCGACAATTATACTGCTTGTAATAAATACATTAATTAAAAATAAAAAAATTACCTACGTAACACTCAGATGGTGATAGTAAAAACATATAAAGTTAATAATAAAAGGAAATAAAATATGTTTTATACATATAAGATCTCTCGTTTAATCTAGCCCTTACTGCTACTTTAGTGGAACTTGCGCTTCGGGGTTGGCAAATAGTAGTAGTTTGACGTTTAGATTTGAATGACACCTAACCTAACTTTATTGTTATTCTTTGTTTACTTTCTACCATTTCTACAAACATCCGTATTTTCAGTACAATAAACATTAACAACCTAAATAATTTAACATTGAATAAATATTTAAGAGACACAGTAGATGACTATATTATCTGTTGTTTCGTTTTAGGTTACCATATTAGTAGCTTATCAACACTTAAAATTCGAAAATTGTTAAGAAAAACCATTACCTTACAACTATTGTAAACCTGTAGTGAATGGATTCTGTTACATGGACCAATTGCGAGGAATGTATATACAGCTTACCCACTTTTGAACATACTAATAACAATAACTAATAGTTGCTCATCCCCGAGAAAATGCTACAAGTAAATACATAATTGATGCAAAGATTTTTGGAAACGGAATCCATCAGTTGCTAACAAATCCATGAAGCAAAAGGTGTACTGAAATGAAGCCATGGAAGTGGACTGAAAGATTGATCAAATTTTACTAGTTTATTTCTATCCCTAAAGCGTTTTTCACAGTCATTTCTTATTCTAATATTGCTGTAAGGAAAGGAGATGTCACATTTTGTAAACATTCTTTAGACAAATGGTTGATGCTGATTTAAATATAGTACTCCTTTATTTAAAGCTTGGGAAGCTTTTTTTGATTTAACCCACTATACTGATTGGAAATGCATTGGCTTGGTATAAGGATATAAAAGTGTTCATAAAAATAGTGAAACATTGCGATAAAAGAAGAGAAATATTATAATATAATATTATAATGTAATTTATAATATAATATTCCCTTCCTATATCTTTACTATTTTTATGAACACTTTTATATCCCTATTTACATTATAATATTATATTGGATGTTGTCTCCGACAACAGTTACATTTGTTTTGTGTCCAAGGGATAAATCAGGAATTTATTTTTATATACCTTTAACGGTACCGTGAATTCCAGCAACAAAATATTTGTATATAAGTAGAATCTTTAAGGACAACTTTTGTTAAATCCTGTATCATAATCGTTTCTTTTAGAATGCAGACTGTTAATCCTTGCCGGTATACCTTTGGCGACAATTTGGTAAGTTTGTCGGACTACCCCTCTCAAGTTTTCTTGTGTGAAAAAATGTTTAGTGCAAAACAGTTCAAGTAAAGAAACTCCAGGGCGAAGACCTATTTTTTTAGGCTCACCATGCTTCATTTTGTATAATAAAAATTATTTATTATAGTTAAAATAAAGTATGTAAAATACATTTATTGTGTTTTTACTTTTATAAATTAAACAGCAGTGTTCCAAGTCAGTAACAGACATCCATCTGCTGCCAAAAGCGGCAACTAATTAGGCTGCCGTTAAAGGCAATCGATGTAAAAATATTTAGAATGCCACAAACAGCAACTAATTAGGCTGCCGTTACAAGCAGTTAGAATAAATGCTTTAAATTGAGTAAAATAATATTGAAGATATCAAAATAGCAACTTATTAGGAATAGTATACTCGTATACGTATTAAAGATCAATTTAAAAAAGAACTGTATAATTTTCGAACTTTTGACATTATCATGTTTTTGACCAATAAGTTCATTGATTTTCAATTGTTATAGCATTTCAAAACCAATATTCGTTATTTACTTCATTTTTCTACTGTTCTAACTTCAGTCGAGACTACTCAATAGAGGTAAACTTTCATTTCGTTGACTGTTGAAATATATTTAAATTTTTGAGGTTAGAGTTCTAAACTTATATCAGCCATGTCAGGTGCTAAGAGTGGTACTCTTCGAGCTTGTAGAGACGGTTGCTGAAAGCGACATTACTGTAACATTGCCGAGAAAGGCACCCATCAAGCTGGTAAATGGGGACCGTTTTCGGGAGTGGAGACACATTCTACTATATACTAATATATAATAAAGTTGTGAAACTTTTACTAATCCTTCGAAGTTTATTTAATTTTATTATAGTACAACAAATAAGAAATGTTATTACTACAGCCAGACCCAAACGGAAATCCAGGGTATGGGTCTGTACATACTTATATAATAACATACTATCAATTTACTCGTAACTTTATAAATCAATACACTATAACTTTATACATCAATACACGATATAACTTTGCTGTATCAAGATAACAGTATAAGCAATAAGTAAAATGTAGACAATGCTCAATAGAGTCACAACTAGGCTACTCGATTGCTAGTCATTATACAATTATTATGACTAGATTGTTAACGTTTGTAATCATGAAATATTTTTTTAGTTTTAGTTTAAATAAGTAGATAGAACTGTTTTTACTGTTTATAGGTATCGAATTATATATTTTAGTAGCCAAGAACAGAAAGAACTTTGTTGTAAGTGTTCTCTTAACTTGGGGTATTTCTAATATAACTTCATCTTTAACTGTTCTTTTGTTATCAAAATACAAAGCACTGTGTTTATAAATATACTTACAAACTAATACTATAGTTGGAGAGTTGGAATAGGTAACTTTGCAAATAACTCCTTCGAGGAAGTATGTTTGAGAACTTTACTGATTATTCTTATTAATGTCTTTTAAAGTAGGTACATTTATTGGACTCAATGTAGTTTTGTAAGTATTACCCCAAACCGTTATACCATAATTTAGTACTGATTGAGCTAAAGCATAATAAACGTTTGTTAATAAATGAGTTGACAGTATATCTTTTAAAATGTAGAATTTGGGAACAATTTTTCATAGACTATTTCTTATTTTATCTATGTGAAATTTCCAAGTTAGATCTTCACCGAAGATTAATCTTAAGTATTTAATATTAGAAGTTTTACAGATTTTCTTACAATGACGTTTTAGATTATTGTGATTTCCTGAAATAACATTTATTGGAGTGAAATGTTGGTTTTTTATCGAATGTAAAACTATTCCTAAAGGAGAAATTTATATACTTTGTTTTATTGATATTCACTGACATCTTGTTATAACTAAACCATTTACTCAATGTGCGTAAATCATCCGGAATTTTTTCTAAATTTATTTGCTTATTATGAGATGAGTATAATAAAAATGTAAAAAGCAAATGTAAAAATGGCACCGTTTATTTTCATACAACATAAATCATTAATATAAATCAAAAAAGTATCGGTCCCAACACACTATACCTTGTGGCACACCCGCCAATATCTTTTCCTCAGAGCTACTTACATTGTTGATTTTCACTACCTGAGTGGGTTCTCAAACCATTTCAACGACAGTTTTCTTACACCAGCCTTAAAACGTTTATTAAGTATAGAGTGGAAAACTGTATCGAAAGCTTTAGATATGTCTATGAATAAACCTGTTACAAGAAAACCGTTATTCAAATCTGTTATAATTTTGTTAGAAAAATTTATTAACGCCATCTGTGTACCCTTATTCAGTAAAAATCCATATTGGTTATTTGAAGTATAGGAATTATTTTGTAAATACTTCATAAGTTGTTTACAGATAAGTTTTTCGAATAGTTTTAACAGAATAGACAATAAGGCAATCGGTTGATAGTTATTTGCATCAGTTTTCTGCCCTCCTTTGTAAACGGGTACAATAACAGCCGTTTTTAAAGAATCTGGAAATTAAACAGTTTAGTTAAAGTGGGCATTATTGAATTTGCAAATACCTTGAGCATTTTTGCAGTTATGTTATCACAACCACTTGACTTATTGTACTTCAAGGAATTCATTGAATCAAGCAATTTTTCATGTAATATCAGACGTAAATTTAGTGAATTTACAGGTGTACTGTGATTCAGTGTGGGTTTGTAGACGTCTTGCTCAATATTAGATAATAGCTTAGGCTGATTTACAAAAACGTTATTTATTTTATTTGCTATTTGGTATTGGTCTCAGAGTATTAATTCTGAGTCATCTGCATTTTTAAACTTTAATTGTGATATCGATATATTTTGATCTGCATCGTAATGTCATTTATTATCGACCATTGCTTTTTAATATATTACTTTTATGTTTGAATAATTCATTTTCATAATAACTTATTTTTGTAGTTTTAATAGTAGTGATAAAAAGTTTCTATAATTCCTACCTATATTAATTTTTCGGAGTTTCATTAAATGGTTGCCTTTTTAGTATTCTGAACATCTTATCTCTTTTACGTATGCATATTAATAATCCTGGGTTCATCTAAGGCTTTATGAAGTGGGTTTGGTGTTTATATTTAGCAACTCTTTTAGATAGGTTAGCAGCAGTCTCAATCACTTTGACTATTGTTGTAAAGCTTTCATGCAGATTATCTGAATTAATTTACTCCTCCCATTTAGTTTTTTCTGTTAGTTCAGCAAAGCGATTATAATCTATAAAATTAATATTTACATTGGTTGTTTTACACGTAATCGATGGAATAGCAATTGCCTCTAAAGTGCAGTAATGATCTGTTATTGCTGTTTTTATTTATTTCATGATTATGAAATTTCACCATATAAAGCTAGATACAATAGACAAGTTATTAATATTTTTAACAAAAATAAACTTCATACAAAAGTGAATAAAATCAGATTCTATTATAATTTTAGTTCAAACGTAAAGGAACAAGAATAGGTACATTTATTTTGGAAAACTTTTATTACCTAAGCATGATGTGTAAGTTACCTCTGTTTACTTTATGTGCAACATTCTCTAGATGTATTTTGTAAGGATAAGCTGAACAATAATTATAATATGTTTGTTCTGTAATATGTATTGGTTCTCGCCGTTATCACGCCCAAAACAAAATGAAGAATTCCAAGATATTTTTAATAAAAGAAAAGCGAATATATAGTTTAGAAGTCATAATCATAGTCGACTTTTCAAAATTTTAATAAAGTATGGTCAGTTTAGAGTTTTAGCAACCGTACTAAACACGGTCTGCGTATATAGGTATTTCCAAAGGTATAAGTATTACTATTAATTAAACTTCTATACATACAATAACAATACAACGTATAAAAATCAAATTACCTACTAAAATCGTGTTTAGAGATTAACCTGTGTGCTTTTAAATAATCGTTTGTAAGACCTCTCTAAGTAATTAAAATTATCATTTTTGTTTATCATTTCGTTTAATAATTTAAATGGTACACATATCCCGAAAAGTAAAAAAATACATTTAGTCCCCTTTTTTTAAAGAAAACCATTTAAATTAGTGCAACTTAAAATAAGTATGGTATGCTCAAGAGCCGACATGATTCTATAGTTCAGCTAGTCCGAGCGGGGTGATAATAACCCCAAATTACTGTCGTTCCAAGTTTAATTCTAGCTGGCAGATAACTTCTCCTTTTTATATATTTTTACAAGATATAAAATTTAAAATGACAGTTTTTCTATTCGATAATATTCACATTTCACATAATTTTAATAAATTGTAATTCTGATTCACAATATTGCACATGACTAAGAACAGGTTAAGTAGAAATGGTGATCTTTTTGGATTGGCAACCTAAATACGTACTTAATTAACGAAACTTATTTTTGTGATATCTTGTTTCCAGAAAACTGGCATGCATTGCACTCCTGATTTAATTACTATATAACTTGATCATTTATCTTATCAAAATAGGGTCAGCAAAAAGCATCAGAAAATGCAAAAATTAATAAGTAGTAAAATAAAACACTTAGCGAAACTATCAGTCACATGAGAAATAAACAAAAACAAAACTATGCAATTTATTAAAATTATGAAGAAAAACATTTTTACATTTTTGAAGAGAAAGATTTCATTTTAAATCCTGTTTTGTAAAAGAATTTAAAAAAATCTTTCATCTGGAATCGAACCTGGGCAGTCACTTAGACTTATTATCACCCCGCTCCAACTAACTAAGTTATGGATCATGTCGGCGCTCCAGTACGCCAAACTTATTTTAAAAGTAGGTTTAAACTAATTTAAACGATTTTTCTTTACAAAAGGGACTAAATGTAATTGTTTCTGTCGTTTTCAGGATACGAGTACTGTTTAATAAGTAAGCTAACAAACAAAATGATAAAATATAAATAATAACTTCATTTATTTGGGGAGTAATTGAAAGGGAATAATTCAATCCTTAAAATGTATTCGATTTACCTACGGCATTAAAAACAGAAAGTATATTCTTACAGGAATGCAGAAAAATAGAACAAAACTAGACAAAATAACGTTGATATGCAGTAGTTGATCATACATCGGCATGCATTTGAACGGCATATAACTTCACGCCTAATTACATGCAAATGCGAAACAGAATGATTAATTCTGTCCAACTTAATGCGCTGTCAAAGACTGGTTTCTTACTTCAAGATAATGTTTAAATGTCTTTTTCGCGCAGAGAAAATAAATCGGCACCGTCGGAGTACATTTCACAGATGTTTGGATTTTTGGATAAAAGTCGCCGATGTCGATGTATCGTTCCAGTCCTAGTTCTCTCTTAAGTGGACACTTCCTATAACCGGACATAGTCGTTTATTTTATGCAAACGTCTCCAACAAACAGACAAAAAGTGTAGCACTCTCCGATCAGAAAATGTTCTTTTATAGCAATTTGATTGAAACTGCAGGCTACAAACAAAGGCTCTGAAATTGTTGATCTGTCGAAATAAGGAAGTATACTACATCAGTATGATTATTTTGCTGTTGGTGTCCATAATCCCAACGTAAGATTTGAAACCATTTTTCTCGTAAGGTAAAATTTGAAGGAAATTCATGAAATGATATTGTAGGATCAGTACTACTACACATTGCAATGCTGCAGTTATTCTTTTTTTTGCTAGTTATTCACTTGTGTGTCATTGATTATACAATCAATGTGTATACTTTTTAATAAGGTTAAATAATACATGGTTCTTTATTTATTATCAAACAGTTTACTCACCAAATACTTAAGAATACGTAACATTCAGTTGTGGGGAAGTTATTGATATTATCTAATTCATTTATGATAAATTTCAAAGGAGTAATATCGACGGGTTATGTGATGCTCTTAAGGTTTTTTGTTAATGTAAATAGATCATTATTATTGCAAATATTGTGTAATAATCTGTAATAGATGTGAGTAACGTACGTAGAATCGCACTATAGATAAGATCATGTTACATGAGAATTGCTTAAGATAATAAAACTCACGATATCAAATTACAGTTTTCTGATAAGTCGACGTTATCTCTATGAGAACTTCTTTGGCATTTATTCTCTCATGACCATGAGAACTGTGTAGGCAGATAAGGTATAAATACCTCTGTTTTAATCTTAAGTCTTTAGTCTTTATTAAATATTCATTCAACACACAAGTCTTTATTAAGTATTCATTCAACTCACAAGTCTTTATTAAGTATTCAACAAGTGTTTATCCTGAGTGAGTATTAAAACTAGGTGTGGATTTTAAAATTGTCGTGCTAGTAAAAACATAAAGGCTCATTCGAGTTTTAATTAATTATTTTGCTTAATGTCATTTAAATGTGAATTCTAAAATTGTTCTGTTAAGTGTGTTAATTCAAATCTAATTATTTAAACTCGTCTTAAACTCGTTAAATAATTACAGACAAAGTAATATTAATATTTGTATTCTAAATGTTAAAAGAGATAAAGTTTTCTCTTGATTAAAAATAATAAAATATATTCTACGACTGCAAACGAAATATATAAATGTGTTTTATTATATTCAATAAATAAAGTTTTAAAAAAGCTTCGGCCACAGAATATCATCAAAACTTGTGTCACGGTGACAAACTATGCTTTAATCTGCTATTATGTCTTGTATAGTGTACAGTCATTGTATTAGATGGTAAGGTGACGTCAAATTGTATAATGTAATGATGTAAATAGTAAGTAGTATATAAGCTTAGAAAAATCATATTTTAAGGGAGTTCATGATAAACGGCGTACAGATACAGTCGTCAAATTATTATAATGTAAAATAACACTTCCTGACATAAAGCGAAAGAGTAAAGTTCATGATAAACGGCGTACAGATACAGTCGTCAAATTAATATAATGTAAAATGGACACTGACTGATATAAAGCGACGGAGTAAAGTCGTGTAAGATAAAATAATACAAATGTAAATAATTAGTCTTGCTTAGACAGGTCAAGTTGGTTGGTGAATTGAATACGGCGAAAGTGTAGAAAGTTATAAATTATAAAAATTTTATAACGCTATAAAGAACGACCTAATTAAAATTAATAGTTAAAGTAATTACTAGCTAAAGTAAAATATTGCTAGTCAATAAATCTTCGTTAAAACCATAAACTGGTGTTTTATTTATTTAAACACATAAAACAAATATTCTTCGAACAAGGGAAATAGTACCCGCAATTAATTAAAACAAAAGTGTATTATCAAAAGTGTGTAATCAAGATCAAGTGTCTGGATGGTGTTATATGGGAAATCCATGCAAAGGAAAGTCAACCGGAATTGGAATCCAGCACTGGGACAACATAAAGTGACATACGCTGCCAATGGTATTGGAGAAGACCAAATTTATATAAAAAGGTAGGAAGTTATTTCCTTTCTGTAACTGGTACCTTGAGAAAGAAAAGACAATCTATGTGAGGCGTAGTTAAGTGAATTGAACAATTTAGTAATAGTTAAATTTAATTAAGATTTCAATTTTAAAAGTGATTTCAATTTATTTATATTTTTAAAAAAAAACACAAGAATCCACATTCGCCCTGAGATGAGTTTTTCTTATTAATTTAATTCAGTTATTTTAAGTTATTTAATTGGCGCCCAACTTATTACGTAAACTTGAGTTAGTCAAGAACTCACGTAACATTATCTTTATATAACTATTGCATTATTTAAATCTGTTAAAAGGTTTCTTTTAATCATATAAGAATTTATAAAAGAGGGAAGTTGAAAAGCATTTCCAAAGTTAACAGTCATTTTAAAAATCAATTTAATTATAAAATAATTATCTACAATCTAACAGCAATTATTCATTATTTGACATATTCTGATGAAATTGAATATAATTAATTTTTATTTTTAATTAGCCAAATTCATCGCATATATTTATATTTTTCTAGCCAATGTGGGAAAAGTTCAAATATTTCTTTTTATGCGAATTCACCGTAATATAATATATATTTGCTCAATTGTAAATACCTGCACGTCCTGAAAAATCATTTCTGACGAATATATTAATAGCTTATAAGTTATTATTATTATTATTATTTTTTTTATATATATAAATTGCGGCATCAACGTCTATGCCGCATTTGAACATATATTAAAACTCTTACGTTCTTGTTGCCTTCTTGTTTTATACACAGAAAATTCGATCACGGACATTTATAAACATATGATCTAATAAAATATACATGTATATATAGACATACTTTTCGGGAAAGGTTTTACGAGGAGACACAGATAAGTACATTAGTTTAATAACAACGACTTCAAAGAAAAATTCGTGAAAATAGGAAACTAATGGAAAAAGAAGAGGTTGCGAGACGAAGACAATAAAATGTTTGTATATATAAAATTGTAAAATTAAGTAATAAATAAATAAATATAGATATGTGTATAAAATAAATAAATATCAGGACTCTGTATCACAGACAAAATATCACAGTAAAAGGAGACTCTTAAATTTGGTTCATTACAAGCTATCTCTTGCAATACAAATTTGTTGCTTTTAAGAACCTGATTAGTTTTTTGATGGACTCGAAATTATTCTCTAGGCATTCTGTTAAATTATGCGAGAGTTGGAGATTTGCACGATGGTTTGCGTATTGTGGACAGTCTATGAGCACATGACGTACATCAAGTGTGCCCCCACAGGTGTCACAGATAATCGGTTGCCTACCTGCCAGTAAGTGAATATTGGTTAGGCGCATGTGTCCTATTCTTAACCTGCAGACTACCACCTGTTCTCGTCTTGTTAACTCCGGTGGGTATCGCAACTTGCCCACTCTCGGTTTAACCACTTTTAGTTTTGAGTGGTGGTTAGACCACATGTTCTGCCAGAGAGAAACTATTTGTTGCTTAAAATGGCAGGATACGTCACTATGTCGAATACGAATACCCTGATCCGTCGCATCACTATCTGCAGCCTGACGGGCTGCCTCGTCGGCTTTTTCATTTCCACCGATGCCAATATGACTAGGTATCCACACGAAAGCAACTTTTTTTCTTATGTTTTCTAGCCACTTTATAAGATTGACGATATTCTGTACTAGGGGGTCAGTAGTATAGCTATCCGTTACACCATCTATAGAACTTTTGGAGTCTGTACATATTAATACCTCCGTGTATGCAGACATATCAAAATACCTCAAGGCCTGCCAGATGGCATATAGTTCAGCGCTGTAGATGCTGGAGGCTTTAGGTAATGACCAGGAGTAGGAATTATCCTGAACGTAAATGGCAGATCCTACTCCCAGATTTGTTTTTGATCCATCTGTATAGATTATTAGGCCTTGAGGATAATTGTTAAGAACCGACATAAAGGTTGAAACATAAAAGTTGCGATTCATTTCTCCTTTTTTAACTGCAGTGCACTCCATGTGACACTTTGGTCTTCGAAGGCTCCATGGAGGCTCTTCACATGAACTTGATTCATACACATAAGGTAGACTAACTTCTATGTTATTTAAAAGTTCCCAAAATCTAATCCCTGATGGTCGTGTAATAGTACGACGCGACGAGTAGACCGTGTGCAATTCATCAGAGAAAAAGGTGTTGTGATTTGGGTGATAGGGTTGTGTCCATGTTCTTACGGCATACTGAGTGAGAAGATATGTTCGCCTCTGTTCTAATGGAAGAAATCCCGACTCACAACACAGGGACAGAGAAGGGCTGGTACGGAATGCCCCAGTAGCTAACCTAAGCCCCATGTTTTGTATCGGTTCTAATATCTTTAAGACTGATTTGCGTGCGGAAGCATATACAAAAGATCCATAGTCCAGCTTAGAGAGTATTGTTGCTCGATATATGTTCAGCAACGCTTCTCTATCACTTCCCCAGTGAATATTCGACAGAACTCTCATTACGTTTAGGGATTTTTGACATTTTGCACGTAGACTGACGATATCTTCTTTCCAATTCAGCTTGGAATCAAATGTAAGGCCCAAATACCGGACCGATTCTGAAAACTGAATCGGAAGGTCGTAAAGAGTAAGGCGTGGATTGCCTTGGCAAGACCGCAGACGACAAAAATGTACGCAGGAGGTTTTCTGCGCCGAGAATTTAAAACCTATGCTACTAGCCACAACAGAGATTTGGTCTATTGCGGTTTGCAGGTCTCTGGATATGTCTTCCATTGCCACGGCCGATTTATATATACACAAGTCATCTACGTACAAAGTCTTTCCTACAGAATCTCCGACTGCATCTAAAAGTTTATTCACAGCTATAATAAACAAAGTGACACTTAAAGTCGATCCTTGAGGAATTCCATTTTCCAAGAGCACAGACGATGACACTGCAGTACCCATTCTGACACGTATTTTACGTTCTGACAAGAAACTCTCTATCAAACGACCCATTCTCCCCCTGATTCCCCAATCATGTAGTGTTTTTAAAATATTGTGGCGGCATGTCATATCATACGCCTTTTCGATGTCAAAAAACACAGCGACTGTGTGTTGGCGTAAGGCAAAACCGTTTTGGATGGCGTTGTCCAAGGCTACTAAATTATCCATTGTGGATCTGTTTCGCCTAAACCCATGTTGGTATAGAGATAATAGATGATGCCTTTCAATATGCCACATTAGTCTGTAGTTGACCATTTTTTCCAGTAGTTTACCCATACAGCAGGTAAGACAAATGGGTCTATAGCTTGTTGGATTTTCTGGGTTTTTCCCCGGTTTCAAAATTGGAACCACTTCCGCGGTTTTCCAGTTTTGCGGATATTCACCCGAAAGCCATATATTGTTGTACACCTGTAGCAAAGAGTTCTTTCTAGAATAAGGGAGATGCGTCAGCATAGAATAGGATATTCCATCTGGGCCTGGAGCTGATTCTTTGCAAGACCTAAGTGCGCGTTCTAGCTCCGCCATAGTGAAATCCTGGTTATAGTTGTAGGAGGCTTCTGTACTGAAGTCCATATGCAGCTCCGTATCGGCTATAGCGTGTCGAAATTCTGGAGTATAGTTATTAGAGCTGCTAACGGTTTCAAAATGTTTCGCCATGATTTCAGACATCATTTCTGGTTCTGTTGCTGCTGTGTCGTTGATAACAAGCCGTGATGGCAGATTATTTATTTGTTTTCCAGAAATTTTTTTAATTTTATTCCAGGTTTCACTAGGTGGAGTTGCAGGTGTGAGAGATGAAACATATTCTTGCCAGCTTTGACGTTTTGAAGACTGTATTAATCGCCTTGCTTCGGCGCGGCATTTTTTAAAAATTATACAATTCTCGGGTGTAGGATTTCTTTTAAAGTTGTTAAATGACTGCTTCTTCCTTCTAACTGCACTCGCAATCTCATCATTCCACCACGGAACTGCTTTCTTTGGTAAACGTCCCGACGACTTCGGGATGCTTCCTGAGGCTGCCTCTATAATAGCTCTTGATATATTGCTAACGCATTCACTGACGTTATTTGTAAGAGGAACCTCGGGTACAGCCGATGTATATTTTTCCCAGTCAGCCTTTTTTGTTACCCACCGTGGTGGAAATGACAAGTTATTAGCATGATGAGGGAAAGACATGCATATTGGGATATGATCTGAGAAGATTTCTCCTTCCATCGTGTTCCATTCTATGTTCGTGGATAGAGGTGGAGAGCACATCGATAAATCCAGATTGGAAAAGGAATTGGATCCCGAGTTAATGTAAGTAGGCTGTCCCGTGTTTAAGAGAAAGAGATCGTTTTCAGAAATGATATCTTCCATAATTCTACCGTTCAAGTCCGTAGTTTCGGACCCCCACATCTGATTATGTGAATTGAAATCTCCTAGAAGGAGAAACGGCGTGGGCAGCTGGTCGACTATGTTTTGCATAGCTGCTCTGTTCCTCGGTCCATTTGGTAAATACACATTGCAAATACTCATCTTAACCGGGTAAGATACCGTGACTGATACTGCTTGAACGGTAGTATTGAGGACGAATTCCTCCGCAGATATATCATTTCTAACGAAGACAGCTACACCTCCACTTGCTCTATCACCGCCTATGTTATCAACCCGAAAACATTTATAACCCCTCAAATTAAAGGTTTGGTTGGGTTTCAACCTAGTTTCTTGGAAACATAGACAAAACGGACTTTTTTCAACAATGATCTTTTTGATTTCCGGATAGTGGTATATAAGACCGTTACAATTTATTTGTATAAGGTGGTTGTTGGATCTATCCATGAAGTGAATGAAATGAATTTGCAAATATGCGTGCATATTTAAGACATTGTGAAAAGGAAGGAAAAATTATTCTATTACCAGTAGGAGGAAGAAGAAAAAATATATATAATGACTATAGAATATTACTATGAGGATTTTCTTGAGCCTCTCGGCTTGCCTTTAGGCCATCCTTTCTTTTTTATCTTTGACGACACAAGTTTTATAGCCGGCGATTCAGAATTCGACAATAGATTCTGGGATGGAATTGTATTTCGGGTCATGGGGTCAGGGTCTGGAAAAATGGGAAAAGGAGATTCTTGAATAGGTGGTGAGTTTTCAGAGTCCGTTGTGGGTTGGGACATCTGGGTTGTTTCTGTGGATATAACAAAAGGAGGAATGTTTTGGGATATGGATAGGGGTGGGTAAGGTATGATAGCAGGTGGTTTGGGCTGAATAATCTTATAGTTCTCAATTGTAGTTCTGACTGCCTCTACAATCATCTTTTTTATTTCTGGCAACAATTCTGAGACTAAAGGTTGTTGTTTTTGTTGCACTACTCTCGCGTACGAGACTTGTTGAACAGGCGGAGACATTCTCAAATATTCTTGCTTTGCCTCAAAGTAGCTCAAGCGCTTCAGAGTTTTTATTTTTTGAATGGCAATCTCCTGCTTATATACAGGCCAATTAAATGATCTGGCCGAGTGCTCACCCTCACAGTTCAGACATTTTAAGGGAACTTCGCAGGGTGTTCCTTGATGCTCCGGCTTGCCGCATACACATACAGGATCTCTTCTGCAATTCATCGCAGTATGCCCAAACCTCTGGCAACGAAAGCATCTAAGAGGAGCTGGAATGTAAGCTCGAACAGGTAATGAGTAGAATGCCACTTTAATTCTTTCAGGTAGGTGACTACCCATAAAAGTCAAAAGGTATGATGACGTATTTTGGACCTCACCCTGTCGTCTAACTGTAAGTTGTTTAACATCTACTACTTTCTGGTTTTTTAACTCGCTTTTAATTTCGTCTACCGAACAGTTATTTAAATCTTTGCAGGTAATGATGCCTTTAACAAAATTTAAAGTTCGATGAGGGTAAACTTTAACCTTGAATTGATCGAACATCTCCACTTTATATAAACGCATCGTCTGCTCTTTATCAGTTAGTTCAACTAACAGACCTTCCTTTATCTTCCTAACATTCCTTACTTCACCTACCAAATTTTTCAGCGTGCGGGATATAATGAAAGGACTTACACTCGAAAAATCTCTACCATCTTCTCTTTCAACTACGAGATAGTTTATTTTTGAATAGCTTATACCTACTTTCATTCGAGCTGGCTCCACAATCACAGGCGATAGATTGCCTTTTTTTCTCTTAGTCGAAGGACTATTATTGGGGAGATTATTAGAATTGTCACCACTAAAACTAGGTTGGGGATTAACAGGGTTGGATGGGTGATCCATCAAAACTGGCGGTTGGATAGTAGAGGAATTGGGAGAGGTTGAAGGGTTGGTAGTAGGGGTAGAGCCGGGAAGCTCCGGTTGCGTAGCAAGGGGCACTTTTGAAACGTTGTTTTCTGTATCGTCTTCCATGTTTGTAATTAATAAAAAAAAGTGTATTTGTAATGTGTGTGTGTATATAAAGTGTCTGGTTTTTATTCCTTTTTGTGTTTGACATCTTAAGGAACCAGCAACAGCCAAAGGATTCCTATGAACCCGACTCTGGTGGCCTCGACGGAGCCCCCCGCATTATACCGCAAGGTTCCCGGTCCAGGCGCCACCTGGCATTACGGCATAAGCGAGATTTTCGCAAGTTGATAGGGCAGCCAGGTCATGTTGGCTAGACCGACCCGGGCCCCTGTACTACCTTGCAGCCTGGGAGTGCACACCCCGGAACCCAGTTTTATCCGCTGTACCCTCCAGCAGGCGAGCCCAAGGATCCCAGACTGCTACTAATTCCCCACGCTGTCAAACAAGGAATGAGTGTGCGTGTTGGTGACCTGCCCGTATGCAGTGTATATGTGTGTAGTGTATATGTGTATGGGTTAAAGTAGAAAAACTGTATGTTTATGTGGTAGTGTGTACGGGCAGGTATGTGTGTTGGAACGAGGTGTACTGAGCTGGTACCCGTGGGGGCGCTACTCCCCAATGGCTGCCCGCTTTCAGCCACCCTGCGGGTGTTATTATTTTTTAAATTTTTCTCTGCAATATTTTAAGTTTATTTATATGGGTTTGGGCGGCACCACCCCAACTTAAAATACTGTATTGTATTATTGATTGTACTAATCCATAATAGAAAGTTTTTAGATAGTTTAGTATAAATATTTCTCTTAGTTGTTTGAATATACAGGGTGTTTTGGAAAATGTGCCCGTCCCGTTAAAGGGCAATAGGGAAACACGTGTACAGTAACATCTTACTAACAATTTACTGAAATGTCCCTTTGAAATGACAACCCCCCTTATAAAAATAATAGGCACGCCACTGCAAAGTAGTAGATAAAATTGTATGAAAATTGTGCCTATTAAATAGTACATACTTTTAAAAGTCATCAAGCCGGATAAATTAATTCTTCGAAATTGTAAGCAAAACAAAACATTAGGACGTGCTTTTAAAACGTTTCAGCTATATAATAAACAAGTCATTTTGACCATCTGTAAATAACTGTTAATGACTCATATCTTTGAAGCTTGTAATTTGCAGTATGCAGTTTGTTCTCAACTTTCTTTGTGTTAAGGTGGTCGTGAACTTGAGTTTCGATTACGTATTAATACACGTTTTAGAATTAATAACTTGAGTGAGGTGGTGTTAGTAGTTTAATTAATCGTAGTTAGTTACTGTTAAAATTATGGCAGAACCAAACACGCCTGCTGAATGAACGGAACTTTTCAAATCAACCATTTTCAAAAAGTACACTCCATATACCGCGAGTGCAATTTTGTCAATGGCTATTGCAACGCAAACAGGAAAATCCCTAGTTTGCACAAAATATTTTACTCGGGCGGGTGTTTTTAATTCACACAACAGCCACATAAGACCTTTTATTCTGCTCCAACGATTAACCGGTGACTGGCGCCTACATTTCCAGGTCAATGAAGTGTTCGACGGACTCCCACTATTGAACACCACTACACTTTGCTCGACAGATACGGGAGTTTTTGAACACATGTTATAAAGATTGTTTGCATCTAAACGGTAAGTTTTACTCATTTTGTTAAAATGACATTCGTAAAATAAAAAAACAGGCAATGGAATTTCCATCACAATTAGGCCAACGAACGTATGTTACATTTTATTTACCGACCTTAATAAATGATCACGTCATCAAGGTAGTGAGTCACTCGGCAACCGCTGCTGAAATTCAATTCTGTTGTTTCTGTAAATTGATACGTACGTAGCGGAGGTCAGTTATTAATTTAGTAGTGCAGAGGTGAGATTATTGTTTGCTTTATCAGTAATTCTTGCTTAACATCTTACAAACAATCCATAGTCGACTCGTGTCTTGCAAAAAATACGGAAACATCCGAAATTTTTTTAAATTTTTTTATTTTTATTTTATGAGTTTTGGGGTCTCTATATAGTCACCTTTCACCCCCTTAAAGCATTGCATATTTTTCCGGAACACCCTGTATATAAAGTTTTCCGAAGTTTATTGCAAACTGCATCTATTTTTTATTTCCATCTAATGTGGTCGTCAAAAATAACTCCTAGGTATGTTATATATTTCTTTTAGTAATTAGCATATTACAAGTGCAATTACTTAGATTACAGTTAAGTTTATAAATTGTTAGGTATTCAAAATTAGGTTGTGAATTAATGTAAAATGTAACAGTTAAAAATGAGATTTTTCAATATTTAATGAGAGCTTGTTGTTATCTAACCAGTTCTTAATTTGTGTTAAATCAGCCATTGCTAATTCATTCATTTCTGATCACGAATTGAAATCATAATATAAGGCAGTGTCATCTGCGTAAGAGAAGAATTTGCAATTTAGATTATACAAAAGTAAATCATTTATGTAAATTATAAATAGTAATGGATCTAGTATTGTTCCTTGAGGGATTCCACAACTGATCTGTTTTGCTGAACTAATTATGTCAGATATTTTGGTAACTTTTGCGTTCTATTTTCTAAGTAATTCTTGAGAAGCAAAAGAACAACGCCTCTTATGCCATATCGTTCTAGCTTAGCTAATAAGCATTCATGGTCAACTGTATCGAAAGCTTTAGCAAGGTCTAAAAATATCGCCATAGATTTCTGATAGTTATCTAGGGATTTGTATATGTTATTAGTTAATTCAATAATAGCATCATTTGTTGACTTATTTGGTCTGAAACCATACTGTTGATCTGATAGCAACTGATGGCATTTTATAAAAAAGCATAAAAGACGTTTGGCGATAATTTTTTCTAAGATCTTGCCTAGATTACTTATATTATAAAATAAAGAAAAATTGCTTTAAAAAATTATAAAAATATAATTTATTGACGATACGTGCAAAACCGACAAAAAGTATAAAAGCGCGTGAAACTGGCGTAATTTGAAATTGATGGTTACGTGTTGTGTATCCGTTTCCGCCTTTTCGTGTTTAGTGGCTCCAGCGGAGAAACACTCGAATTAATGGAGTGCGCAGGCCGGATAAGAGACTTCATCTCCTGAAATCTAGAAGATCGTGATGAGTATATTAAAGGCAGTGCCATCTGCAGAAAAGTTTTCAAACAACAACCAGATTTGCAAGGAATAAGAAAAATACTTCTTTAATTCCTTTAATAGCAGGTAAAGATTTATGTATTACCGACAGCTTTGACACAAATAACTACAATTATCGACAGTGATATTAGAACATAGATGTAGAAGTGTCAAGTTTGAATAATTAATAAACTACAAACAAAATAATGAATAATAAAATTAAGTTTTATAATTTGGAACAGACTTTCAAGCATTTAAAAATTCCATGGCGAAGAAAAGAATGTCTGAATATATTGACAAAAAAAATAATGGAACGCTAGGGATGAAACACAATGTAAAGCCAGCCATAACCTAGCCATTGTTATTAGTTTATAAGACAAGACAATAAAGTAAGAATATGCAATACAGAGATTACATGCTAGTTATAACAAATTTTTGCAAGTGTCTCCATTCTAAGGAGAATAAAATCCACTTCTACAGTAGAATTCTTTATAACGAAGTTAACCAATAAAACTATAATTCGTTCAAAATTAAGTGCATTTATTAATAAATCAATTTTATTTTCTAGATTTTTGACTATCGGTGAACAGCACAGGATCTTAATGGGAAGTACTACAAACAATTGAAATCGACAAATTAACATTTAACATAACCTCTAAGGCCTTTCATGCAAAATAAAAGGGAAAGAATAAAGAATTCAGTAGATGCACTACAAATAGTTGTAAGTATAAAAAGGGATAACACAAAGTTTACACTAATATAGTTAAAATTTAAAAAAACATTTTTCCGTCTGTTCAGGAAATCTGCACAATAATCGTGGATCCTGTAGTGTAACAGCCAATATCCTTTTGAAGAACTTGTTGAGAAGAGACAAACATCGCTAAAATCATGCATATAGTATTTATAGAAAAATTGTTATTCAGTTTTTGTTATCAAGTGGAAATGGCACGCTTAACCAGTGTTAAACAAAAGAACCCAGACTGATGTGATTCAAGTACCTAGGTGAGTCGAAAAACAATGTTAACAAGTTACCTACATCAAATGTAAATTCTAAATGTAGATTCTACAAAAGATGGTAGTAGATTCTAATAATAATATAATCCACTTTGTATTTGTCACATTTTCCAATCTTGTTGAACCGTTGAAATGTTAATTATAATTATTATTAATATTAATTGTAATTAACATTGTTTAACACGAGGAGCACTAGGCAAAGAAAGAGCGTTATCTCGAAACAGGTTGAAACTACTTGGATTTGAATGAGTTTTTTCAATCTTGTAAATATAAAATACTAAAACCTTTATGGGTTACACATTGACTACAAATTGACGCCCAGATCGGGCAAACCGGTGAAACTTGAAAATCTAAATATTTCCCAAGTGGTCCAGTACTAGCTGCTGGACCGTCTCGAAAAAGGATAATGTATTGGTAGTTCGAAACCACTATTAATTTATTTTTATTCCTTTTGGTTTAAATATGGCAGCCATATTTGTTTTGTGGTGCACGATGTTTTTTGCTGCTTTTTATGTAAACGAAAACCTAGATATCTCAAGAAGGGTTGGTTATAGAGACCTGTGGTAAAAACATTTTTGCGAAAAATGCATACAGTTAGGAATAATTTATGTTTAAAATAGTTATTTAAAATCTGAATAGAATGAAATGAATGGTCTTAAAATATAGTAACTTTTTTTAATAAAAATATAGTAAATATAGTAAGAATTTTTAAATATAATTGACGTTTGTCATTTTAACACAATAACCTAAATTGTTTATTTTATTAAATAGATAAGTTCATTCTAACTTTTAAAATAATTGTTCATTTTGTTTAATGAATAAAGTATTTTTAATACCGTAGCGGAATTATCTGTTGTTTATCTTTAGTTACTAAAGGTATAAATATTGTTGACTTTATAAAGTTTCAAACAATTTAGGTTATTGTGTCAAAATGACAAACGTCAATTATATTTAAGAATTTTTAGCTGTAGCACCAACCCTTAGAAGAAAGTTACTATATTTTAAGATTTGACAAGTATGCCATAGTATCTATCTTTCTCAGATGTATTGCTATTCAATATTTTTCCTTTGTTTACAAATGAAAACTCAATCCCTAGACGAAGGTTTTCTAATACTATATATGTATTGCTGTAACACGTTAATATGTAATCTTCTGTTCTTTTATTATAATTCGAGAAGTAGTTAAAATTACGTCTTTATTAAAATTAGTCTTTTTTAAGACTCTGTGATAGATACAAAATAAAAAAAACTTATTTAGTATTGGTAATATTTTCTTACAAATACATTTAGCAAATGAATTTGTTCCAGGCGTAATAGTTTCGGCGAGTGTGTTTGAAATTTATAGGATCAAGTGCGATAAATATGCAACACCGAAAAATTAAGGTAAAAGTGAAACAAGCTTGTAATTACTTCAGAAATTAATTTATTGTAAAACTGGAAGCGTTATTATTTAATTAAAATGATATAAAAATATAACACAGTTGTTGTAAGTTTTGTACTCTTCATGTGATATTTTGAGAATCAGTGTGAAAATATGTAAATGAAATTTCAAATTTTGTTGCATAAGTTTCCCTGTAACTGCATATTAAATTGCCATCTCAGTTTTATAATGATTTTGTCCAGAGCAAATAGATGACCGATCACAATTTCCTGTTCGTTTTACTATTCTGTAAATTAGTTTTTCAAAAATAATAATTAGAAATTTTGGGAAAACGTGATACAGTTTGTGAGAAATTATGAAATGATAGTGAATAGTAAAAATGGAGTTAAATAATACAGAAACTGGAATAAAGGCAGGTTACTTTATTTTAGTATCATTCAAAGGTGGGAAGAAAAATACCTTTTTATATAAATATGTGGGTGGGTACCATTTCAAAAATAGACGATTCTGATGACGACGAGCAGAGCCAATTTAGGGATTTTTCCACAATTCCACAAACCTTTAGTTTAAATAGTGCAAACAGAGTAAAATATGTTTGAGTCTGCTCCAACATTTGAAAGTATGCTTTTTCAGTTGTCATTAGAGAATTAAATAAAACTTGGCATTTTCTGGGGAACAAGCAGAATTGTCACTTTTCTGCTTGTCTGCAGAAATGGCAACGAAGACAAAAGTCTTTTCCGCTTTCCCAAAACAATCAACAACAATGGCAATTTTTATTATATCACCCAGCTGGCGTAGGTTGGTTTTACTATTGATTATTATGCCTTTATTCCACATGTACCATATAAAATTTTATCTACGACTGCCTTCATTACTTCACTAATGTTATAATGAACTTCATTACCTAGCTCAAATGACATGAATCAAATGAGTTCTTTACCAAGCAGTCGTAGATAAAAAATCTTATGTGTATAAGCGGAAAGTGTCATTACCGCTCTCGAGAGATACCCAATCTCTGCTTCATGTTGTCCTACTTTCTCTCTTGATTGGCAACCTATCACTTTCCGCTCTTATAATTTACACAGATACACAGCTATTTCCAAAACCTGTGCTTGTGGTTGAACTATTTTGTTTCACTTTCCCCCTTTATATGTTCCATTTAACCTTATATTTTTAAATAAAGTGTTATACTCTATTTTCATATTTTTCCGAGTTTGGTATTATTAATGTAATGTGAAACAAATTAATGGTGTAATCTGTGGAGTGTAATTTTGGTTTATTACTGTAATTCTTGATGTCTCTTTATTCTTTGAACAAAGTAATAGACCACTTTTTGACCTGAATAAATCGTTATGAAATCTTTCAATTGGATTCTTTTTATTTTGTGCGTTTGTAAAAGTCTGCGGTACATGTTTGCTATGCAGTTTTTTTACTTTATAAATTTTGACATGCAAATGTCAATATATGCATAGTATAAGGGCTACTATCGTGTTTCATTTTCCTATCTCTGTTTTATTTTTTCCCATAATCAAGGTTAAAGATGAATCGACCTATTTATTTTTTGCTACTAAATATATATCTAATTTTTACAAAAAAACCTGCATAGTCAACCAGATCACATAAAACTGCATAGAGTAGTAAAATCAAATATTTTCATTTATGTTCGTAAGTGTACCAAAATTGAAACTTGTATATTTAGTTTCATATTTACCCCATTTGACCCTACAGAAATATTTTCTTTTCAATATGGGATACTCTAAACATTTATCTGTTTCTCGTAAACGAAAAAGCAGAAAGACTATGTTAAAATAAGCGAAAGGAAGACATCAGCCTACACAAGGTTTTGTTTATTAGAAGGATGTTTTAGTTTTTATAGATTGTGTGATTTTGTTCTAAAAGGTGTTTGGCATAATTAGATTTTTCGAAGTGTTTGCCCAATATATACCGAACTACAAAAAGAACAATTTAAACGGTAAATGCCCGATTTCATGATATCATGTGTTCTGTCTTTAGCATTAAATAAAAATGAAAAAGTGTTAGTGTTGGTTTTAAATGTTATTTTATAATTGTTGGTTTTTCTTAGTATATGTGAAATTTTTTCTGATATTTTGCCAAAATATGGTATAGATATGTAATTTGTGTCTTCTGTTTGATTGTCAATGGGATATATTCTTTTGATAGCTAACCTATAATCTTTTTGTTTAATTGAAGTGTCAATCATGTTCGGATTGTAATGATTTGTATGGGCTAGTTGATGGTTGATATCTCTTTGCTAAAATCTGGTTTTGTTAGTGGAATAGTTAAAGCTCTGTGTACTAATGATCTGTAGGCTGCTATTTTATGTGTTTTATGGTGACAAGATTCATTTGGTATTGTTATGTCTGTTTGTGTTGGATTTCTGTATATGGAAAATTGATTGATTGAACTTTAAACAAAAACCCAACCACAAGAATTCCAAAAAGAAATAAAACAAGGTTTAGAAAACTGCAATATCTGCTTTTCAGAATTAGAAAAGCAACAAATCATTAATAAAAACCCACAACCACCTAAACTATATGGACTAGTTAAAACACATAAACAGAATATGCCAATAAGACCAGTTGTATCATACATCAATGCACCTAATCACATTTTATCCAAAAAACTGAACCAGATTATTAACACGATAGGTTACAAATCGAAATACTCTGTTAGAAATTCATTAGAATTTGTAGATAAGCTGCAAAACATACATCTTCCACCACATTCAAAACTTGTTAGTTTTGATATTTGTAACATGTTCTCCAGAATACCCCCACATGAATGTATTCCTTTATTAGATAGTTTCTTGATCAATAGTAATATAGAATTAGTTAAAAGGTTAGAGTTAATTCAATTATTTGACCTTTGTATAAGTCAAAATTATTTCACTTTTAATAACATAATTTATTTACAAAAAGATGGTTTACCTATGGGTAATTCTCTAAGTCCTCTATTAGCTAACATATTTATGGACAAGTTCGAAGATCAAATATTTGAATTAAACCTTTCTAAACACATTATCTTCTGGTTTCGTTATGTTGATGACATTTTAGCTTGTTTTGACAGTTCTTTTGAGGTTATTAATGAATTTTTAATTCTTATTGATTGATAGACCCTAACATAGATTTTACATAGAAACAGAACAAAACAGGGCTATAAACTTTCTAGACTTAAATATCAAGATTAACGCACACAATCTATTTGAATTTTCCATATACAGAAATCCAACACAAACAGACATAACAATACCAAATGAATCTTGTCACCATAAAACACATAAAATAGCAGCCTACAGATCATTAGTACACAGAGCTTTAACTATTCCACTAACAAAACCAGATTTTAGCAAAGAGATATCAACCATCAACTAGCACATACAAATCATTACAATCCGAACATGATTGACGCTTTAATTAAACAAAAAGATTAGGTTAGCTATCAAAAGAATATATCCCATTGACAATCAAACAGAAGACACAAATTACATATCTATACCATATTTTGGCAAAATATCAGAAAAAATTGCTCATATACTAAGAATAACCAACAATTATAAAATAACATTTAAAACCAACACTAACACTTTTTCATTTTTATTTAATGCTAAAGACAGAACACATCATGAAATCGGGCATTTACCATTTAAATTGTTCTTTTTGTAGTTCGGTATATATTGGACAAACACTTCGAAATTTTGACATAAGATATAAAGAACACGTACGTCATTACAAAAATAAACATCCTGAAAAATCTAATTATGCCAAACACCTTTTAAAACAAAATCACACAATGACTCCTCAAAATAATATTAAATTCCTACATTTTTGTAATAACAAACGCAAATTAGACATTTTAGAAGCCTTTGAGATATACAAACACAAACTCAGGGTACCTTTAATGAATGAACAACTTGAGCTCAGTAATTCTCCGTTACTGGAAGTATTAGATATTTAATTCTGATTATTATTATTATTTTATCTAGTTACCTATTTTTGTTTCTACTTTAGCGACGTGTTTGTTTATAATTATATTACCTTTGATAATGACAGCGTAGCTGTCGAAACAATATTGTCAGGTTATATTTTAATAAAACTGTGAAACTTTTATTAATCTTTATTTATTTCATGTAGAACTATTATTTAGAACCGTTTACTTTACATTATACTAATATACATAGTATGTATGAATTGTTCATGACCAATTCTTCACTGTACCTTTATAACTGGAAACTTAAAAAATACTGTTTTTTATAAGGGAATGAATCGTGGACACTTGCTTCTCTAAAAAAGTACTTCAAACTTTTATTTATTCTACTTTATTTGCAAGTTTTTGTTAGTATTTGAGGAAGCGTGCATTTTTAACCACTGCTTTCTCGAGACATCTCGATTGTCTGCACTGAGAAGTTGATAAGGTAGCTTCGAATATCGCACACAACAGTGACAAACCATGGTCAGTTCACGGAGGTTTATCGACCATCATCGTATTGAACGCTACTAATAACGAGGAGCGTATATCAAACCATTTACAACTAGGTCACACAATACTTGCGATGGTTATAATAAAAGATAGCGTACAGAGTCTCGTTAAGCAATGTTTTTACAGTTATTTCTGGAAGAAATGTGTTTGCTGGGTGGACTAACTTCGGGTTTTTTAATATCAAATACCCGAGAGAATATTAGTTTTGAAAAAAATATGATCTCGTAGCTACCTGGACTATCAAACGTATTCTTCAATGGTAAAAGAAACAATTTTATATCTTGACAAATAAAGCTAAGAAAAGTAAATAATGTTATGACGTTTTTATTTTTTTAAAAAGAAAATTGGTCTATATTTAGGAAAAATACCTCAAAGAGACTAGTGTGCCATAGGGCACAGTCCTTGGACCTATTTTATTTTTGGCTTATATAAACAAGTTTTTTATCACTTGAAGTAAATTGCTCGATAACATCATATGCAGATAATACTGTACTAGTTTACAATGGTAAGACTTGGCAAGAAATAAAAGACAAAATGATAAATCGTCTCAAAATTGCTAATAGAAATAGAATATTTTAAACTGTCTTTAATAAATTTAACTAAGACAAATTATATCGCTTCTTATTTAACTAATGCAAACAGACCTGAGTTTGCAAATATTATTGTTAACAACCAACACATCAATGAAGTTTCACCAATTAAACACCTTGGCATAATAACTGACAAATTTTTAAAATGGCAACCTCATATGGAATATCTCTCTAATAAAATTCGTAGTCTAATTCATAAATTTTATATTCTAAGAGAAATCTTAAATATAAAAATCCTTACCATGATATACAAAAGTCTTGTCGAATGCACAATTATGTATGGTATTTTGGCTTGGGGTGGATTATATAACAATGCTGTTTATAAATTAAAAATTATTCAAAAATGTATTTTAAAAATCATATATAAAAAAATATACTATATCCTACAGAATTGTTATTTTCAAGAGATATTTGTAACATAAGAACTCTGTATATGATTACGGTAACAATGTTTATTCAAAAAACAAAACAGCAGAAAGCATTGTACATCACATATATCACACACGCACTAGAACGAACAAGAACATAAATATTCCAGTCAATTACAACACCGTAAATTTAAAAAATATAGCCTATTTAGAACCTAAAATCTATAATATGATTCCTAATACATTAAAATGTATAAGAAATATAAATAAATTTAGAATTGAATGTAAAAGATATTTATCAATAGAATTCAAAACTTTTGAAAATCTCTTTAAATGACAAATCTCTTTTGTTAACCTTAGGCATAGTTGGATCTATACTCACATAGATTAGGCATGTTCATTTCACATGGTAATTTGTACATTAAATAGTCACTTTAGTTCCTAACAGATACTTCCTGATAAAATTTAAACCTGAATTCCAAAAGTAATCATGCAACAAATTCTCGATAATATTAAAAAGGCAGCTATGTATCAATAATTTGGAACAAAATGACAGAAAAAAACAAAACAAATTAAAACAGACAATTCTCTCGCAAAGAACCCCACACAAATTGAATGGAAAGTGGGTCCCGGTCAAATTGTCTGAAAATTGGGTATGTTATACTTCTCGACTTTCTGACGAAAAGTTCTCATACACATAAATTCATCTTATGATTAGGATCCAAGATACAGAGGGCCGAAGGTTTATAGTTTGGCTATATTACTGATATATCCCTAATGTAGTTTCCAGATCATGATCTCGGGAAATCAGTAATCTGAAAGAAATCTATCAAAAAATAAGTTGTAAATAGGTGTTGAGAGGTAAAATATTACCATGAACCTTACAAGGTCAATTCAAGGTCAAGTTGATTTTTTACAGGTAAATTACTGTTTTTTAATGTGGCCTTAAATAGGGGCGTGCAAGGGTTCGAACAACTTCAGATATAAAGTCAGTTAGCTTGTCAAGGTCATTCAAAGGTTATGAGTGTTTACTTGCCCTTGACTATAAACCTTATAAGGTAATTTAAGGTATTTTGACCATGTGAGTTTTTTTAGTAGGAACCAATAATTGAATCCATAAAAATCAATCTGAAACTTGATTGAACATCTTGTAAATTCCTACATTATCAATACCACTTAATACTGCTTTTTACTGAGCTGCAATATATTTATTCAGGAAATTAGTTTTTCTCTTCATAAATACTCAACCCACAGTACCAGTGCTACGAGAGCCACACCGTATATTGTGAGATGCCACGAAACTAGAGAAGTTAGAGCTGGCCACACGGCATTGTTACATACCACCATCCTCCATTAGTAAGCTCTGACAACAGTTGAGTCGCTGCTGTCACAGAGTAAACGTGGTATATACGATTTGTCGTGTCAAAACATGCATTTGTCAAAAGAACATGTGCCCGCAATGATTTACTACGATTTAAAGGTCAGTTTAAGTGAACAGCAAAGTCTTGAACGGTTGCAACGGGCATTTAGTGATGAAAGTCCTTCACACGCAACTATGTTTCGCTGGTATAGCAAATTTAAAAGAGGACGGATATCGCTTGGTGATGAGGCACGTGCTGGTAGGCCCTGTTCGTCAGTTACTGTTGGAAACATTGAGAGAGTGAGACGTATGCTCGAAGAAGATCCAAGATGCACCTATCAAACGATTGACGCAACTCTTGGTGTTGGATCCGCAACAGCAAATTCCATTTTACATGATCATCTTCATATGAAAAAAATTGTTACTCGTTGGGTGTCACATACGCTTAACGATTCCCAAAAGGCAGAGCGAGTAAGAATCGCGCGGGAAACGTTAGAAATGTTAAATAATTGTGGGCATCGTATTCTTTCTAAAATAGTAGCAGGTGATGAAACATACAAACCATTTTATGATATTCCTACCTGCCAGGAGAGCCGTGTGTGGATTCACGAAGATGCACCAACATCAACAATGGCGAAAAAGCAAAGGTCTTTCAAGAAAGTTATGTACGCAGTTTTCTTTCGTTAGTACAGGATTAGTGAAAGCAATTAAGCTTGAAGATCAACGTACAGTTACAGGAAACTGGTACACCATAAAATGTTTACCTGTAGTGCTTGAGTCAGTCAATATTCGCGGGTTAACGACAATGCATCGTAACACACTGCACAACAGACAGTTGAATTTTTACGTGAAAATAATGTAACAGTCATTGAACATCCACCCTATTTGCCTGATTTGGCCATGTGTGATTTCTGGTTGTTCTTTAACCTAAAGAAACATTTACGTGATCGACGTTTCACGACGGAGGATGAGATAGATGAAGCAATTCATCAATTTTTTGAGAGCATTCCAAAAGATGACTGACTTCAAGCGTTTAAGTTGTGGAAGCTTCGGTTACAAAAGTGTATTGATGTAGGTGGTGATTACATTGAACATAAATAAAATCATTTTCCTAAAAAGACTTGTACTTTTCTTGTATCTCAAAATATATAGCGTGACTCTTGTATATGTAGACAATGAACAAAAAATTCAATCTTTTTTATGATGTTAATTTTAAAAATTAAATAATGATTTTATATGTAAAAAATGAACTTTACCTTGTAAGGTTCATGGTCAAGAGCAAGTAAACAGACATGGCGTTTGGGTGACCTTGGGAAGCCAACTGACTTTTTATCTGAAGTTGTTCGGACCCATGAACTGTTCTATTTAGGGCAATATTAGAAAACAGTTATTTACCTGTAAAAAGTCAACTTGACCTTGTAAGGTTCATGGTAATAATAATAATAATAATAATAATAATACTCATTTATTGCCCAACAGGATACCAATTACAGGACAATTTTAGACAAAACATGTAATATATAATAATAATAATAATATGTAAAAGTAAAATAAATAAATACAATGGAAAGAGTAATATGTAAATATAAATATATAAAATTAACAACAGTGTAGAACAATTTTAATAACAATAGTAACAATCGTATGGATTAAACTCTATTTACGGAAACTTAGTTTATTCCATTAAAACAAAGACATCTTCATATAATTTGTTTGCATTTTTCGTCATATGGCTTAACGGCGCCCTCAACCTGATGTTGGTTCTAGCTCTTATATCAGTGAAAGTATTTGTTGACCAATATATTACCTCTCAACACCTATTTACAACTTATTTTTTGACAGATTTCTTTCAGATTACTGATTTCCCGAGATCATGATCTGGAAACTACATTAGGGATATATCATTAATATAGCCAAACTATAACTATAACTAAGTGTTAATTACTTATAAATAATTTTATTAATTTACTTTTATATTTTTATGTTTTTCATAGGCTTTGAAAATGCAGAAAACTTTTTCTGCAAAATATTAACAAAGAAATAAATTGATTACTTAAAAACAGACCTTCTCCCAGTGCACTTTATTTAATATACTTTATTTAATCGAAAATTAGACCCCCTTTTTTTTGCTAGATTTTTGCTCTAAAATGTGGGAGTATAATAAGATATATTCAATAAAAAGTGAAAACAATGAATGTAACTGAGTAATGTTTACCAGTATTTATAAAACAAATTGTATTATAATACAATAATATCTATAATAGTGTTATCTTGTTTAATAGTATAACATCTCGCCCGGTTGTCTGCATTTTATCCGATGTTGATGCACGTAAACCTATTGTAACGAATAGTAAACCCACATATGACGTCATCAAACATTCTAGATGTATGAGTCATCAACTGTATGACTCATCAATAACACGTGCAAGTATGACTCATCGACACACCTCATCGACGTGACTTAACGGCAGCTGCGTGTATGACTCATCAACACGTCATCGAACATTCTAGATGTATGAGTCATCGTATGAAAGATATAAATTGAGATTCGCGAGTAGAAGGAGTTCAGTTAATGTTTAACCGGCGTCGTGTTGAAATGTACTCTGAATAATTAGTTAATAATTATTGTAATACATAAATAGTTTTATATAAATAGTCCTCATATAAATTTGTAAATACCTAGCATTTATTTAAATGCTTTAGTTTGTTAAATAGTTTATAGTTATAGTGCTTTTAATTAAGTGCATTATAAATAATCTTTTCTTAATTAATAGACGATTTAAACAGCATTTTGGTTATTATTTTAAAAAGAACGTTACACTATGTCGACATTGTGACACCCGCGTTAAGCAAAGTCTACTGCCTGCAACAACTACACTAATTACGATAATAATGAAATAATATACAATTATTTTTAGCTTAGCACCTAGTCAGAATCGCTGCTGTCGTCGTCGTCACCCTCAGTAAGATCGTCGTTATCCTTTGTAATATTTTTTTTTACAATAATTGTTTTACAAATTAAGCTTAACATCTGAAAGGTTTGATATTAGTGAAAAACCCAGCGATGGCAAAAACATTTCTAAGAAATGCATTTAAGCCTTTAATAGTACTGATTGAAGAATTGAAGCAAAACCACGAATAAGGGTCTATAACACATCTTGGGTGAATTTTTGTTTTGTATGGAATAAAGGTCTATGGAACCATCTCACAATGTCAGTATATATTTTTTTATTTCAAGATATTTAGCCAGATGGCTCTAATATCACCTTTCAAAGACTAACAATTGGTTTTAAATTCGTGGAACAAGAGTCTAAGGCACGAGCACCTGTTGAGTGTGTGATAAACTGATCATACTAATACTGTTTAAGTCTTTCCGTATCCGAAGGTATGGAGTGTGATATAAGAGTCTAAAGCACAGAATAAGGTGAACACCGATGATGACCAATGGGTTCTAGAATAAACAGGTTTTCTCCCCTTTGCGAAAAATGTGCTTTAGACCCTTACTCGTGGTTTTACTTCAATTGTAACCTATTAAGTATCTACCTAATTGTTAACAATAGTAGCACCTTAATCTTTCCAGTAAGTGTGCAAAATTTTATTATCTATTGGAGTGACATCTGACCACTTATTGAATGAACTGCCTACAATCTTAGTTTTCCTGGAATTCAGGTAAACTGCTTCCACAAACGCATTTGTTTCGACGAAAAGATAAAGGGTAGAATTTTTCTTATAAACATAGCTAATGGAATTTGATAACAAAATAAAGCTGAAAAATGTTTAATATCTTATATTGCTTATATTTTTAGGGGTCCAAGATTTGCATACAACAGCTTTTTTAAATTCACTCTAAAACAGAGGGAGTCTTATAATCGAGGGGGGGTCTTATTTTTGAGTAAATACAGTGTGTGTGTGTATATATATAATATACATAAGAATTGGGTATATTCATTTGGACAGACTTGAGAGGGTGGGGTAATGATAAAACAATCCTTCATCAACATCTTCAAATTACAAAAAACACTATTATAGCTAAGGAAATTATTTATCAAATCAGAACAATGCAAACAATTATTTTTATACCTAATAGAATAATTCATGTTTGAAACATTTCACTAATTGTTTATTAATTCTTATCAGCTTGTAATAAAAGCTCTCTAGTTTTTATGATTAACCAACCAGTCATAGCGTATTGTAAGACGTAATACGTTGATATTGAAAAGTGTTCCTTGTACTGTATTAAACAAATACTTTCCAGCACGAACAGTCATAGTGAGTAGTTTATTCACGACTGCCTTTTATTAAATCTCAGACTTAAATTCTAATAATTTAATTTTCAATAACTTTCTAATAATTAAAGCGATGGCACATACTGAACATATCCAACTTGTGGTATTTAATAATCAGGCAAGGGTATATATTATTTTTTGATTATTATTTAATATATGGGTGAATTTTGTATGTTTGTTGGTCTGAAATTATGTTTAATTATAAAGTTTGTAATAATTATTTTAATTATGTACTTGTAATTGTAAATATATAACAAACAAGTGATCAATAAAAACTTTTGGGTTTTGCCTTAAACTCTCTAGCAATATATAAAAATATTTTGAAGTCATCCAAGGATTCCATGAAGCATGGAAGATTTCTAAAGAAAAATACATGTTCAAGCCAAATTGGTCAATTTTTAGAGGTTGCTTTAGTTGATTTTATGTATTTTCAATGAAATAGAAAAAATGACCATTTAATGACTCTGTTAATAATTAATTCAACCAGTTATAGATCAAGATTAACTTGAAATAGGTCAATATAATAGCTTTTGGTTATATAGTTTTTTATTTTCTTACAAATTTTTTATTTAAATAATATTAATTAATATACAGCATATCCCCAATTTACTGTGTGCTGATTAACTGAAAGAAGGATTATTCACGGATAATATTGAGGTTCAACTATTATCAATTATCAAGCAAATTAATAAATACATGCATACGTTTGTAGCTATTATTTGGCTTACTGCTTATTATTATACCTCATCTGTGTTATTAGATGTATTTGATAAAAATATCTAAAAACTATTAATAATTAAATATATTTTAATATTTAATTTAATGAAATTTAATATTTAATAATCATTATTTAATCTTTACTAAAAAATGATATTTTAAATTTTACTAAATGGTGCAGATAATTATAATGTATATAATAATGATAATTTAATACAAGAATGGTTTATAACAGTCGATTGTGAATTTTTAATCTATTATGTATATAATAACACATGGAAAAAATTTAATTTGTATATGCTTGAACTAAAAACTAATTTGATAATCTTTTAGCAATTGTGGATTTATCGAAATTAGGAATCCTTTTTTGTTTTTCCTCATTGCTAAAAAAAGACACTGTTGTTTTTACTATTGGTAGTAAATTTTAAATGAAATTCTTGAATCAAAGAAATGTTTCATCCTGTGATATCATCTACCACTTTAAATAATTTGCATAGACTTTACAGTGATTATAATAATTTTTGACCAATCATTAACGTTAATGTTCAAAAATGAAAATCTATTGAATATTGAAAAACTAACTACACTTATTTTGATTTATTAATTTTATTTAATAATGTTAATATTTAATTATAAATACTACATAATTACCGTATTTACTCAAAAATAAGACCCTCGTTTTTGCTAGAATATTACAAAATTAAGTTGAGTTTTTCAAGTTAATATGTGTAATAAAGCATATGTCTACAACTTTGTTTTTACAGTCTTTCTGTTAAATTCACAATAAAAGAAGACCAGTTTAACGAAATTAGATTACAGTGAAGTCTTGTTGATCCGAATCTACGTTAATCCGAATACCACTATAATCCGGACCAGCAATTTATTTACATTGATTACATTGTAATCCGGATTTAGGGTTTTGATAATCCGAACTTTAGGATTAATTGTTTTTATTCATCGAGTTTTGTTTACAGTAACGAATGCAATGGGTATTCAGATGTGTAATTTGATACAAAACTACCGTTGTAGATAAGATAAATAAGATTTTATTTTATTTATGTTTAGGTTATATTTATGTCTGACAAATTCTTATTATAAAAAGACACGTATTTTTTAAAAGTGGTTACATTGCAACTTTATAATTCATATTAGTTACAAAGGTTTATCTTGTTTATTGTTTCCAGCTTTACTTTGTGGAACTCCATAATCATGAAATAAATAAAGATTATTAAAACTTTCACAGTTTTATTAAAATACAACCTGACAATATTGTTTCGACAGCTATGCTGTCATTATCAAAGGTAATATAATTATAAACAAACACATCGCTAAGGTAGATACAAAAATAGGTAACTAGATAAAATAATAATAATAATCAGAATTAAATATCTAATAATTCCAGTAACGGAGAATTACTGAGCTCAAGTTGTTCATTCATTAAAGGTACCCTGAGTTTGTGTTTGTATATCTCAATGGCTTCTAAAATGTCAAATTTGCATTTGTTATTACAAAAATGTAGGAATTTAATATTATTTTGAGGAGTCATTGTGTGATTTTGTTCTAAAACGTGTTTGGCTTAATTCGATTTTCAGGATGTTTATTTTTGTAATGACGTATGTGTTCTTTATATCTTATGTCAAAATTTCGAAGTGTTTGTCCAATATATACCGAACTACAAAAAGAACAATTTAAACGGTAAATGCCCGATTTCATGATATCATGTGTTCTGTCTTTAGCATTAAATAAAAATGAAAAAGTGTTAGTGTTGGTTTTAAATGTTATTTTATAATTGTTGGTTTTTCTTAGTATATGTGCAATTTTTTCTGATATTTTGCCAAAATATGGTATAGATATGTAATTTGTGTCTTCTGTTTGATTGTCAATGGGATATATTCTTTTGATAGCTAACCTATAATCTTTTTGTTTAATTAAAGTGTCAATCATGTTCGGATTGTAATGATTTGCATGTGCTAGTTGTTTAATGGTTGATATATCTTTGCTAAAATCTGATTTTGTTAGTGGAATAGTTAAAGCTCTGTGTACTAATGATCTGTAGGCTGCTATTTTATGTGTATTATGGTGACAAGATTCATTTGGTATTGTTATGTCTGTTTTTGTTTGTTTTCTGTATATGGAAAATTCAAATAGATTGTCTGCGTTAATCTTGATATTTAAGTCTAGAAAGTTTATAGCCCTGTTTTGTTCTGTTTCTAGTGTAAATTTTATATTAGGGTCGATACTGTAAATAAGAATTAAAAATTCATTGATAACCTCAAAAGAATTGTCAAAACAAGCTAAAATGTCATCAACATAACGAAACCAGAAGATAATGTGTTTAGAGAGGTTTAATTCAAATATTCGATCTTCAAACTTGTCCATAAATATGTTAGCTAATAGAGGACTTAGAGAATTACCCATAGGTAAACCATCCTTTTGTAAATAAATTATGTTATTAAAAGTGAAATAATTTTGACTTATACAAAGGTCAAATAATTGAATTAACTCTAACCTTTTAACTAATTCTATATTACTATTGATCAAGAAACTATCTAATAAAGGAATACATTCTTGTGGGGGTATTCTGGAGAACATGTTGCAAATATCAAAACTAACAAGTTTTGAATGTGGTGGAAGATGTATGTTTTGCAGCTTATCTACTAATTCTAATGAATTTCTAACAGAGTATTTCGATTTGTAACCTATCGTATTAATAATCTGGTTCAGTTTTTTGGATAAAATGTGATTAGGTTAGGTGCATTTATGTATGATATAACTGGTCTTATTGGCATATTCTGTTTTATGTGTTTTGACTAGTCCATATAGTTTAGGTATTTGTGGGTTTTTATTAATGATTTGTTGCTTTTCTAATTCTGAAAAGCAGATATTACAGTTTTCTAAACCTTGTTTTATTTCTTTTTGGAATTTTGTGGTTGGGTTTTTGTTTAAAGTTTCTAAATTTTCTTTATTAATAAATTCATTAACTTTTTGTATGTAAATATCTTTTGAAAGAATTACCAAAGTGTTACCCTTATCTGCTTTTACAGAAATTAGATTGTTCTCTGTGATTTTCTGTTTTATAGATTGAAGAAGTGATATGTTAGATGTGTTGTACATTTTGTCCTGTTTCAAAGACATCTCTTTTAACAAATTCGAAATTTGGAATTTTGCATAGTTATTATGATCTTTCTTAAGTATAGTTTCACATTCAACGGCCAAAATTTCTTTAATTTTGTTGGTAAATTTTGGAAAAGGACAAAATTTGTTAAGAAATTGTGTTTCTCTGTCATTGAATGTTATATTCGACAAGTTTATGAAACGAGGATAAAAGTTTGCAGTGTTCTGACAATTAAGGTTATTTTGTAGTGTACGTTTTTGTTGTACAAGTCGATGAAGTTTATTTTTCTGTGTGGTGTATTTTTTGAATTTAATGTGACTGACGGTTTCTCTAATGTCAAAATCTAAGATGTCAAATTGGATATTGTGTAATTTATGAGTAAGTTCTGTATGGAGTACCTTCATATAAACGTGCATATTGTCTCTTATACTAAACCATTTCTTCGATTCTTCTTTGAGCCATCTTCTTTTGGCATTCCTAATCACTTTTTCGGTAATCGAATTCTTGGTTCTGGTAGTGATGTTTACGTAGTTAGGAATAACGTGGCGTTTCAGACATTCTTGGTTAAACCAAACATTCTGACTTGTGATTCCGTGTTTGATCATAAGCTTCTTGTATAACTTTCTAGACTTAAATATCAAGATTAACGCAGACAATCTATTTGAATTTTCCATATACAGAAAACCAACACAAACAGACATAACAATACCAAATGAATCTTGTCACCATAATACACATAAAATAGCAGCCTACAGATCATTAGTACACAGAGCTTTAACTATTCCACTAACAAAATCAGATTTTAGCAAAGAGATATCAACTATTAAACAACTAGCACATGCAAATCATTACAATCCAAACATGATTGACACTTTAATTAAACAAAAAGATTATAGGTTAGCTATCAAAAGAATATATCCCATTGACAATCAAACAGAAGACACAAATTACATATCTATACCATATTTTGGCAAAATATCAGAAAAAATTGCACATATACTAAGAAAAACCAACACTAACACTTTTTCATTTTTATTTAATGCTAAAGACAGAACACATGATATCATGAAATCGGGCATTTACCGTTTAAATTGTTCTTTTTGTAGTTCGGTATATATTGCACAAACACTTCGAAATTTTAACATAAGATATAAAGAACACGTACGTCATTACAAAAATAAACATCCTGAAAAATCGAATTAAGCCAAACACCTTTTAGAACAAAATCACACAATAACTCCCTCAAAATAATATTAAATTCCTACATTTTTGTAATAACAAACGCAAATTAGACATTTTAGAAGCCTTTGAGATATACAAACACAAACTCAGGGTACCTTTAATGAATGAACAACTTGAGCTCAGTAATTCTCCGTTACTGGAAGTATTAGATATTTAATTCTGATTATTATTATTATTTTATCTAGTTACCTACTTTTGTATCTACCTTAGCGACCTGTTTGTTTATAATTATATTACCTTTGATAATGACAGCATAGCTGTCGAAACAATATTGTCAGGTTGTATTTTAATAAAACTGTGAAACTTTTAATAATCTTTATTTATTTCATACAAAGGTTTAAGTTAAAAAAGAACTGACACTTCTTTTACGAATTACGACTTTGTGTCTCCGGCATACTGCATATAAATAGATTTTGTGTTAAATTTGAAAATTGTTAAATGTAAAAGACCGCATTGTAACTTTAAATATTAAACATTTCCAGATTTGTTACAAAATCTGAAGGATCATTTTAACAAAGTTAAAAAAACTTTAAAACCTGCGGAATATTCGGAGATGGAAGAAAAGTTGTTTGCATGGTTTTAAATATGTCACCAATATCCTCCGAAATTTTGGCCGAAAAGGCAAAGCATCTATCCAGCAGTGTGCAGTGCATACGAAACAGTGGAAGCAGTCGCGATACGACGTATGTGCTATCACGCTCGTACACATAGCGTATGAGCCTGATAGCAATTACGTCGTATCGCGACTGGTTCCACTGTTTCGTATACTCTGCACGCTGCTGTGACTTTATAAAAGATGGCAAGTGAAGATTGGATACTTAATTTTAAAAAGACACAATTTGCGTGTCTTAAAAATCTCGGGAGAAAAGCTGTTCAATGATCCGCACGCAGTGAAGCCCTTTAAGAAACAGTTGTAAAACGGTGGCTTTGCAATGGGCGGTAGAAAATTTGAAACAATTGTGATGCCGGAAGATTTAAGAAAAATCGTAACTAACGTACATATTAAGTTCAAAAAAACACGGAACAAGCAAAAATCACCGCCTTTTTTGGTTAACGACATAATAATGCGGAATATTATTTTTTGTGTTTAAATATTTTTGTAGTTTTATTTATTTTTTAATAAATGTTTTTGCAGAATGTTTTAATTGCATTTATGTACAAATATAACATTGTAACTCTGCAGACGCAGTAATCCGGAAACCGCAATGATTCGGCTTGCCCTGTTTTAATTAGTCCGAATTAGCGAGCTTCACTGTATTTGTTTTTCGTTTTTTATAAATATGTTAGCCTGTAAAAGTATTGGCCCAAGTTAATACTTGAACAACTAGTTTTACTTCTTCTCCTATTCTTCTGCCTCTTCAGGCTTTGTATTTAAATCTCTGTATCCTCTTGAACCCATGGGTCTTCTTGTAAGTATTTTTATTTCTCCTAGTATTCCCTCTTCTTCATCCTTACTTTACAACTGGTCCCATCTAAGATTACAGTGCATCATTAAATGGTTTATTATTTGCTACCAAATGACCATTTCTTAATTATGTAGTTGTTAGAGTATTTCTTCTTATACCTGAAGTTGATTTCCTCTCACACCTTCTCTCATTTACAAGTAACTTCCAAGCAAGATTCCAAAGATTCTTACTACTCTGCATAGAGTTTTCAAATGTTTTATTAAACATCAACAGATTATAATATTGACTATAAATTACCTGAAGACGTTTACATCCCAAAACCTTTGATAAATTAGTGGCTCAAAATGTCAAGAATATTCAAAACTGTGATGCAAGATTTCTATACTTAGTGTATCTAGAAATTCATTGACATTTTTAGACAAGCAAATAACTCATTATTCATTCTATTTCCTGAGTTCTCATATATCTTTACATTATCATTCTGGAGGTATAAAATATATCCTTTTTCAGATAATTAGCATTCCAGCAGAGGATGTGCAACCAATTGAAAATCAATCGCGGTGCAACACACTTTGTGGAATGGAGAAAAAGGTTCTCATATTCTTGATTGTGCTTGGAGCAGTTTTTTTGATTTGGTTTGGACTTTTTTCCTTCCTTGGAGGCAATGATGACAACTCTGATGCAATCAACCAGAACTTAATGAAATAAACATGAAGATATATCACTATATGATTTTTAATTACTATTTTATTTACGTTCGAAATTTCAAATGTATATTATTTTAAAATGGTTTAAAACTCATTGACTTGTAAAATAAGTAAGAATGCATGTTCAATTTAGTTTATAATATGACTCATTTTAATATCCATAATTACTAGATCTAGCAACCCTACAATTTCTCCTTGTCTAAATGAGACTATAATACAGCAGCAGTTCGTACGTATCTTTTAGGAGGTTCTGTCAGCAAGCGTATTCTGTTAAGTAATGCCGCCACTTGCTGCTTGCTGCCAGGACTTCCTGTATGGTACATATGAACCGCTGCAGCTATAATATAAAGCTTGTCCCAGAAAACAAAGTTGTACATCAATAATTATATAAAAAAATCAAAACTAAATGATATTGAAAATTTTATTACATATTGTTTTTGACACAATTATTTTCTAACAAATAAAATAAAACTAATCGATCATTCCGAACACATTCAGAATCTCCGCATTTTTCTTTTAACTCCTACCATCAACTTCTGTACAGCTTAGTCTGTAACCATTTTTGTTGCTTATTTCTAGTGATACTTGAAGTTCTCAATAGAAGAAGCTGCTTTACTATACATTAAAATCTTTTGCTTCATATGGGCCCAATATATTTCAGTTGGGCACCATTCAGGGCAGTTGAGAAGATTTTCTTGCTTTTGGACAAATTCAATATTTTTTTTTACCAATAATAACTTGCACAGCATAGTGAGCAAGATTTTTGTTTTTAAAGATTTTTTGGTTTTAATTACTTTAAATTCATTTTGACAGATTTTCGCTTTGTTTTGTTTCTTGTTTTTGGCTTCTTGTATAAAATTTTCCAGACTTAGCTGTAACTTGTTGCTTGGAATTTCTGTTTGGCACCTTTTTTTAATGACTATAGAATGTTTTTGTTTATTTCTTTGCTTGTACGGTAGATTTTATAGTTTGTGCTCTTTTGCTAAATTTCTAACCAAAAGATTAGGATTTTTTTGTAAATATTGGAGTACCTTTCCTTCAAGATCTTTGTTTACATAACCAGGTTTTTGTCCACTCCTGCATCATTTGTACTTTTCCTGTATCTGTATGTTTCTTTATTACTCTCTGAACAGTTCTTACTGAAGTTTTTAACTTGGCAGCAATTTTAGTTTTATTAACATTCTTATTTTTCACAGCCGGCAGTACGGCAGGGTAGTTATAGTGGATTTATACTGCTTAACGGAGTTTAGTCGAGTTTTCTCCGGAAAGTACTAGGATGAATGAACCGCGAGCGCAGCGTACTTGCCTACGTGTCTCCGCTGCCTCGTCTCACGCCCGCATAACCACTCTGTGACTCGGTGCGTCCAGCGCCTCGACACCGAAAGTTATTATTGTTCTGACAGCATTTTGTAAACAGTTGTCAACTGGCATGTTTCTTGGTTGTAATTTGTTTACAGCAGAGCCACCTAATATGCAGCTATTTACAGAGCTGCCTTAACAAATAGGAGCTAATGAAACGAAACCAAAGAAGCAACATTTTTTTCTGGGACAAGTTTTATTATTGATCGTGTATGCTGTGCTTTTTCATTGTCTTGTATAATAATCTAAGGTTATGTTTTTCTTTAAACTGTCATTATTATGTAAAATTAACTACAATTGTAAAGACTTAAAATATTAAAATAGGTATAGTGTTCTGTAAATAGAATGCAATTCATAAATAAAACTATGGCAATTTTCTTATTTTTATGTTAATTTCAATGTTAACCTTTAATTCAGAACTGTCAACTTATTAAACTTAAAAAAAAATTAATCCAACCTCTAGGATACCAGGTTTATTTGGAGGTTGGTTTAGAATGAGGTAATGCATGTATTTGTCAAAAACATTAGAAGTTCGTGACCTGTTCTCAGCTACTTAGACATACTGGAGCTGGAAAGTAGTAGGTTATTTTAAATAAGATTAATAAGTATTTTTTAGTGGATTTTTAAATTGCTATTTGTTTGTAGTTTTCACCTTTATTTTTCATCACACTATATTTTAACAGTGTCTTCTAACCACCCATTGTATTTAACTAATTGCCAATACGTTTTTCGGTAACGATGTTACCTCTTTCTCTGCATAAATCCATCTTTATTTTTCATATTTTATCATCTAATCTTGTATTAGATTTAGAATTTAAAAATCAGCAAGCTTGTTGCATTATCTTTTTATTAAGAAAATTATGAAAAATAACAGCTTTGTACATTTAAATTGTTCATACAAAAGCAACCCAGTACAGCCATTGAGCATTTGTTTCCAGCCATAAAATGACCGTATTTGTTAAAATATGGAAAAGTTTAATTAAGAAAAAATCTTTCTAATGACATTTTACGTTCACATACCGACTTTGAACGAGATATTCCGACAAGGAATATTTTATTTTTTAACATTTTTTGATACACCCCGTAACTGACTATTTTTTAAGTATTAGTTTCATGTTAAATTGTTTAAATTATGATTACAACAATTCTTGTATAATTTAAATGTGGCTTAATAAAAAAGATTAATAAAATTATGAGTTGTTTTCTTGGAAATTGAAATATAATCCAGAACGTTCTATTTTTTTCTTGATAATTTTAATATTTTAAAAATTACCTACATTGTTATATAAAATAAAATAAAACAAATAAAATTAAACAAAAGTTAAATAAAAATAAATGTATTTATAAGATTGTAACAATTTAAAAAACTTTTCACCATTAACAGAACTCTATATTATTGTTAAAGTGGTGTTGATAGTCTGTCAAGTTGATATTTAGATTTTTTTAAGTTAGATTACTTGGATTACTCCGCATTTAAGAATTAAGAGTATTAGTTCAGAGAAAGCGAGAACCAAGTTACTACAAAATGAACATTCAATTTTACATAAATAGGTACCTATAAATGTGGTTGAAGTTAGCAATAGATTTAGATTCACTTTAACTTCAGATTAAGATATAAATACTACTTAATACAAGAAAAATTACAATAGAATTAGCCTTAGTCTTAGGGGGCTAACGTTTGTGTCTTTTATAAAATACTACCCAACAGTATCTTAACAAAGGGTGTAAAGTACACCCATTAATGTGAAAAAACATATAATTATTTAATTTAACAAAATAATTTTCCTATAAATATTTCCAAATTCACAACATCCACCAAGGATCAGTTATATACGAACCTACAGCCCCTAAAAACTAAAAGCTTTAAAGGGTGCAAACATTCAACAAATAGGGTTATTTTCATAACTCCGGAACTGTTCTTTGTTACATAGTCTAGTTTTCTTTAAAAGATAATAATATAATAATAATAATCTTTATTTGGCCAAAGAGCCTTACATAACAAAATATATATATAAATTTAACATTTTAAAAATCACATTTAAATCACAGTAAGTATAACGTACATAAACATACATAATCAGGTACATACATAATCTTTTGTATTAACTTTATTGTTAGAATTAATAAATATTTTATTTTATTTTAAGTGGCAATTTTGTTTATTTAACTTTCTGTAATTAATTTATCTTTCTGTAAATAATGTTCCTTCAACTTAATTTTAAATTTGATAATTGATAAAGATTTTAAATAATTTGTTAGATTATTGTAAATGATCAAAGTTTTATAAAACAAAGAATTTTGAGATTGAGTAAGATTTACTCTACCTATTTGATAATTAAGTCTAGATCTGGTTCCGTAATTGTGAGTCTCTTCTCCTGTTTTTAAAATATTATTGAAATACGTTGGTACTATTTTACATCTAATTTTGTGTATAAAGATAAGTGCATTCATTTCACAAAAATTTTCAATACTAAGCCAGTTTAACTTTTCCAACATTGTTTTAATGCGTTCTCCTATTACAATCTAATATCACCCTCATCGCCCTGTTCTGAAGTTTTTGTAGACGGTTCATATCACCCGCCCTTGTTAAATGTAGGATCATGGAGGCAAAGCTGAAATGAGGCAATATTATTGTATTATACACTACTCTTTTTGCGTAGGTACTTAAGTAGGGACTAGCTCTACTAAGCATACCCACTTTTTTTCCTATCTTCTTACATATATAATCTATGTGATCTCCAAATTTAAGATTTACATCTACCACTACTCCTAAATATTTTATTTTATTGACTATTTCAACATTCGAATTTCCAATTTTAATTTCAAAATTTGTTTCTGTCCATTGATTAACAATATTCCTTTTTCCAAAAACCATTGCTTTTGTTTTATCAATGTTTAACTTTAATTTATTGCAATTTAACCACTTAGTTACATTTTGAAGTTCACTATTTAATGTATGGAGAACCTCATCTCTATTGGTCCCAGATATGTATATCACAGCATCATCTGCAAATAAATGTATTTTGCATTTTTTTACTGTATAAATAATATTATTTATATAAATTAGAAATAATAATGGTCCTAACAGACTACCTTGAGGGACTTCATAATTTATCTCCAACACTTCCGATTCAATTCCATTACATCTTACTTATTGTTTTCTTCCCGTTAGGTAACTCTTAATCCACTGCAACACGTTTCCCCCTAAACCAATATTTCTGAGTTTATTGATTAGTTTATCACGGTCTACTGTTTCGAAGGCCCCTTTAAGGTCCAGGAAAACAGCCACTGTAATATTATCAATATCTTTGTTCTGTTTCCATTCATTTAAGCAATATTGAAACGCTTGTCCACAACTGTGTTGTTGTCTAAAACCCGATTGGTAGCATGACAAATACTGAATTGTATTTAAATATTGCTCTATCTGAATCTAAACCACTCTTTCTAATATTTTAGCTAAACTAGAAATCATATTAACAGGTCTAAATTCATCGATCTTTAAAGTATTGGTTACTTTACGTATAGGAACAATAGTAGATAATTTCAACGTTGCTGGTACTATTCCTCTTTCTAATGATAAGTTTATTAAATGCACTAATTTACTAGATAAATCATTGTAAGCTATTTTGTATAATTTAATTGATATGTGGTCAGGACTGTTCTTATTAGGCATACTGAACACAACATCCCTTAATTGTTCTTCCGAGACGAACCTACAATCAAAAAACCTTTCATTTCTAGGTACAGCCTCTTCCATAATATCATCACCTATAGCAATATTTAGAACTATTTCTTGTATACTACTTATAAAGTACCCATTGAATTTGTTTGCTATTTCTCCATGTTCATATACTATCTGATCATCTATTTTTAAAGTATAACAACTATCCTTCTTTGCGTTTCCTACAATGTTTTTTAACGATTTCCACATTTTAGTAGAATCATATTTGCTCCTATAAATTACTTGTTCATAATACTTTTTTTTAGCATTTTTAATTAACCTACTTACTTGATTTCTATAAACTTTATAATCATTCCAATCTATTTGATGTTTTGTTACTCTGTACCTTTTATATTTTTTATCTCTGTGCTTCATCATTTCTCTAATCTCTTTTGTAATCCATGGATTACTTTTACCAGTTTGAGTAATTGTAACAAATGGAGTAACTTCATCCACTATTGTTATCATATTATCTAAAAAATCATCATATTTTCTAATTACATTATTATCAAAATAATTTAAATTTATTTGATTTACTCTACTTCGGAATTCATGTATATCGTTGAGTTTAGCCCTAATTCGAATTGAGGTATGATAACTATCACCATCTTCATATTCAATCTTAATAAGGGAATGTCGGTTAAAAACAGGTTCATCTACAACATTACAATGTAAATTACTTTTATTGCAAATAACTAAATCTATTAAAGATTCATTACCTGCTACTGAAATATGGGAATATCCCCTGACATACTGTTTAAAACCATAATCACTTATTAATTTCTTTAATCTATTTGCTGGTGTGCTATTTTGCAGTAAGTTAATATTGTAATCACCTACTATTAATGTGGTTTACCTATAATTTATTATGCAATTTTCAAAACATTCTTCCAAAAACTGCAAGAAACCTGCATGAGATCCATCAGGTGAGTGATATAAACAACCTAAAATTAAACTATTTGATTTTAATTTAACATTAATAATTATAAACCAGTAATTACCTTCCTCTGAAAATCTTCTAATTACTTGGTACATAATATTTTTCTTGATGTATATTACTATACCTCCAGTCATTCTGCTTTTAGAATCTACCCTGATTAGATTGTAATTACTAATATAAATCTCATGATCCTCAATAGACTCAGTAACATGTGTCTCAGTTAAACAAAGAATTGAAGGTTCATTACTTACAGTAAATTCCTGAAATTCATCAATATGAGCCGGTAAACTTTGTGCATTTTGTAGATAAATAGTTTGATTGAAATAGTTTGAAAAAAGATAGCTAAAAATATACTAAAGAATATATCAAAGGTAGCAGTTCTATATTCAGAGGCTGGCAGGGTAGCAACAACTCGAAATAGGGTTAACTTTATAACTCCGGAACCATTCTTTGTTACATAATTTAGTTTTCCTTAAATGATAGCTACAAAACAACATATAAAAAGGGCAATTTTAAATTCAGAAAATGGCTGGGTAGTAACAACCCTCGAATATCTGATGGTTTTCGTAACTCCGGAACGCTTCTTTCTTACATTACCTAGTTTTCTATAAAAGCTAGGTAATAATATACTAAACAACAATCAAAAGGACGACTTCAAATTCAGAAGCTGACAGGGTAAAAACAACCCTAAAATGTCGGGTGTATTTCATAGCTCCGGAACGATTCTTTGTTACATTCCCTAGTTTTCTTTAAAAGCTAGTTAAGAATATACAAAAACACAATCAAAACGGCGATTGCAAATTCAGAAGATAAACGGTAGCAGTCACCCTCAAATATCGGGTGCATTTCATAACTCCGGAACACTTACATTCCCTAGTTTTCTATAAAAGCTAGTTAATAATATAGTAAAGAACAATTTGAAATTCAGAAGATGACAGGGTAGAAATAACCCCCGAATATCGGGTGGGATTCATAACTCCGAAACACTTCTTCCTTACATTCCCTAATTTTCTTTAAAAGCTAGTTAAAAATATACAAAACATCAATCAAAAGGACGATTTCTAATTCAGAAGATAGCAGGGTAGCAACAACCCTCGAATATGGGGTGGATTTCATAACTACGTATCGTTTCTTTGTTACGTTCCCTAGTTTTCTTTAAAAGCTAGTAAAAATATATATAAAACTACAATCTAAAGGGCGATTGCAAAATCAGAAGATAACAGGTTAGAAGCAACCCTAAAATATCGGGTGTATTTCATAACTTCAGAATGCTTCTTTGTTACATTTCCTAGTTTTTTTAGAAGCTGGTTAATAATATACTGAACAACAATCAAAACAGTAAATTCAAATTCAGAAGATGACAAGGTAGAAACAACCCCCGAATATCAGGTGGGACTCATAACTCCGGAATACTTCTTCCTTACATTCCTTAATTTTCTTTAAAAGCTAGTTAAAAGTATACAAAACAATCAAAAGGACGATTTCTAATTCAGAAGATAGCAGGGTAGCAACAACCCTCGAATATGGGGTGGATTTCATAACTATGTATCGTTTCCTTGTTACCATCCCTCGTTTTCTTTAAAAGCTAGTAAAAATATATAAAACTACAATCAAAAGGGCGATTGCAAAATCAGAAGATAACAGATTAGAAGCAACCCTAAAATATCGGGTGTATTTCATAACTTCAGAATGCTTCTTTGTTACATTTCCTAGTTTTTTTTAAAGCTGGTTAATAATATACTAAACAACAATCAAAACGGCGAATTCAAATTCAGAAGATAAGAGGGTAGAAACAACCCTCGAATATCGGGTGGAGTTCATAACTACGTATCGTTTCTTTGTTACTTTCCCTAGTTTTCTTTAAAATCTAGTAAAATTATACAAAACAATAATCAAAAGGACGATGTTAAATTCAGAAGATAACTCATAACTCTGGAACGCTTACATTGCCTAGTTTTCTATGAAAGCTAGTTAATAATGTTTCAACAATCAAACGGACGGTTTCAAATTCAGAAGATGACAGGGTATAAAAACTCTATAATATCGGGTGTATTTCATAACTACGGAACGCTTCTTTGTTACATTCCCTAGTTTTCTTTAAAAACTAGTTAAAAATATACAATACAACGCTAAAATATCGGGTGGATTTCATAACTACATATCGTTTCTTTGTTATGTTCCCTAGTTTTCGTTAAAAGCTAGTAAAAATATACAAAACTACAATCAAAACGGCGATTGCAAAATCAGAAGATAACAGGGTAGAAACAACCCTAAAATATCGGGTGCATCTCATAACTCCGGAATGCTTATTTGTTACATTCCCTAGTTTTCTATAAAAGCTAATTAATAATATACCGAACAACAAAATCTAAAGGACATTTTCAAATTCAGATGACAGGGTAAAAACAACCCCAAAATATCGGGTGCATTTCATAGCTCCGGAACGGTTCTTTGTTTTATTCCCTAGTTTTCTTTAAAAGTTAGTTAAGAATTTAGTAAACAACAATTAAAATGACCATTTGAGATTCAGATGATGACAGGGTAGAAACAACCCCCGAATATCGGGTGGGATTTACAACTCTGGGACGCTTATTTCTTACATTCCCTGATTTTCTTTAAAAGTTAGTTAAAAATATACAAAAACACAATCAAAAGGGTGATTGCAAATTCAGAAGATAAGAGGGTAGTAACAACACTCGAATATCTGGTGCATTTCATAACTCCGGGACGCTTACATTCCCTAGTTTTCTATAAAAGCTAGTTAATAATGTACTAAACAATAATCAAAAGCACGATTTCAAATTCAGAAGATGACAGGGTAGAAACAACCCTCGAATATCGAGTAGGATTCATAACTCCGGAACGTTTCTTTCTTACATTCCCTAATTTTCTTAAAAAAGCTAGTTAAACATATACAATACAACATCTCAAAAGGACATTTTCAAATTCAGATGACAGGATAGAAACAACCCTCGAATATGGGTGCATTTCATAACTCCGGGAATGCTTCTTTGTTATATTCCCTAGTTTTGTATAAAAGCTATTTAATAATATACAAAACAACAATTAAAAGGACGATTTCAAATTCACAAGATGACAGGGTAGAAACAACACTAAAATATCTGGTGCATTTTATAACTCCGGAACGCTTTCTTTGTTACATGCCCTAGGCTTCTATAAAACCTAGGTAATAATATACTAAACATTAATCAAAAGGGCGATTTCAAATTCAGAAGATGACAAGTTAAAAACAACCCTAAAATATCAGGTGCATTTCATAACTCCGGAATGCTTATTTGTTACATTCCTAGTTTTATATAAAAGCTAATTAATGATATACTGAACAACAATCAAAAGGACATTTTCAAATTCAGATGACAGGGTAGAAACAACCTTAAAATATCGGGTGTATCTCATAACTTCAGAATGCTTCTTTGTTACATTCCCTAGTTTTCTATAAAAGCCAGGTAATAATATACTAAACATTAATCAAAAGGACAATTTCAAATTCAGAAGATGACAGGGTAAAAATAACCCTAAAATATCGGGTGCATTTTATAACTCCGTAACGCTTCTTTGTTACATTACCTAATTTTCTTCAAAAGCTAGTTAAAAATTTGCAAAACAACAATTAAAAGTGATTTCAAATTCAGAAGATGTCACAGTAGAAACATCCCTCGAATATCGGGTGATTTCATAGCTCCGGAACGCTTCTTTGTTATATTCCCTAGTTTTCTATAAAAGCTGATTAATAATATACAAAACAACAATCAAAAGGATGATATCAAATTCACAGGATGACAGGGAAGAAACAACACTAAAATATCGGGTGCATTTTATAACTCCGGAACGCTTTCTTTGTTACATGCCCTAGGTGTCTATAAAACCTAGATAATAATATACTAAACATTAATCAAAAGAGCCATTTCAAATTCAGAAGATGACAGGGTAAAAACAACCCTAAAATATCGGGTGCATTTCATAACTTCGGAATGCTTACATTCTCTAGTTTTCTATAAAAGTTAGTTAATAATGTATTTCAACAATCAAACAGACGGTTTCAAATTCAAAAGATGACAGGGTAGAAGCCACTTTAATATCGGGTGTATTTCATAACTCCGGAACGCTTCTTTGTTACATTCGCTAGTTTTCTTTAAAAGCTAGATAATAATATACTAAATAACCACATCAAAAGTACGATTTCAAATTCAGAAGATAACAGGGTAGAAGTAACCCTCGCATATCCGGTGGATTTCATAACTACGTATCGTTTCGTTGTTACATTCCCTAGTTTTCTTTAAAAGCTAGTTAAAAATTTAGTAAACAACAATTAAAGGACGATTTGAAATTCAGATGATGACAGGCTGGAATTAGAAATATTTTCTGATACCAGCGATTGTCCAACCTATCCAAATTATCCACCCCAAACGTATATATTGCTGTGGATTGTAGTTTCAAATTTGGTAAATTTCACAATATGCAAAAATCTTTGTTTAAAAACTATTACTTTTGAAATGATTAATCAACTTTTCCTATTTAAAAATGAATATAAGCTTTAATTGCGTGTCATTGATTACAGAATCAATATGTACTTTTTACTAAGGTGAAATAAGCAAAATTTTCTTTAATTGTTATCAAACGTTTACTCATCAAGTCTTTAAGAATACGTAATATAAAGTTGTGTGGAAATTATAGTTATTATGTAATTCCTTTATGATTAATTTTGATTGAGTAATGTCGACGAGCAATGAGAACTCCAAAGGTTTTTGTTAATAATATAATAATCATTATGGTTACATAAAGTATTGAATAATGTAATAGATGTGTCAACTATTACAAATTATGTTATAATGTGTATTATGGTTTGATAATAATTGTATGATTAGGCTGAAAAGTGATGTAAATATAAGGTAAGATTGTGATGTAAATAGTAGTATATAAGCTTAAGAAACAATAATTTAAGAAACGCCCAATGAGAATAATCGGCGATAAATATGAAATTGTAAAGAGTTCATGATAAACGGCGAAAGAGTAGAGTTGTCGATAAAATTGTAGAAATCACTCTAGTACAGACAGTCAAGCTTTTAGGTTGTCAGTCACACTGTTCAAAAATTTGTTATGTTATAAAGAACAGTTCGCTTATATAAAAATTAAAAATACTTGCTAAAGGTAATATAGCAAGGAAATAAATCTCCGTACACAAACAAATTGGTGTTTTATTTAATTAAGCAAATAAGACAAAAGTAACAATATTGTACGAAAATAAAAAGGGAAATATAACTTTAAATTTTAAAATAAAGCATAAGTGAGTTATCACTATTATTTTCCTTTGTGCAAAGTGTTTGGATGATGAAAATATGGGAAGTCCATCTGGTTTTGGAAGGTATAACTAGATGCAAAGACAAATACACTGGCACTGGAAATAATAATAAAGAAGTAAAAGCTACCTACTCTGCCAATGGTTTGATGAAGAAAATTGGCGACAAATATCAAGGAAAGGACTGGCTCAACAGTAAAAGGTAGGTAAGTTATATTTTCTTTTATTAATTGGAACCTGCTGAGAAGAAGACGACCATTGTGGAGTGTAAAGGAAATTTTAAACAATTTCGATATAATAAACTTTTAATTATTAGAATTCAATTTAATAGTCATTCAAGGGCCGGCGGTGGACGAGTGGTGTTAGTGCATCACTCGTGTTCCAAGGGTCGTGGGTTCGAATCTCACTTGGGGCGGCGGGATTTTTCTAATTGGAAAATTCCGTCACCTCAACTATGGATGTGTGTATTCGTGTTGCATGTTAGATGGGGGACAGATGACCTTAGATGTTGGTTCCCCCGTAGTGTAGGCGTCAAATAAAAAAAATAGTCATTCAAGTTTCATTTTATATGCAATATATATTTATCTTTTGTTTGATTCGAACATAAGTGTATAGACTACCAAATGATATTTTGTATTAAATTCATAAATCTCTTGTTATTTACGGAATTATACTTTCTAACTAATCTAGATACTGTTTCATTACGATCTTTAGTCAAAAATTATAAATTGGTGTTAACTGTTAAGGGTCTACAGTACGTGGGAATTTATGATAGCTAAAATGCTTTTCGCTCTATACTTCTCATTCAGTTATTTCATAAAATTTTTACACCCTACTTGAACCAAAATAAAAAGGAAAGTCCATTCTACAGAGGTGCTTTTTCGGATTTAAGAAAAAATTTTTTTTTTGTTGTACAAAGTTTACAAGAAAAACACAGAAAAATTAATTGATGTTTAAAAAAGTCCTAAAATATTAACCAAGGGTAATTCTGAAAAAAAATCAAAAGCGCTGGTGTAGCTTATTAATCGTACTTCACTTTGCTTTTTGTTTTATTTTAATAGATCAATTAATAAGATCAGGAGACGAATAATTGGAAATCAATCTTCTTTGGAGTTTTTAGTTATTATTGGTGTCAAAAGAGGCCACTACATTTGCTAAATACTGTAAACACTAAACGTGGTTCCGCCTACTTTAGAGACGTGTGCGATAATAGACCATATGAACAAAATGTAGCAAATGCTTTTATTACATATGTAGCTAATTAAATACTTATACTTTATTACTGCTTTACTAATTAAATATCGTATGTTTCATCCTTTATTCATAGAAGTAAAAGTACTATGATATATTTAATTGTAAACTGTAAAGCATAAATAAAATCTAACATCAGCTAATGGTACTATAAAATGCGCGTTAGCTTCACGAGCAACTAAACCTTGTGACTTGATGTCAAAGGTGGTTGCATTGCAATTCATGTAACGCAGGTTCGATCCCTGCTCGGGTAGTTATTTTTTTAATTTGAACTTGTTCTTAAAAAGAATAATTATTTATTTAATTATTTAAATTATATTTTTTAATGTTATTTGTTTTTTATTATTATTGTTCTTATAAAAAAACCTACCGGACAGGAATCGCTCCTGCGACCTTCGAAGCATAGGGGATAATTGTTGAATGCGCTCACGTACATTGTAATCCACCATACAAACTATAAAAATAATATAAATAATAATAAAAATAAGTAACAATGTTCAGAAACACGGGTTCAGAAACAAAGACCGACCTGCATTCTAGCGAAATCCTATAAAAACTGATTATGCAGTAGGATAATTGTCAATTTTGAAGGTTATGTTATAAATAAATCATGCGTCTCATTGGTTGACTGCATAATCGCCTACCGCATATCGAAGTCATTTTGTTTTATTTTATTGCTGTACAGCGTCATCTATATTTATTGGAGCATCCTAATTCGAAAACTATAATTTCTTGAATTTTTGAACAATGTTTCAGAGCAATCCGGTGAAAACCATTTTCTATAAGGATTCTTCGGGGTCTTTTAAATAAAACAACTACAGAATAAGTCACAAATTATTCAATTATAATTAAATGCTCAAAATGTAATCTCTTGTTTTCAATGAAAACATTAAAAATATTGATTAATTATTTGAAAAACATAATAAAGAAGTATAACTTCAAAAGGATGTCAAAGAAGCGATGTGCGGAACTGTTTTATTTAGTGTAGCCTATATAAAATTATTCCAAGTATTTATATAGGGATTTAAAAAAATCTGCTGCCAGTACGCGTTGCTGGACTACATTTGTAATCCTTCATATAAACAAAAGCAGTAAATTTACCGTGCTTGGCTTTGTAAGAACCAATCACAGTAGCGTTTTTTTTGCGAGAATAATTCGAATCACTCCTCCTATATTTGAGACAAACTATTGAGACGCGCCAATAAACATAGATGGCGCTGTACAATATCAAAATGTCTCGATGCGGTAGCTGATGACGTAGTTTTTAGTGGTTGTTTTTGCTGTGTTGTATTTTAATAATGATTTTAATTTTGGCAGATTAAAATTAATATCAGTGTTATACTTATGATAATTTTTAGTAGAATATTTAGATTTTATAATTTTTGAAATCTCAGTAAAACGGAATTGTCATACATAGATTCCTCTTAATAATATGTTTACTGTACTGATGATTATACATATTGCAACAGAGATACCATTTATTTAGCAAAATACCGCGATAGTGCAGATCAATCTTTGGCACGTCCCAATAGTTAGTTAGTTAAACAATTAAACAAAAATGTAGTCGTTGCTGAACTAATGCTTAAAGGTGTTGTTAAGCGGATTTACAACTTCAGTTTAATAAATTAAACAAAAACAACATGAATCGATGTTGTAAATCGATTCATCACAAAAATCGAATGAATGGTGAGAGAAAATAATAACTATTTCTAATAGAGAAGAACTTCGCTGATCCTACGTATTTGAATATTGAAAATGATAAATATGCAGCCATAATCTCTGAAATATAGCCACAGTAGAGCGTCCTTCGTTGGAGGAAGCAAAAAACTAATTATTCCAGATATAATCATTAGATGTCCTTATCATTATTACTAAAATAGCACGTATTTATAAATGTAACACTTTATTTTTTATACGTTTTATTTAATTATACGTGAAAACTAGTCCATGTTATTTTTAAAGTTATTTTTACTTTTTTATAACTTATGTAAATATTTAGTTAACACAAACTATTAACTAAATTAATCCTTTTTCTTAATCAAAATAATCTGGATCTTCCACTTCTGCAGGACGAAACCGTGTATACACATCATTATCTCCGGGATATTCGCTTATTTTTAAAACGACACAAGCAGGTATTACCTTCCTTTTGTTTTTTCCCAAAGGCAACCAAGAATTTTCCCAATAAATAAATTGTTTATATGATATAGTATGCCGCCACTAACGATTGCTGGAATTGGAAATTTTATTTGTTTCCACGCATCAATAATGTGATTCATAATTTGTACTCATAGCAGCACAACCCAGTAAGCACACACACGTTAAAAAAACGTTGGAAATTAGTCATAACGTTATACATAAAAACGCTAAAATGTCGCCAGAATCCACATGAAAAAAGGCGTGTTTACGCAACATTTTAATCAATATTAGGTATAGAAAAGTGATAATAAACAATAGTATAAAGAAATAATTTAATTAACGAGGTTTGCAGGTCTGCAGGTATTAATATATTACGGTACTTAGACGTCAAAAATTTATGTAATTTATGACTATTAAATTAAAACGTTATATAAACGTACCAAACTCACTATTTTGTTGATAATAGGTCGATTAGAAACATTTAAAAAACGTCTTTTCTAAGCCGTTTAAAATCAACCAAATATCAACATTTCATTTTCAACGTATAACGTTATTTCAACAAACATACGTTATAAAAACATTTTTTCAACGTCTGTGTGCTTACTGGGAAAATTCGCAATTACACCAGGCGACGTTTCCGATTCTAATATTGTTTTCGTCTTGTGATAAATCGTTAACCGATGCCTCCGAATCATTCAAAGTGTTTAAATGCATATGGTGTAATTTTACAGTGCCGTAACAAGGGTATGAAGCGCCTGTGGCGAGTGTCTAACTTGCGCCGTAACCCTATAATGATAAAAATTTTAATGTAACAAGTTAAACTTTACTAAATGCAACATATGGGCCGGCAGTGGACGAGTGGAGACAGTGCTTCACTCGTGTTCCAAGGGTCGTGGGTTCGAATCCCACTTGGGGCGACGGAATTTTTTTAATTGGTAAATTCCGCCACCTCAACTATGGATGTGTGTATTCGTGTTGCATGTTAGATGGGGGACAGATGACCTTAGCTGTTGGTTCCCCTGTAGTGTAGGCGTGAAATTAAAAAAAAATGCAATATATTAAATACCATCAACCTCATCAAAATGAGTTGCCTGTAAATACAATAATGTATTTGTCAAAAATAAATTGAAATAAGAACAAATTTTTATTCATATTCAATGACGACAAAATAAAAGAAATACAAAACATAGGTATATGTTAAAATAATAGCGTAACGTATACGACGTAACTTGCTCAGCCAATCAGAACGTCGTATCAACGTCACCTGATTTTTCCTGACGTTCTGATTGGCTGAGATTTTCGCCTCATGTGAACGCGGGCTAGAAGTGTAAGAAAGAGAGGGAGTGTGATTCGTGCGCAATAATACGTGTCTCTGTCTAATTGGTCAAGAGACGAAAAACGGCTAGTGACAGTCGGTGTTGATTCATGTAGAGTAGAATGGTCAAATAAAATAGAAACCACGTGCAACTCTCAACCGGGTCGGTATCCTTTGTTTTGCGCCCCAAACCCAAGTTGCGCCCGTAGCGGACGCCTTCTTCGCCACGCCCTCGTTACGGCACTATAATTTTATCCACTATATATTAATACACTCTATCAATAAAAATTGCAATAAACACTTAAATATTGGGTGTTCGGGAGACCACACGACGTTCACCCATAAAACTGGCTGTCTTCTACCCTATCTCGCTGACGGGCAACGGACGAAGCTGTTAGAATAAGTGTGTGGTAGAGAAATTCGTGAGAATTCTCGACGGTAACTAATACCGATCAGGGGGAGCCCTGGTGTGGGTGGATTCGAATCTCGCCTGGGATAAGGTCATTTATGGTCACCAAGGAACCCACTGCTAGTCCCAGGCCATTTATGGCTACCAACGGAACCCGCTGCTTGACCAAGGGCATTTATGGTCATTAACGGAACCCGCTGCTTGACCGAGGTCATTTATGGTCACCAAAGGAACCCGCTGTTTGACTGAATCTCAAGTGCGGAGAATCGAAGTGAGGTTTACCCTGCTTTTGGGCTAATGGGAAACTGCAGGCCGCCAGGTAAATGTGCTTAGGAGCTATCCCGACCACCCTATGATCCGGACTGCAGCCGGGTACAGTGGTTGGGAGAAGCTCTGAAAGCCATTACACTTAAGGAAAGTTGAAGCGAATACATAGCTTCTCACTATCAAGACAACTTCACCAAATACGGGTACACACCGGGAGTCTATAACGTGTAGACTTAAACGAAGTTCTGTCGAGGGCCCACGAAGCCTATAATTGGTAGATCGGGGTGGCAAAACCATTAAAAATCCAAGTCCCGCCACAATTGAGGTTGGATTCGATCGGGCAGTGGTCCCACTTAATAACAGCGTTAAGTTGGGGAATAGTCCTATTGCTGGACGAGGTACTTCGGTACCGGCGGGTGAGCACGTGACGCAAGTCAATCGCTCCGGTACTATGCCTGCGATAGCTAATAGAGGGTGGATAGGCAACCTCGCTCCGACCAGTGAGCTGATCTGGTAGAAATTGCTGTACTGCCGGTTATGCAACTTGCGCGCTGATTGGGCGTATCCCAATCACTTCCTTCTGGAAGGGAAGTGGGGGTATGTTCACACGGGTACCCCACGTAAAACAATCATGACAATCAAAACACTTAAATAAACTAGAACTAAACTTATAGCAAGTGCTTCTGTCGCAGGCACGCGTTACGTCACACGGCTGCGTTCGAGTGAAGCGACAACGGGTTTACAATACCTTTAACTTCACATTAAATAATAGTAATAATTTGGTTCTAAAAGTTATATTAGAAGCCTAAACGTTAATAAGTGTTTTGGCTTTGCCTCTTCCATCGCACTTTGCGTCAAATATGTAATAAATCTGTTGTTGGTTAAAATCATGAAATGATTAAATAAACATAAAAACAAAAATAAAAGGCTATAACTAGTTGAATTTTTCTATCTTGGCCCTTACGTTACGCAAACATTTGTATGAATCTATTTTTATTAATTTGGTTGGTCAAGTATAAATATTTGACGAAAATCGTTGGGATAATTTATACCTGAACGTAAACAAAAAACATAACCTGATTATTTTTGTTGTTCTTTATTTTAAATAGAAAATTGATGTATTAAATACATAATTTGTATTCACAGAAATGAATAATGAATGTGAAATTTACAAAAAAAACATGAAGGATATAGGAACATACAATGAATACAAGAAGAACATTGAGGTTAAAAATGCGATTACAGGTAACACTCGTTCCGGTTATCAATCGTTATTTGCGTTGCATCTCTCTCGTACTAAAAGGTATTGTAGTTAACAGAAGTGTTGGACCATACGTTATAGAGATATTTTCCTTCAGCACGCTAGGAAATTCTCCATGATGTATTAGCTTGCTTGAACGATATGAATATGACGTAAGGGCCAAGATACAAAAATGCAACTTTTATTCAATAAAAATACATATCAATGTCTTATTATTGAAATTGGATTTTATTTAAATTTCTCCTCTTTTTTGCGACCGTGTAGGGGGCCCTAATGATTATCTTGCCCCAGGACCCAAAGCCGTCTTGTTACACTACTGTTTAACATTGTGGGATTGTCAATATCGATAAATATTGCCCAAATTGTTCAAAGTATTGTTGGATGGTTAAGTAGTGTTGATATTGCCAGGATTGTCAGTATTGTAAGAAAATTATTAATACTTTGTGTATATTTTCAAGATTGATAGATTTTCTATAATATTGTTAGATGGTTACTATCTGGAGGGCAGTGTTGCTGCTTTTAAGCTCCATAATATTGTTGCAATATTGTGGGATTGTCGCAAAATCTTGTGGGACTGTCAATATTGTTGAACATAAAGGAATATTGTGAGATATTGTCCAAATTGTTCAAAGTATTGTTTTTTTTAATGAGAAGAGGTATTACTTCGAATGGATACTACACTTCTTGCGGTTCATTACGGGCTAGCTTCTATATTTCTTTGTTCTCTCTCTTTGATAGTCAAGGTTTTTCGAATCATGTGTGCCACAGTATTCCATTTTTCCTCGTTTTCTAATATTATGTCTTATATTTTCTGTCGTTAATACTTGTCCCAGTTTTTTATTGTTCTATTTCTTATTACTGTCCATTTTCTACAATTTCAAATTATATGTTCTGCCGTATCTATTTCTCCACAGTACAGTCATACCCCACTTTTTCTTATTTTGAATCTTTGAAGATATTCGTTAAAACATACGTGTCTACTTAACAATTGTGTCAGTTGGTAATCCACTTCTACGTGTTTCCTACTTAACCGTCTCCCTAGGTCCCTTATTACCTTACACCACCCTGCCCTTCCATCTTCCCTTGCCCATCTATTTATCCATTTTCTAAGGATACTATCCTTTATTTCTTTTTTATCTTCCAAGTTCGTGTACACTATTTCCCGTTCGGTTACTTGTAGATCAATTGGCATAAGCCCGAAATTACTAGGACTGCATCTGTTGATATTGTGCGATACGCACTGCAGACTCTTATGGCTGCACGTTTTTGTATTCTTTCCAGTATAATCCTTGTATTTTTTTTCAATGCTGATCCCCAGATTGATGATGCGTACAGTAGCATAGAATGTACGACAGAAGCCGGAACCTTTTTTTTACTTGCTTTTGGCCCGCCGATATTTGGCATTAATTTACTTAAAGCTGTCAGTGTATTCTCTGATTTTTTAGATATGTTCATCACATGGTTTTTCATTATATTATTTCTACTGAAGGTTACCCCAAGATACTTAGTGCACTCTTTGCTGTTTATCTTTACATCATCCAAGTCCAGTTCTATCTTCGTAAATTTTTACCTTCCTTCCACTATAACTACTTCTGTTTTTTCAGCTGCTAATGAAAGCCCCCTCTTTTCAATCTCTCTTGTTATACTTTGTAGAACCGCATTTGCTTTGACTATTATCCCTGTTTCATTTTTTGCTTCTACCCGTATAGCAGTATCATCCGCATATCCTATTACTTCTACTTTGTTAGGCACTTCTAATAAACTCGTCATAGAAGATATTCCAGAGGAGTGGTCCGAGCACGGATCCTTGCGGTACTCCCATTTTAATGTTTATTTCTTTATTTCCTACACGTAGTTTCCTATCCTGTAGGTAGCTTCCAATAATTTTTGTATGTACTTGCTTAGATTTCTTTTCCTAGGTGTTTCCATAATGATGTCCTATCTTGCCGTATTGAAGGCGTTTGTAATATCAAGCGTGATAGGAATACACAGATTTCTATTTGAGTATGAACTTTGTCTGATCTTTTCTATTCTTTTTATTATCGTCGTCATTGCATCTATCGTCGAACAATTCTTCCTAAAGCCATATTGGTTTTCAGATAGATTCTCTTTGTTCTTAAGCTCTTCGTTTATTCTTTTAGCTACTACGTGTTCTAATAACTTTCCCATGTTATCTAACAAACAAATAGGTCAGTATTTTACGTTTTATACAGTTATACAATCTTCTAGAAAATGGATCTTCTAGATTCTTCTAGATGGTCTATTGTTTGCCGCGCCATCGATGACTCACGCCGATGAATCGCACATGCAGATGCCGGCGAACCACACTAGCAGATGTTGATGACTCATGCACTCTCGAACATTGGACGTCGGTGTTTAGAGGGCTGATTGCGTTCATTACACTGCCCCCTCTTCAAGTCTGTTCTGTCCCAGAACAGGCCCCATTCTCCGGTTCCTGTAGAAAGGGTCGTGACGATAACGGCAGTCTTCACCTCGACTACACGTTCCATTACGGTAGAAGTACCAGTCTACACTCTTCGTTGGCCTTGATGCGGGCTGTGGATGAAAACTGCAGATCAAGATTTTGACGTCCGTACCTCTGAAGATAACTCCCAGCATGTTTCTAACGATCCTCCAGTCCAACTGGTCCCGCCCACACCCGAGTTTGGGAATTGCCAATTTGTTAATGCCCTTGGTAAGTAGCTCGGTACTCAAATCCGATAACGCTCTACACAGGTCCGCGTAACTGGACTTCTGGTAGTAAGCCTGTTTCATTACTAGGTAGTAAATAGAGCGTCTAGGATCCGGCAAGTGTAAGGCCTTGCCAACAGAGGGACTCTGATCTCGAAGTTCATCCAGCCGTAAAAATTTATTTCTAAATACTACTTCGATCCCTCTTGCCATGCGGAGGTCCTCGGAGACACAATGGGCAATGGAATAATCAACAGGGACCCGGAAGAGATCTTGTTGCATCTCGGTCGTGACTCCGAATCGCTTTTCTAGTTCCGGAAAATGCAACCATAAATTCCCCAAAGGTTGGCTAGTAATCTTCAGGTCTTACGGTATTGACAGCCACTTCAGCCTCATCTTCCCGATCCGGGACTGCGTTATTATTTCTCTTATAGGGCGCCAGACGATTGGAGTATACCACCTTTGGTTTCCCTCTTGGCAATTTCTGGATGCGATAAATCAAGTCATTTATTCGTTTCTTCACCTGGTATGGGCCCTCCCAATTTCGCTGTAACTTTGGAGAATAGCCCCGACGTCTTTACGGGTTGTATAACCAAACAAGCTGTCCAGGTTGAAACCTTCCTTCTTGGGCTCCAACATCGTACAAAGTCTTCATTCGGTCACTCGCGATTCGGCTATTGTTTCGGGTTCGGTCGTGAATATCCTCCAACTTCTTCTTCAAGTTGGCAACATAATCATTTCCAGCTACCTCCTGTTCTGCGGGTGGACATCCAAATTGCAGATCACACGGTAACCGTAGCTCACGCCCAAACATCACAGACGCTGGTGACTGACCGGTTGTTTCGTGAACCGATGCACGATAAGCCATCAGGAACAGATGCAGATATTGATCCCAATCTTGTTGATGATCGGAGAAGACCTTGGCCAAATATTTGCCCATTGTGCGATTCATGCGTTCTACCATTCCTTCGGACTGCGAATGTAACGGTGTGGTCCGAGTCTTGCGAATGCCCAACAATCGACAGACTTCTCCAAAGAGCACAGGCTCAAAATTGTGGCCTTGATCCGAATGCAGCTCCATGGGCACTCCGAAACGACTGAAAAACTCTTTGACTAGTAAGTCAGTAACAGTCGCGGCTTCCTGGTTTGGTAGAGCATATGCTTTTAGCCATTTGGTAAAATAGTCTATTGCCACTAAGATGTATTTATTCCCATCGTCAGGCTCGGGAAAATGGTCGGGCAATGTCTATAGCTATTCTTTCTAGAGGACTACCCACATTGTACTACCTCACTCTTCTTCGTCTTCTTTACAATTGACCCAATAAAAACGCTCCCTAACTTTCTCCAAAGTCTTCTTCACACCGAAGTGTCCTCCTGAGGCACCGTCATGGAGATGTCGCAATACTGTAGCCACCCGGCTCCTTGGAACCACGAACTGAGACCTAATGATGGTGCCATCTTCACTCTCCGGCACTCGCTTCAGGAGATCATTTTCCACCTTCGAGGACTCCCATTGTGCCCAATACGCTTTTAGAGTTCTGTTGAAAGGGCTAACGGCCTCCCAGGCAGGCCTTTTTCCCACACGCTTCCAATCCAGTACCACTTTTAATTCGGGATCAGCCTCCTGCTGTCGTTGTAGTTCTTTCGGCAACCAATTATCGTTGACGATGGTAAGTTTTTAATACTTGGCTAGTAATCTTCCCATCCACAAACAAACTGCCGGTACTATTCTTTGATGTTACGGCATGGACGGTTATCTCCGGGGCTTCTTCACTCATGGTCAACGGTTACCCCCTCTTGCGAACCCCCTTTAACTTTTCCAACGGTTGTACTTTCCTTATTTTGGGACAACGGCGTTGTACATGTCCTTGTTCGCCGCAGTTCCAACAACGGGGTCCTCGAACTTCTTGAAGATTCTTCTTACGGCTTTCTTCCTTCCGAAGAACTCTCATTACTAACTCCTCTAGGTGATCTTTAGAACCTTCTTCTTCTTCTTCCACAACAGCCCGAACACGCCCCTGACCTCGGGGCGCTTGTTTTGCGGCTTCAAGTTCTAAGGCATGAAATTGTCCCAGAAATGAATCGGGTGCCGTAGGGTACGCCAATCGGATAAGCCGCGCGACATCGGCTTCAAACTCCTGAAGGCTTTCTCCATTTTTCTGGACACGATTCTTCACTTGCGCGTGATACACTTGTTGAAGATGCACGTCTCCATATCTCATCTCCAATCTAGACACTAACAACTGGTAATCGTTTTCCTGGTTGAAGTAGGTGGACCAAGGTATCTTTTCATCGAACGTGGGTGGTTTTACTTTTATCCCTATGGCAGGACCCTTTTCTTCTTTAAATTGTTTCGGCCACTCAGAAGTTGAGGGAAACCGTAGTTGACTCATTCTATCTTCCAACATTTTAGTTACGCTATCTTTCTCAGTTGTTGGTGGTAATTGCATTTGGGCTATTTTCTCTTCTACCATCTTTATTACCCTATCCTGTTTTTCCAATTTAATTTCTAATAGTCCTAACGCGCTGGAATTTTCCAACAATTCTTCGAAAACTTTATCTTCTAACGCTTTGACATGTCCAACAATTCTCTTTTAAGCCTTCTAGAACTTTCTTCGGACTTTTCTAGTAATTCTTTCTTGAGCAATCTTGCGTTTTCTAGTAAATCTTCTTTAAGCATTCTAGAATTTTCAAAAACTTTTTTCTTCCAGTGCTAGTATTATCCATTAGCTTTCTAGAATTTTCCAGTAATTCTTCTTTTATCATTCTAGAATTCTCTTCAGACTTTCTAGAATTCTCTTCCATTTTACTTAACAACACGTTAGTATCAATTGCGGGTTCAGGTATTTCGAAGAGGTAATTTTCAGGGTCTTCCTTCTGTTCCAAAAGCCATTCTCTTAGCCGATTTATTAACACGCTTTTAAGACCCGTTGTTTTCAAATCTCGTTCTTCCAGTTCGCGTTTTAAGTCTATTACCTTCAAATCTTTTAACAATTTTATCGCCATTTTAATTATTAGTTGTAATTGTTTTTAACACTAATAGTTTATTTTCGCAGCACTTTATTTATTACGCGATTTTATTTATTTTAAAACCCGACACCTGTAACACCACTGTAACGTTCTTTTTAAAATAATATCAAATTGATGTTTAATCATCTATTCACAAGAGAAAATATTTACACTTAACACACACTAATTTAATCTTAATTATTTACAAAACACAATTATAAACTAACTATTAACAAACTATTTATATAAACTAACTATTAACAAACTATTTATATTTAATCACAATATTTATTTCGTACTATTCACACACCACATTTATATTCTACTTAGATATTTATCTATTACAACTTGCGTCTGCTATCGCATCTAATCACTCGCGGTTGACTAATTTCCTCTTCCGTATAAGACCGCGCTTATATACTGCGTAATATTTCTAGAAAATGCACTAGATTCTTCTAGATGGTGTATTGATTGTCGCGCCGTCGATGACTCACGCCGATGAATACACATGCAGGTGCCGGCGAACCACACTGGCAGATGTTGATGACTCATGCACTCTCGAACATTCGACGGCGGCGTTTAGAGGGCTGATTGCGTTCATTACAGTATGAATTTTCTAAATTAAATATTTTAGCTATTTTTAGATCCTAATTAATAAAGGGGAAATAATAATGGATAAGTACATATAAATATGAAATGTATTAAATAGGTATTAAGAATAAAAATGTATAATATATAATTATAGGAACACTCGTTAACACTCAAAACAGCTTTAACAGATGGCAATAAATGTTAAAGTCCTTCTACAGAAATTTCCAAAAATGTAGCAATCGGCACTGTACTCGCGATCATCGTACATGAAAATCATATTGTCACTTTATTTATCTCTTGAGATGTTCAAAATAAGTCTTGGAAATATTGGGGATGAAAGCTTTTTAAATTATATTTACAAACAGATATCCCAAATTTAATATAGTATCTAAAAACTTTTTGTTTTGGGCCGGTGGTGGACGAGTGGTGTCAGTGCATCACTCGTGTTCCAAGGATCGTGGGTTCGAGTCCCACTTGGGCCAACGGGATTTTCTAATTGGAAAATTCCGCCACCTCTACTATGGGTATGTGTATTCGTGTTGCATGCTAGATAGGGGACATATGACCTCAGATGTTGGTTCCAGATGTAGTGTAGGCGTGAAAAAAAAACTTTTTTATTATTGATTATGACAAAAACTCGTTGTTTATAATAATCTTTTCGAGTTTCAAAATCCTAAACCCTATACAAAAAACTTCAATATTACTTATAACAATAATTATAAAGTAGAAAAATGAAAAATGTACTATATTTTATAAGAAAGAAATTCCAATATCTTCTAAGAATCACATCAATTTCTTGAATAAATTGTATAAAAATGAGAATAACGTAATGCTATTTATCTAACATTGTTAATATTGCTACTTGTTTGTTACTACATTGAAACAAAAATGAGTGAAATATGGGATTTCCTTAAAAAAATGATGCAGTTTTATATTCTAAACTTTATTATAATTAATATTGAAATTCTGTTACATTTTTTCAACGGTTTTGAAACAAGCAAGAATCGTTATAAAGAATGCCTTGTGGTCAGAAGCGTCCCTAAACTCGGTTAGCCGGGTATATGCCCGGGGACCCGGGGGGCAGTGGGGCCCCGCAACGAGCTACCTTATTTTAATCAACACTTTTTTATTTACTGGCGGCCCCATTCTATATTTATGCCCGGGGACTCAAAATCAAAAGGTGTGGCTTGTGGTCATAAAATGAATAATAAAAAAGTCTTTCTTTGTGTGAACTGCACCAGGAGATACATTGTAGATATGGTTTGATTTATTTATTTATATTGTTAATTTAATAGTACATTTCTTTTGCGTAAAAACAAGTTAGATTGTTAACTGTTTTGTATGTCAAGAGAGACAGCTAAAATACCCGTAGAAGTACTTGTATGGATATTCCTTTTATTTAAATGTATAAGGTGTATTGCATAGGTACTGAGTAGGAGGCGCGAGGCGGCTCGTAACTTAACTGTGTAAGCGCTGATATGGCTGTTTAATTTCTTGCAATACACCTATGCTACAGACTCTATGATAGAGGGTAGGATAATTAGTAGAATATCTTAAGTAGGTATTAGGACACCTGAGCCAGACGGTTCTAGGGACCCTAGATTCTCTGTCTCTTTCTAATCTGGTGACTTTTTGTCTGTCTCTCTCTAGGTGGTTAAGTACGGAATCTGCATTACCGACATTCTGTATTATCGGCATTTGGTTCGTCACTTGGCTAAATGGTGTTAGTGTTGCTAGGGGAAAGAGATGGCGCTAGTGTAGTTTTACGTCAAATCTGGGGTCTTTTTACGTCGATCTCTCTCTAATCTGGGGACTTTTTATGTCGATCTCTCTCTAATCTAGGGATTTTTGTCTCGAAGTGTGGAATCTGTATTACCGGCCTTGTATATTACCGGCATTTGGTTCGGCGCTCGGCTAAATGGTGTTAGTGTTGCTAGGAAAAAACAGAGGGCGCTAGTGTCGTAATTATTTTTTTCACGCTCTAACCGATTACGGTCGTTCTGCTAGTTGGTAATAGAGGGCGTCATGAAGGGATCTGTATTACCGGCAGCCCGTGTACTACTACTAGAGGGCGTCATGAAGAATTACCGGTATGTAGAGAGGTCGCGTAAAAAGAGAACTGTATTAGAGAAGCCCCTTCAATTAGAGTCTGTGCGGCCATTTTATATCACAACATGTGGCGCTAAATTTGAAACTATACTGAATCTGTCATACCGTCAACAGAGGTGGCCTCATGAAGAAATCTGTATTATCCTACGTACTGATGCTATTAGAGGTCGCATTAAAGAGCCTTCTCTCTCACTCTCTCCTATTAGAGGACGCATTAAAGAGCATTCTCTCTCACTATCTTGCTCTCTCCTTCTCGCTCTCTCCTTCTCTCTCTCACTCTCACGCTCTCTCACTCTCTCTCCCTTCATCCTAATGCTAGTAAATGAAGCATCACAGTGTTTAAATAGAATATTTATTTAGCTAGGAATTATTATTATTACAACGACGACGACGACGACAGCTCGATAAAACGTTTAAAATTTTGAATTTATCATTCTTGAAGTCACCATCATGGGGATTTTCCGCCCTTGAATTTTATATTTCACATCTGACTAACCACGTGATCAAGACCGCTGTATTCTAATGCAGCTTTCTACCCAAAGAGATCATGAAATTTAAAGGAACCGACAGTCCTTGATACAACAGCGAGGTTTGCAGGCTCGTCTAACCATCATATCTATGTCAGTGGCTACCCTTCATGAAGGGCTTTCTTCGGATCTCCATGTTAAGAAAATTACGTTAATAAATACACACAGACTCTTGAATCACGTTCAGGGATCGGAATGGTTTCTAACACTAATATGTATCAACGACTGAATTAACTACATAAAAAGAGAAAAAACCTAATTCTAATGCAGAAAAAATGTATAGACTTACCCTTGGCGTATCACTTTAAATTAAAAACGGAAAAACAATAAACATTTACACTTTTAATCACTTCTCACCAAGAAGAATATTGAATATTCAGTGTAAACAGACACTTTTTTTAAATTAAAACCAGTTATTATTAATCTTTCAAACCACTGTTATATACCACACCCATACAGCGTATCGAAAGGGACTGACGTGAAAAATATTATTTCAAATATTTAGCTCTCTCTACGAGACAAAAGGGAAACATTTTATTGGTCGCTTAAAATATAATGCCTTAGGCTATACGGATTCCTTTAGACATTTCAAGGGGGTGAAAAACAAGATTCTACATGCCCCGTTGCCGTCATCGCTAGAAATATGCGGTTTTATCAGCTGAGGGATCTCTCTACCAGTCCCAGAACCCCAAAACCAGGTATAATTGCTTTTCCCTTTTTTAATTTTGAATGGTTCTTTTCTGTAAAAAATATTATCTTTTTATAAAGATAAAAATATTACATTTAATTTATATTAAAATCACCATCAAATGACGTCAAAATGCTGCAATTTGCAAAGCTGACCGCCGACATCATCGCTAGAAATATGCATCAGTAAGGGAGATCGAAATCAGTGCGTTTTTACCTGTTCCACAGCCCTAACGAATTTATAAAACAGAGAATGAATTGAATTTTGTATCATTTAAGTTAGGTATATATATTTTTAAAAAAAAGCTATTATTATTTTTTACATGTAGATTTTACTGTAATACACTATAAATGTTATCTTTTGAAAGAAATAAAACGCCTTATATGTATTTTACGGCTTTATTATTATACCTCGTTATTCTACCTAAAACAGATGATTATCTATTACAGGTAAAAAAACACCCTTTTCTAAAGACCAAAACTGAATGCGAGATTTTAACTAAAGAAGATCATTGCAAATTTCAGAGTTCGTAAATGAGATAGAAAAAACTTAAAATTAACTAGGACAGTCCAGGTTGTTATGAAGTAAATTAAAAAGAAACTTAATACTTATTATGATTCTTCGTGTTTTCAAAAGATATCATGTTAAATGTAATAAGTGAAGAAGAAGAGTAATCAAAAAGAAGTGATTAGCATAAGTTCCAGTAGATAAATAATCGATGAATTTTTAAAATCGCCGCTGAACAGATTCTAGATGTTTAATATGTATATTAGAAACGGGATACCAAATAATTGAACCATACTCCAGAGTTGATCTCACAAATGCGAAATATAAGATTCGGAGGCAATGCTTATCTGAAAAATCCCTACAGTTTCGATAAATAAACCCAAGTGCTCTATTGGCTTTTAATACCACTTGATTGACGTGTTCAATAAAAGAAAAAATTTTTTTTTGTTATCAAAACAATTCCTAAGTCCTTCACTCGAGTTGAACGATTTAATATTTTACCATTTACAACAACAACATAATCATGAATAAGTGGTTGGTGTATTTTTGCATACGAAACAATGGAACAGATAAACCCCCAATTCTAGCATTAGCGTATACAAGGTATTTATAATTTAGAAAAGTTAATCTTGCTTGAAAAGTGTACAATTATTATTAAAACACAAAAAGGCTAAAAGCAACCATGCCATAGTTAATACTCAAAATCCTACCTTTTGGTCGATTAATATTATCAATATTATTATTATTATTATTATTAATTTTTTAAATCACACTATTTGTGGTAGGTGTATAATAACAAGACCGGATCTGTTGATCAAGGTAATGTTATCAGCTGTAAAGGGCTTTCCTTACAATTGCAGTTGTACCCAGAATTACTGCTTTTTGCATCCATGTGATGGCGTTTTCTGATATCCCCATAATCAGTAGATTCTTCACGAGTTTTTTATGAATAATACCATTAGCACTAATGATTATTGGCAGTATTTTAACCTGCTTAGCTTGCCACAGTTGCTTGATCTCATAGGCTAACGGTAAGTATTTAGAAATCTTGTTCTCGTAGGCTTTGCTCAGATTCTCGTCTAGTGGAACAGAGAAATCAATAACCATGACTATTTTGTTGGTTTTATCTAAAGCAACTATGTCTAGTCTGTTATGCTGTACAGGTCTGTCAGTTATTATTGGTGTGTTCCAAAGAATCTTACATTCATCATTTTCCAAAACAGGTTCAGGTAAGTATTGGTAATAGGGTATGAACTTGGTATTAAAATTCCACTTCTCTTTTAGGTTCTGGTGAATGACTTTTCCCATTGCATCATGCCGCTGTGTGTAGTAAGTGGATGCCAGGTATGTGCACGCTGATATTATATGCTGTATGCTTTCTTCTTATGTGCTTTCATGCTATTAAACAATGATATGTAAATAAGCACTATTGGGACACGTCAATAAATATAGTTGGTGTACAACATCAAAACGTCTTCGGTATGTGGTAATGGATGACGTAGTTTTGTTTAATAGCGTTATAAAGTGGCTAGTGGTAGATAAGGATGTTCTCGTTTTTTCAGTTTAATAGCTTTTATTCACCTTTAACCACTCAAACTTGACACCATTTACAACAACAACATAATCATGAATAAGTGGTTGGTGTATTTTTGCATACGAAACAATGGAACAGATAAACCCCCAATTCTAGCATTATCGTATACAAGGTATTTATAATTTAGAAAAAGTTAATCTTGCTTGAAAAGTGTACAATTATTATTATTAAAACACAAAAAGGGTAAAAGCAACCATGCCATAGTTAATACTCAAAATCCTACCTTTTGGTCGATTCAGCTACCATTCTGCCCGGAAAAATATCATCCCACGAAACTCAAAGCAGTCTAAACTTATACCCGTCCTATATGAAAAGACCAACTATGTGACCCATTACAGAAATCTACAACAGTGCTTATCAGCACAAGATTAATGTTCTATTATAGTTATCCGAGAGAACAGATTTCAACCCTAATAATAATAATAATTGTTTAGTTATTTAATTATTGTTTTGTTGTTCAATAAAATTTTTGAGAAAGATGAATAAAAGATTAATGTTTTATATGTGTGTATTATTACTATTCCCCCCATCTGTACCATGGCATGAAAAAGTGTTAGCTATAACTAGTATGAGAGAGAAGCAAGAATGAGGTAATTACCTACACACCTGGCGATAATGATGACGTGTCATTAAACAAAATGAAACTTGTCTGTCAACGACAACAGATTGTTTACCGCATGCATGTTACTGAGCATGCGTTGGATCTAGGTAAGCATAAGCGGCTATATAAAGTCGACAGTTGTTAACGTGTAGCAGCAGCAGCAGCAATTACAATGATGGCTAGTAGTCCTAATTATTGTTATGATAACGAGACCTGCGAGAGCGAACCTCTGGAAATAGGTAAGTTGTTTATAAAACTTGTGTTTGTATGCTAATTTGTGTCTATTTTGTTGCTGTTTGTTTAGATGAAGAAGACCAGGATGTTGCAGATCATGCATCATCATCAACATCAAGTACCTACAACGGTCAAGAGTCGAACAATGAAGAAGAAATAGGTAAGGTGTTTAAAACTTTTGTGTGTGTGTTTATGCTTATATTAACCGATTATTGTATTATTATTGTTTTAGCGTTCCATGATCTGTCGCAGCAGCCGAAGAATGACTCTGGTCGAAGGGGTTGCAACAAACAGTGTCCGGTTTGCTTCAAGTCTTTCGCGAAGCCATTCACCTGCAAGAGACACGTAAAAACCATGCACGAATCGGACAGAATCCAGTGTTCTAGCTGTGTCAAAACTTTTTTTAACGCCGATACCTACAAGATGCATAAGAGAGCCGTCCACGAAATAAACAGAATCCAGTGCTCTAGCTGATTCAAAACTTTTTTACGTCGCGACCACTTAAAACGACATATGAATGGCGTCCACGAATCAATCAAAGTCCGGTGTTCTAACTGCTTCAAATGTTTTTCACGCACAGACAGCTTAAAAAGGCATATTTAAAGCGTTCATGAATCAATCAAAGTCCAATGTTCTAGTTGTGTCAAAACTTTTTCATACACTGACAGCTTAAAAAGGCATGTGAATAACGTACACCATAACGCAGCTGTTGTAAAGACAGGAACGGGAATATATTGACGAATATTCATAATAATCTTTCCATAGTCTTCAAAAATCCCCAACAGTGTTGATAAAGGTATGCAGGCGCAAAAATTACCTTTACTATCTAGCAAGGTGCTGGTACCATCCGGAAACCAACCAGCGTTTTGTAACTTAACGCTTTCGTTCGAATTGTGGGAAAGGTAAGCTTTCATGGTGGTTGTTAGACCAACTTTTGTTACCGAATCCACCACAACTCCATTCATTTCGTACCGAATCTCACTAAAAAGATGTGCAATACCATTGTTTATAAATTTACCACTCGCTGATGGTTTACCATCTTCTTTCAGTACAGTACCTTCTACATATAGATAACTACGCGAAGGCAAAGTAGACATATCCTCTTGAATAGGTATTCGAATTTCGTCATTATTCTCAAAACGAGTGGTATAAGGTTGGTGAGTGTGAAATTCAGCTCCAACAATCGAGTTATCGACGAGCACTTTTTCGTTTACATTTAGTACATTCATTCTGGGATAATAAAACCTAAGGTTTGCAAGAATAAGCGGTTGCCTCTTGTCAATTGAGTAGTGACCGATGCTTGACTAACCATTTTTCGCTTCGAACACGATCTTTTATAGCCAGATCGATCAGTGCAACATCGAGGAGTGTTATATTTGAGCACCATTATCGACGCTCTTCAAATGAAGTCCTATCGTCACGGTTTCCCCTTGCAAATTAACCAAGTCCCCGTCTTGATCCAATATTTTAAGGGTAATGTTTGAAATAGTGTTGACATTAATTGGTAAATAGGGTGCAGTTTCAGGAGCTTCTATTATTTTGAAAACAAGGAGGAACACTGGGAAAGAATTGATGTATCACATGGGCCGGTGTGCTATTAATATAATTCCCTGTTATTATATTACATTCAATCATTAGCGAGTTAACCTTGATAATCTTAACTGGAAAATCAGATATGTGACGTTCCTTAGCTTTTAAGATTCTATTCTTAAACCCTAACAATGTCCCGATAGAGTGTTCAACTGTAAAGTCAATGTCGTGATCGGCTTTTATAATCGATTTTAGGGTGTTATGATTCGGTTCGATGTTAACAGACTCACCGTTTACTTGAGAATTAATGTATTGAGCTATATCAGTAAGCTCATATGACCCTGTAGGTATCTTTATTATTCTTTCTCCCATTTTAAACACGTTGTTTTCATCCGTTACGTTCGGAATAGTATTAAACGTCTCGAAATTTGTCAAACGCATAACCCATTGTTTTTTAGCATCCAAATATATGGGAGGGTTATAAGAAGAAGTTAAAACAGAAGTTTTATCGGAGAAGATGAATGTTTGAGACATCTCAACATTCCCAGTAAGACTGCGGAAATGTTAAGGCGTGTTATCATATAAAAAGTTCAGCGCTAGATGTCCACAATTGTACGAATTTAGCTTCTGAAAAGCATCGTAGTTGTAACTAATAACGTTTAAGCTACCATCACTTTTAAAGTACTGAACGAGTTCTAGTGGGGGTTTTAACTGACCAATACTATCAAAGTATAATATATTTTGACCACGTTTAACATACGATGTCCAATGCGTACCTTCGCCATCTGTATCATCCAAATTCACAATTCCACATTCGTTTTTACGGATACGTTTCGGTAACCCGTTTCGCATAAAAATACCTCTGAAGTGTGGAATTTTTAACTGGTTTACGTACTTTGACAGATCGATATTGGTCAGTGCTCGGTGTGGTAGCTTTAAGGGTAGTTTTTTGGAGGTCGTAAATACAATCCTAATCCTTTTTTGTATGGTTTCAAATATAATCCTTTTCCTACAGGCGCTTGCTCCATCGCTTTATTGTGTCGTTTCGTTTCTTCGAGAGCTGATTTCGCTGCTTTTGCTTCATTCACTGCTTTGGCAACCGCAGCTGCTCCCGTTCCTAAGGAGCCTATAGCTCCGAGAGCGGCAAATAAAGGAATGAGCGGTAGGAAACCACCTTGTTTAGGGATAGGTATAATCCGCCCTTTGGGAGCAATGATACGTTTACGTTTCAAGGCCGCTAGGGCAAGACGAGCAGAGCGTTTTAAAGATAGCTTTTTTACTTTATCACCAATACGTTTTCTAGCTAATTTGATGGCGTGTTGAATGTTAAAATACCCCTTCTATTCACTTTAGATCGTCGAACACCCATACCTAATTTTCTTTTTCCAGACATAATGCCGGCCACAGTAAGCGCAGCCGCTCTCTCTCCAAAACGAGCGTCCTTAGAACGAAACCTCGTCCACGCCTTCTGTCCTAATATACGATCAGCTTTATGACGTTCACCAAGGTCGTTAGTTTTTGAATAGACTATGTCGTGCTCTTTACAAGCTTCATCCAACGGGTTTATTCCTTTGTCTGCACGAGCAAGCCTTTGATGTAAACGGGTGCCAGGTCCACAGTAGTTATACCCTGGTAAATGTAATTCTAACGGTAACTTATTAATGAGAGTGTTGATCACTCCCTTCCCCTTACGAGTTGATTGACGATTCTCCGATTTTCGCAGAGTACGTTTCATAACACATTACTCCTATCACAGGAGAAGAGTGACTGAAAGCTTGCTCCAACATCTTTATATATTTATACCCTTTACCCATATACGCTCTTTCACAACGTGTCCTACATGGAGCAGTTAAAGTTGGTGCGTCAGAGACAGAGGTTGTCTATTATAAATCGGGATAATTGTTCACCGACGCCGCAAGTTTTTAAACATAGTGTATTGTTGGGGGCAGGATGCAAACGCGGTATAATAGTAGGCAGTTCCGGATGTGGTAAAACCAACCTAATGATAGGTTTACTAGAACTTCCAAACGGATTACGCTTCGAAAACGTATATGTCTATAGTAAATCTCTTTATCAACCGAAATACGCATATCTGCGCGAGCTGTTTCGATCATTACCCATCGGTTATTTCGAATACGATTCTTCTGAAACTATATTACCACCTAAGGATGCAAACCAAAACTCAGTTATTATCTTCGACGATGTAGTTTGCGATAGTCAAAGCACCATACGTGATTATTTCTGCTTCGGTAGACATAAACACATCGATTGTTTTTATTTATGTCAGACATACTCTGCAATACCTAAACAACTCGTAAGAGATAATTCAAATCTCATTGTCGTTTTTAAGCAGGATAATACTAACTTAAAACACATATTTAACGATCATGTTAGCGGGGATATGACTTTCGAAGCGTTTAAACACTTGTGTTTACACTGTTGGAAGGAGAAATATGGCTTTTTAGTAATCGACAAAGATTATCCACTTAATGGGGGACGTTATCGAAAAGGTTTCGACTGTTACTTCACCATAAATACCGAAGACACGAAGTAAACGTTTTAGTAAACATGGACAAGCGTGTAGCAGAAGACTTGGTTAAAGCATGACGTCATGTTAAACAGAAATACAAAAGTCTCAAGTCTGAAATTGCACGGTCAAAAGTGGAACTACAACGCCGCTATCAACCTATCACTCAACCATTTCGTGAGTTTATAACCGGAGTTAAAACGGAATTATTAACTCCGAAAGAAGAACCCTTAAAAACGGAAGTGTCTTCTCCCATACCTACCTCGACTCCAAAAAAATTTTATAAACGACTTCCACCCGCAAGACGAATAGGTATGCCTCGCGAACCATCACCTATCGCCCAAAGAATGCGCACTACTAGCGTTCCCTCACCTGATATCTCGGTTTTTGAAACAGAAGTCCTGGAAGAATCTGGGATCCGAACATTGGATCAATTGAAAGAACAACTTGCTGCTGTTGGGTTCAGCCCGGAATTCCAAACTTACATAGATGAGACCTTTTCTGGTAGAGCTAAAATGTATATAGAAAACATGTTCAAGGATACTAAGAACGAGTTCGATCATTATTATGGAGTACGATTCCATCCGGAATCTCACCAGTACCTAATCGGAGACGCGGTACTCACTTTTGACGAGAACGACTTTATTATTTAAAAACCCTCAGGCACAATTTTTAAATATACAGGCACTCCTGGTTTTTACAAATTAGTATTTAAAAAAGCACCTATTGGATACACCCAATCAGACTTGCAGAATTATAAGGACCTTCTTACACGTACCAATGCTACCAGAAGAGGTTACATTGAGGGTGCACAGCTACACGGAACCGGAAAGAAATATTCAAATATAATTAGACCCCTTCTAACTACTCCTGGGGCAAGATTCCGAAGCGAGTCTACACCTACTACACCGGTCACGCGATTGAAAACTCGCACATTACCAAAACGTGGCGGTGGTGATATGCGCGTTCTCAACTATAATAATAAACAGGTGGAATTTGTACCTTGGAAAGATCCTAATAAATTAGTGGACAGATTGAGACTGCTTTTAAGTTCAAAATCGGCTGGTCACACCGGTCACACTAATGAAATCATATATATTATCGATGAATTGAGAGCTGCTAAATTATCGAATAAATCATCACACGCGTATCGATCCGTTTCATAATATTGCTAACGTTAGTGCAATCATGACGCTCAATAAATTCGGTAAAAATCTTCACAAAACCCCTGTCCGAGTGAAACTCGACACTCGTTCGAAAGTGTACCTATTAGACGATATACAAAATGTAAGGTACACAACAATGATGTATATATGGGCGGACTCCGAACCTGGGTGGACTCCGAGAACATTAACTGGTGTATACACAAGTCCACCGAAATATTACAATTTGAGAGGTAGCAACAGTAAACGGGAATACACAATACCGTTTACAGAAGGGATTGTACAAGCAGTTTGCAGCTCACCACTAAGCTTTATGTTTGTAAACGATAAACGAGTTGGTGCTGCTACCAACTTAATTGGGAAACGATTGAGAAAGGCGATAAGATTACGGTGAGCAGTACGTCGATAGATCCGTCTGCAACCGGTCCATTTTACTTCGAAGCTGTTATTAGTCATCCATATCACCATATATCCTCATTACCTCAAGACGATGACTCTGGATAAGTTCGGTAAACATCTTCACAAAACTCCTGTCCGAGTTAAACTCGACGCTCGTGCAAAAGTATTCCTCTTAGAAGATATACAAAATGTAAGGTACACAACAACGATGTATATGTGGGCGGACCCCGAACCTGCATCGAATGATCCTTCTGACCTATCGGACTATTACAATTTGAAAGGTAGCAACAGTCAACGGGAATACACAATACCGTTTACAGAAGGGATTGTACAAGAAGTTCGCAGCTCACCACCATGTTATATGTTTGTAAACGGTGAGCTAGTTGGTTCTGCTGTCCACTTAAGTGGGAGACATTTGAGAAATGGCGATACGATTAAGGCGAAAGGTTTGCTATATCCGTCTACAACCATCCCATTTTACTTCGAAGCTGTTATTAGTCAGCCATATCATCATATATCATCATTACCTCACGACGATGACTCTGGATAAGTTCGGTAAACATCTTCACAAAACTCCTGTCCGAGTTAAACTCGACGCTCGTACAAAAGTATTCTTTTTAGAAGACGTGTCTAATTTGCACTACGAGACAATGTTGTATATGATGGGAATAAACAACTATGAAAACGGTTATGCACTTTTGAACTCCACCAACTTCGAGTATGTCGTTCCTCTAACAAAAGGTAGCATTAAACAAATCAAATACTATCCCACAGATGCGCAAATCTTTTTAAACGATACGTTATACGATGCCGAATCAGTCATCGGAGTGTCATTGAAGAAAGGGGATAAGTTTAAGGCGAAGAATCCTGGATCAAGGGACATATTTATTTTTGAAGCTGTTATTAGTGTTCCAGCATTTTCTAAATGAGTATCAAACGTCAAATACTTGAAGAATTGCATAAACCTGCTCGTAAACGATTTCGAAGAAGACGCGTAATCGTAAAAGGCTTGAACGATTTGTACATGGCAGATCTTGTGGAAATGATTCCCTATGGTAAAATAAATAAAGGTTTTCGATATATTTTAGTTTTGTTGAATATGTTTAGCAAGCGTGTTTGGGCGTGTCCACTTAAACGAAAAACCGGTGAAGACGTCACGAAAGCAATGAAAAAATTATTATCATCAACAGGAGGTACCCCGGAAACAAACGGATATGGGAAAGGAATTTTACAACCAGCATTTTCGTAAGCTAATGCAAACTTTCAACATTAATCATTACAGCACGTTCTCTAGTATGAAAGCAAGCCCCGTGGAACGTGTAAATCGAACCCTCAAAAATAAGATGTGGAAAGAATTTTCAATGCAAGGGTCATATAAGTGGTTACAGTTATTACCTCAAGTAGTTGCGAAGTATAACTCAACAGTACATGGAACCACTGGATTTAAACCTATTGATGTTAGTCGGAAAAACGCTAAGAAAATCTTACAGACAGTTTTTAAATTTCCAAATACCATAGATCCGCGAAGTCCTAAATTTAAAGTTGGTGATCACGTGCGAATCAGTAAGCACCGGGAAGCTTTCGCAAAAGGCTACACTCCAAGCTGGAGTACAGAAATTTTTAAGATTAAAAAGGTTGGACTAACAAACCCTACAACGTATACTTTGGAAGACGTTAAAGGTGAAGAAATTCGCGGCGGATTCTACACGGAGGAATTACAGATAGCTAAACATCCAGATATATTTTTAGTGGAACAGGTCTTGAAAAAAAGTCGGGATCGCGTTCTGGTCAAGTGGTTGGGCTTTGATAACACCCATAACTCGTATATAGCAGCACGTAATATAGTAAATTAAGTAGTATAGATGCATTACTTTACTTGTGCAAGAACATGCTTCAATTATTCTAAATATCCTTGTGTGTTTTATGTTTATTTTTATAATAAGTTATATAATATACGTTTTTTTCTCAATATGTTATTTTATTTATAGTATATAAGATACAAAAAACCAGCTTATAATATGCATTACAATCAAACCTTACTCAAGCGATCAATATAAATTCTATTTCTATGTTCTATATCTAAAATTCTATTTATATTAACACTACACCACATTTCTCGATACGTCTTTGAAACCGACACCGATCTACATCACTTTCCATCCACAATGATATTCGTGCTTGTCTGTAGGCGTAATTCCACGTAAATAAATAATGTATTTTATTATTCCCCTTCTTGATCGTAACGCGTTTCTTTTGGTTGTTCATTTTTGTTGTCTACAAACTCTTCTATTGTAGACGTAAATGATTCCAAACCTTCCTTGTTTAATTTATCCAACAAGCAATCTATACAGATATTTCCTTCTAAATACGATTCACACAAGTCTACCCCTTTCTGAAACTGTAGAACTCTTTATTTACACTCTTCGTCGGTGTAATATTTGCCCAATCCGTAGACTGCTTCGTGATCGGCATCAAAGCGTAGATCGCGTAACTCTTCCTGCACTCTCTGTACTGTACTTTTAAGATCAATAGCCTTAGGCCACGATTGTGAACTATAACACATCCACATCTTTATACAAGAACATTTTGCAAGTCGATGTCACACTGAATTCTTTCCGGGTACAATGCCACCACTTCCAAAGCACACACAACGTTCTCGGACGGTGGTAAAGCAGATAACACTTGTTTAACGTTTTCGGTGGAATCCCCGCTTTATACACTCGATCCTTTTAATAAAGCTTGATAAAATTGAACAAAATCTTGCTCTACAAGGATTTTCAAACGGATTTCTAGCAGAGGAAGTAGTTCTAGAAGCTGAATGACGCTTTCAAATCCCAACCACACTTCCGACCCATCAATACGTTCGCGAAATCTCAACACATTCTTTCCTTCGATACTTTGTACGATAATAGTCTTACACGTTGATACAGTTACTGGATTGGTCGGTATTTCACTGCTGTACAACAAACTTTTTATAAGCGATTGTTGTTGAACTACATCAAGCCATTCCTCGAGCGTAAAAGTAACTAAACCAGTCTTGATTCCGAAGATTCTCACTCGTGGTAAAAGGTCTACGGGACACAATCCAATAGTTACCGCTTTACATTTAGATTTATTCAAATAGTAAAGTCGCCCTTTTAATAAAGGTAGGATCTGTGACAATTTTGCTTTGCTGTCCGGTGATGACGATGAACTTGAAGATGCATTTGATACTCGTCCACTCGCAACGTTCTTGACGACTTCAAACGCTTTAACTAAATTTTCCATTTTACAGAGATAGTAATATAATTTACAATGCACTTACTTATGTAAATAGTGACGCACTTCTTGAATGCTTACTGATAGATTAAGCTCACTTAATGTTGCAATTGGTAAGATCCTATTTTTATATGGATCAATTCATGGTGGGGAGAATTAAAGGGGGGGTTTAAACGTAGTGGGGGAAGTCTATCAAGAGTTCTTTTAGTCTACTTCCTGCTGCGAACATGGGTGCTTTACCTATAAAACTCTTAATAGTGCTAACCGCCGTTTATGATGGTGTTATGTACATCGCACGACCGTCGGAGTCCATTTCCTTGTCAATAGTGTTCTCCCAAGATCCAACGCGTTACAACTTAAAAAGTGATGTTCTGCATGGACTAAACGTTTACAGTGTTCCATTGAGTAATGTTACACGTGTACCTTCATCATTCAAAGTGAAATTTCATTATCCGTCACATGACATCGAGACCAGCTGGCAAACAATTGGTCATGATCCGCACATTTGCAAACTGCCTGATTCACCAACGCCTGTTAGCTGTATAGTTGTCGTCTCAGTGGCGATCTTTGTATTGGTTATATTTGCCATATTTTTGATTGTTTACGTGGTTATTTATTTGCTTAACCTTAAAGTTTAATAATGTGCATAATACAACATATTGTATTAAACTTTGTATTTGTACTGCAACCGTATTTTAATAAAACCAATTGTTAATAAAAGTCTTTTATTTTTTGTTATAACATTGTATACAATCTAAACAATTATAATAAACCTTTTTGTAATTTGTCAGTAATTTATCAGATTTTTTTACAGGCTCACGTTTAATATAGTTAAGTACATAACAGTTATTCGGATTACAGTCCGCAGGAGTATACGTCTCCGGAACTTTAAAATCACTATTATGCACCTCAGGTATATGTGGGTTACGTTCTTTTGAATATCTAGTGAAGTTGAGAGTCCTTTCCTTGTGAAATTCTTCTTCAGTCATCCACTTAAACGGTCTATGTTCACTATTATGCAACCATGATCTATTAAACCAAATGTTGCGTTCTATATTATCCATCCACACATCAGAAATTCCGCTATCCCACGTGCGGCATACACATTTGAAAAGTACGAACGGACAAGTGTCCCCCAAAAGATATATTTCGTGAATATGTTCTCTGCCCGATTTCGTGCATTCTATTCTTTGTGAATTTATTGGATTACCATCTTCATTTAAGTATAAAATTTCTATATATGAACATACAGTGTGACCTATATCTTCAATGCTTCTTAATTCTACAATATTGGGCAGTTTATATGATTCAATCAACAACCCGGTATTGTGAGTTTTAAAACGAGAAAACTTAATTGCGCCAGTCTTTCGTTCAATCGACCATTGATGTTCCCAACACATTTTATACTAGATAAATAACTAGTGGACACAGATATTGAAGTTATATAGAGATTGAGGTGCGGTTTGGGGACAAGAATGGCAAGTAGAGAGGGGCGTGGTTGTAACTGTCTAGAGGTACCTTACAAAGCGGCGGGGGGGGGGGGTCTTGAAAACAAGTGAGGCAAGTAAAGAGAGGGAAAGCAGAGGAAGGCGTGGCTTATAAAGGGAGGGGTCTGGAGAGGGGAAGTGGCTTCTAAATGGGAGGGGCTTAAAAAGTGAAAGGAGGTCAAATGAGAGTTCAAGGTTGTGTGGCTCCACTAAGCCCATTTGTTATCTACTATCGTTGAGACAGAAGATATGACCGCAACTACGCTGCCGGCTGATTATCGTGCCAACTATGAAAGTAACGAAGAATTAGGAAAGGTTACAGGGCCAACGAGTCATTCCACGGACTTTATACGTATTAGTATTTCTGCGAGGGCATACAACGACGACTCAGAGAGCCGTAGAACTACAACAGTCGTCATAGAAAACAACTTATGATCTATATACTTGTATTATGTTATGTATACTAAATAAATGTTTGTAAAATAACTTTATATGTTTTATTTATCACGACCATACAGGGTGAACTCTGTCATTTTTGTTTCAAGACTGTTTGTAAGTATGTATAGCCAACGGGGTTAATTAATTGAGGTTGACTTGTGGAACATATTATGTTAGCGTTCAGTTAGATTTGGCTTTGATATCCTTGATTCTTATCGAAAAAGGATAAAGGGTCAATAACCGGTAGGCATATGTTAATTAGACGGAATGAAGATATCATACAATTTTAAGACAGCATCCAAATAAGACTCTTTTTGATAATGCTATTATAGTGTTACAACATCTGATTTAATGGGCGACATCTTCATGTATGTTAATATCAACCCCAATTACTATAATAGTGACTTTAATAGAAATAGAATACATCTCCGTGTAGACCATATAATAAATACAATATAAAAAGCCTACATTAGTTTATAAGTATCATCTTTGATAATGATAGAATAGCTATCGAATCAATTGACAGCTAGATTAAAATAAATTGAAATTTTAGAAAATAATATCTATTTTAAATTACTATGGTGAAGTGTACAGTGCTACCACCGTAAGAGCTGTACCATCCGGTCTTACCCGCCAAAATGCACAACAAACTGCTGTTCCCGCTATGTCGTACTTGCGCTGAAAACCTGAACCAGGCCGAATGTCAGCACGGCGTCGAGGATCGAGTCATCAACGTACTGTTAGACGGAATGAAGATACTGAATCTGTCAATTTTAAATTTGTCATTTTTTCATCTGTCATTTTTTAAATCTGTCATTTCTGTCATTTTTGAATTTGTCATTTGAAGGAGCCATCTTGGATTTCCCTAGATTTTAGCGCTAACTCTGGGATTGGATCCTCCTCCTTTCACCAAGCTGAAACTCTTTCTCTCTCTCATAGTATGACTACTTACCGGCTCTGCTTTGTAGCTTAGGATGTTCGCCATCGGAAATCTTCTGCTTTATTCGTGTACTCTCTCGCTGATAACGATCTACCTTTTATATACAGTCGCCCCCTTTTCCCTTAGCCATGCTAGTCTCGTCACCCTTCACCCTTAGTCATGCTAGTCTCTTCACCTTCACCCTTAGTCATGCTAGTCTCTTCACCCTCCTTCACCCTTAGTCATGCTAGTCTCTTCACCCTTAGTCGTGCTAGTAAATGAAACATCAATGTTTAAATATACATATTATTTATTTTGCTATTTAATGGACAATTGTAACATATTATTTGACAAATTATTCATTACACAGTATGAGTTGAGATCATCGCGTAACACTTGCAATTTGTTCAAATATTTTTGTAACCTATTTCTAAGCTGCGACAGATCATGGAACGCTAAAACAATAATAATACAATAATCGGTTAATATAAGCATAAACACACACACAAAAGTTGTAAACACCTTACCTATTTCTTCTTCATTGTTCGACTCTTGACCGTTGTAGGTACTTGATGTTGATGATGATGCATGATCTGCAACATCCTGGTCTTCTTCATCTAAACAAACAGCAACAAAATAGACACAAATTAGCATACAAACACAAGTTTTATAAACAACAACTTACCTATTTCCAGAGGTTCGCTCTCGCAGGTCTCGTTATCATAACAATAATTAGGACTACTAGCCATCATCGTAATTGCTGCTGCTGCTACACGTTAACAACTGTCGACTTTATATAGCCGCTTATGCTTACCTAGATCCAACGCATGCTCAGTAACATGCATGCGGTAAACAATCTGTTGTCGTTGACAGACAAGTTTCATTTTGTTTAATGACACGTCATCATTATCGCTAGGTGTGTAGGTAATTACCTCATTCTTGCTTCTCTCTCATACTAGTTATAGCTAACACTTTTTCATGCCATGGTACAGATGGGGGGAATAGTAATAATACACACATATAAAACATTAATCTTTTATTCATCTTTCTCAAATATTTTATTGAACAACAAAACAATAATTAAATAACTAAACAATTATTATTATTATTAGGGTTGAAATCTGTTCTCTCGGATAACTATAATAGAACATTAATCTTGTGCTGATAAGCACTGTTGTAGATTTCTGTAATGGGTCACATAGTTGGTCTTTTCATATAGGACGGGTATAAGTTTAGACTGCTTTGAGTGTCGTGGGATGATATTTTTCCGGGCAGAATGGTAGCTGAATCGACCAAAAGGTAGGATTTTGAGTATTAACTATGGCATGGTTGCTTTTACCCTTTTTGTGTTTTAATAATAATAATTGTACACTTTTCAAGCAAGATTAACTTTTTCTAAATTATAAATACCTTGTATACGATAATGCTAGAATTGGGGGTTTATCTGTTCCATTGTTTCGTATGCAAAAATACACCAACCACTTATTCATGATTATGTTGTTGTTGTAAATGGTGTCAAGTTTGAGTGGTTAAAGGTGAATAAAAGCTATTAAACTGAAAAAACGAGAACATCCTTATCTACCACTAGCCACTTTATAACGCTATTAAACAAAACTACGTCATCCATTACCACATACCGAAGACGTTTTGATGTTGTACACCAACTATATTTATTGACGTGTCCCAATAGTGCTTATTTACATATCATTGTTTAATAGCATGAAAGCACATAAGAAGAAAGCATACAGCATATAATATCAGCGTGCACATACCTGGCATCCACTTACTACACACAGCGGCATGATGCAATGGGAAAAGTCATTCACCAGAACCTAAAAGAGAAGTGGAATTTTAATACCAAGTTCATACCCTATTACCAATACTTACCTGAACCTGTTTTGGAAAATGATGAATGTAAGATTCTTTGGAACACACCAATAATAACTGACAGACCTGTACAGCATAACAGACTAGACATAGTTGCTTTAGATAAAACCAACAAAATAGTCATGGTTATTGATTTCTCTGTTCCACTAGACGAGAATCTGAGCAAAGCCTACGAGAACAAGATTTCTAAATACTTACCGTTAGCCTATGAGATCAAGCAACTGTGGCAAGCTAAGCAGGTTAAAATACTGCCAATAATCATTAGTGCTAATGGTATTATTCATAAAAAACTCGTGAAGAATCTACTGATTATGGGGATATCAGAAAACGCCATCACATGGATGCAAAAAGCAGTAATTCTGGGTACAACTGCAATTGTAAGGAAAGCCCTTTACAGCTGATAACATTACCTTGATCAACAGATCCGGTCTTGTTATTATACACCTACCACAAATAGTGTGATTTAAAAAATTAATAATAATAATAATAATAATATTGATAATATTAATCGACCAAAAGGTAGGATTTTGAGTATTAACTATGGCATGGTTGCTTTTAGCCTTTTTGTGTTTTAATAATAATTGTACACTTTTCAAGCAAGATTAACTTTTCTAAATTATAAATACCTTGTATACGCTAATGCTAGAATTGGGGGTTTATCTGTTCCATTGTTTCGTATGCAAAAATACACCAACCACTTATTCATGATTATGTTGTTGTTGTAAATGGTAAAATATTAAATCGTTCAACTCGAGTGAAGGACTTAGGAATTGTTTTGATAACAAAAAAAATTTTTTTTCTTTTATTGAACACGTCAATCAAGTGGTATTAAAAGCCAATAGGCACTTGGGTTTATTTATCGAAACTGTAGGGATTTTTCAGATAAGCATTGCCTCCGAATCTTATATTTCGCATTTGTGAGATCAACTCTGGAGTGTGGTTCAATTATTTGGTATCCCGTTTCTAATATACATATTAAACATCTAGAATCTGTTCAGCGGCGATTTTAAAAATTCATCGATTATTTATCTACTGGAACTTATGCTAATCACTTCTTTTTGATTACTCTTCTTCTTCACTTATTACATTTAACATGATATCTTTTGAAAACACGAAGAATCATAATAAGTATTAAGTTTCTTTTTAATTTACTTCATAACAACCTGGACTGTCCTAGTTAATTTTAAGTTTTTTCTATCTCATTTACGAACTCTGAAATTTGCAAGGATCTTCTTTAGTTAAAATCTCGCATTCAGTTTTGGTCTTTAGAAAAGGGTGTTTTTTTACCTGTAATAGATAATCATCTGTTTTAGGTAGAATAACGAGGTATAATAATAAAGCCGTAAAATACATATAAGGCGTTTTATTTCTTTCAAAAGATAACATTTATAGTGTATTACAGTAAAATCTACATGTAAAAAATAATAATAGCTTTTTTTTTAAAATATATATACCTGACTTAAATGATACAAAATTCAATTCATTCTCTGTTTTATAAATTCGTTAGGGCTGTGGAACAGGTAAAAACGCACTGATTTCGATCTCCCTTACTGATGCTGGGAAAAAGGAAGGAAGTCAACCGGAATTGGAGACCAGCCCTGGGTCAACATAAAGTGATCTACTCTGCCAATGGTTTGGGAAAGAGGACATCTATAGTAAAAGGAAAGAAGAAATATTATAAAAAGGTAGGAAGTTATTTCCTTTTTGTATTGGCATTTGCTGAAGAAGAGACTATCGTTTGTGAAGTGTTGTAAAGTGATTTGAACAATTTTAGTAATAGTTAGAAATTAATTAAGATTTCAAATTTCAATTTGTATATTTTTAATACCACAAGAAACCACATTCACCCTGAGATGAGTCTTTATTAAATTTAATTCTGTTATGTTAAGTTATTTAACTGGCGCCCAACTCTCTTACGTAAATTTGAGTTAGTCAAGAACTAACGTAACATTAATTTTCTATAACCATTGCATTATTAAATCAATTAAAAGGTATTTTGCAAATCATATTAGAATTTATAAAAGAGGGAAGTTGAAATGCATTTCCAAAGTTCAATTTATTATAAAGTAATTATCTACGATCAAACGGCAATTATTCACAGTTTTAATATATATTATAAAATTTTTTAAAAATGATTTTTATTTTTAATTAACCAATATTACAGCATTTATTTATGTCACGGTCAACGCGGGGCATTTGTTAATGTGGGGCAATATTAATTTTTTTAATTAACCAATATCACTGCAATATATATATATATATATATATATATATATATATATATATATATATATATATATATATATATATATATATATACAGGGTGAATGAGACCACCCGTATCAGTATTTTTTATAAAGAACGGTGAGTCGTAGAGAGTTGGGATAAAAAAATTTATTATAAAAGCCATACTAAAGAATCGAATGGTGATATTATTATTTCTCGAAAAAGTCCATCACGAGTAGTTTTGTCCACAAGGTCCAGAACTCCAAAATTTTAAATGGCACCATAAGTCGAAAAACGTATTGTTGAAAAGAACGTTAAAAAAGAAGAAAGTTTTGTTGGAAAAATTATTTTACTACTACCACCCCTTTTAAGTAATATTTGATTAAAGTTATTAAATTTGAAATTCGTTGTTAACAAACTAAATTGAAAAGTCGGCTTTTAAAATCTAGTTACCGAATTAAACAATGTTATAAACACGTTTTAATGTCAATAATTCCATTTGTTGTATTAATCTATTGTTAAATTGATAATTTGTTGTTGGTTAGTGATATCTGTTTGTGGACAGATTAAAGTTAAAACTGAATTTCGTTAGAAAGTGAATTAACTTAAATTAGCGAAATTATGCCTTTTTCAAATTTAGAAGCTTTCGACATGTTAATGGTTTTGGGAGAATGCAGACAAAATTACAGAGCGGCTGCAAGAATGTATGCTGAAAGATATCTTCAGCGTGCCCATCAATCCTTCAATGTTTTTCGGAGATTGGCAGCACGTACTTGTACCACAGGGCAGGTGCAACCAACGTAAAATCGCGGAAATAGAATTACAAGACATGTACGTAATGACAAGGAACCTGATATTCTCGCTGCAGTAATTGTTGATCCGCATATTTCAACGAGAGGACTTGCAAAGGATTCTGGAATTAGCCAATACTCCGTATGCAGAATTTTGAAGGATCACAAATTCCATCCATACCAGATGCACATGCACCAAGAATTAAGTGAGAATGATTTTCAAGGTCGAGTCATTTTTTGTAATTGGTTACTAAATAAAGGTCCCCACTTTCCTAGGAGTTTTATGGACTGACGAAGCTAGTTTTAAAAGCACTGGAGAAGTCAATATTCACAATGCGCATTACTGGTCGCAAACAAATCCTCACTGGCTACAAACTATTGACAATCAACACCTTTGGAGTGTTAATACGTGGTGTGGTATTCTTGGTGGATCTATCATAGACCCTTATTTTTTCGAACGAACTCTGAATGGAATACGATATGCCGAGTTTTTAGGTAACGACTTGATCGACTTACTGGAAAATGTCCCTCTATTAATGCGAGCAAGAATGTGGTTTCAGCAAGACTGCTGCCCAGCTCATTTTTTCTTAGTTGCCAGGAACATGATAAATCAACTATTTCCTAATAGATGGATTGGCAGAGGAAGTACAGTGGTGTGGCCGCCAAGATCACCAGATTGTACGCCTCTAGATTTTTTCTTTTGGGGTCGGATCAAGGATATTGTTTATAAAGAAAAACCAACAACGAGAGATGATATGAAGCTGAGAATTCGGAATGCTTGCCTATCATTAAGTAATGAAGAAATACTTAGAGCCACTGATAGTGTAACTAGAAGAGCTCAACAGTGTTTAGAAGTAAATGGAAGACTTCAAAATGTCTTGTAACATTGTTTAATTAGGTAGCTAGATTTTAAAAGCCGACTTTTCAATTTTGTTTGTTAACAACGAATTTCAAATGTAATAAGTTTAATCAAATATTACTTAAAAGGAGTGGTAGTAGTAAAATAATTTTTCCTACAAAATTTTCTTCTTTTTTAACGATCTTTTCAACAATACGTTTTTCGACTTATGGTGCCATTTAAAATTTTGGAGTTCTGGACATTGTGGACAAAACTACTCGTGATGCTGACATTTTCGAGAAATAATATCACCATTCGATTCTTTAGTATGACTTTTATAATAATTTTTTTTATCCCAACTCTCTACGACTCACCGTTGTTTAAAAAAAATACTGATACGGGTGGTCTCATTCACCCTGTATATATATATATATATATATATATATATATATATATATATATATATATATATATATATATATATATATATATATATTTGTCAAACCGCTTATACACACCCGTTTCACTATATTCTACCGACTTGTCGGACCATTTTCGACGCTCTCAGACCCGGGCTTGGGTCTGGCAACGTTCTCCTATGTTTTCGAGGTCTACAGGATAAGGTTTACCTAAAACTGCAATATAAAAATATACAATTTGGGTGTGGAAAAGTAGGGTCTGTAAAAATTTTTATAAAACCGTAGTTCATTACAATGAACTATAGGGGTCGTCGCGCCTTTCTCAAGTGTATATCGTATATTTTTATACAAGACGCTATCAAACCCGCTATGTTCTACAGACTTCCTAAGCCCTGGATCTGGCAACTTTGCCATGACGCATATGTTAAGCTTTGTGTTATAAACGTTTGGTTATAATAGCTCGCATTTAATATTTGATGGAGAAAAGTGACGTAAGAATTACATCAGCTCGTATGCGAGTTCTTTTCACATTTGCAAATAATTCTCTGGCTTTGAAAAATTGAAGGTTTTAATATTTATTAATAATAATAATATACTTTATTTATAGCATATAACTAGATAAATTCCATATAATACATTATAATTTCTTAAATATTAATGTAATTTATTACATATTTTTTACTGTTTCTTAAATAATGTTAAAGATGTACAGTTTTTTACATTAGCTGGAAGTGAATTATATTCAACTAAACCTTTATGAAACAGATTATTTTGTCCTATATTTGTTGTTACTGTATGAACATAAAAATTATTTCTACTTCTAGTATTATGATCATGAACATCTTCTACGAATAGTAATTCATTTAAAATGTACTCTGGATATGTAGACTGACGTCTTGTTGCAGCGGTTGGTCTTTATATACGGTTACGGTGTTGCGCATGGTTGCGGTCGGCTGGTTTTTGGCGCGGCTGCGTGTCATTGGTCTCGCTTGATCCGGTGGCTTTCTCTCGGATCAAGCGAGACCAATGACACGCAGCCGCGCCAAAAACCAGCCGACCGCAACCATGCGCAACCGTATATAAAGACCAACCGCTGCAACAAGACGTCAGTCTACATCGTGTAACCACGCGAAGCAGAAGGAAGTTAGAAGTGACCTGAAGATGGCAAGTGTGATCTTGCCGAAACGTCGTCAACCATTGTCTGGTTCCTCTAGGAGCCGAATAGTGAATACGCGGAGTGAAACCCGGAAAAGTGGTAAAGTATCATATAATATCCGCGGAAACTTAAAATGTAACATATATATATATATATATATATATATATATATATATATATATATATATATATATATATATATATATATATATATATATATATATAAATAGAAAGATTAATGCGCGTATATAAACATATAACAAAGGGATAATAATGGGAATTCGCGCAATAGATTTATAAGAGGAAGTTAGTTGCGGCCGTATACACGTGTTTCGCACTTATTAGTGCTCATCAGTACGGCATAGCAGATAGAAGAAATAAAATTTAAGCAACAAACTAGAAACAATGTATAACACAAGGTTTCACAGATAGTAGCCAACCACACATTTGTAGTTTCGGCTCGAAGATATTGAGTTTTATATATATATATATATATATATATATATATATATATATATATAAAAATCCTCGTTTCTGCATAAATTTATTACTGAATAGTATACAGGGTGTTCAATATGATAGATCAATTGAACAGGAAAATCTCACTTTTTCAAATGGGACACACCCCGTATATTTAAATTTTATGTGATTTAGTTTTTGATTCCCTACCACCTCATATATGTATGATCTATCTAAAAGTGAACAGTTTCAAAGTTATCAGCGTTTTCCTGGTTATTTCGATATTTTCCCTGCTAATTTGGATAGGAAGATTTTCAGCATTACAGAAGCAGCTCTATCTATTGGCAAATCATTTTTTTGGTTAAGAACTAAATTGACTATTATCAGTTACTTTTGATTTCAATGAGTTTCGGTATTTAACTACTGTCATGGTCATCCAATATACATAGTAATGCAGGGATGTTACATTCAAGATATATTATAATCGTTCACTAGTGTATGTTTTACTGTAGTAATTTATTCTTATTCTTCTTATCTGTCGCTGTTTGTTTCAAATAAAAATGTTGTAACACACATTTTACAGTTATCGTTCAGCAATTTGATAATAGTTCTTTAAAATACCTCACTCTGCATGTGTAAATATCAGTTGAATCCTATTTTTTGAGATGAATACTAATAATGAAAATGTTGAACTACACTGTTACAAAACTGTAAAATCATAACTTAGTCTGAAGTCTATAGTTTCGAAATGAACTTATATTGTTCCAAAAGAAAATCGGACAAATGGCAGTGTTTAGATAGTTAAATACTGATACTCATTGAAGTCAAAAGTAACTGAAAATAGTCATTCTTAGCCAAAAACATGATTAACCAATATATAGAGCTGCTTTCACATCAAAATTAGCAAGAAAACTCTCGAAAGAACCCGGAAAACGCTGATAACTTAGAAACTGACCAAAAGTATAAACCTTTGAACAAAAAACCTCATTTTTTCAAATGGCACACCTTGTATATTTAAATTTTATGTGATTTGGGTTTTGGTTCCCTACCAACTCATTTATATATGTTCTATCTAAAAGTGAACAGTTTCCAAAAATGAGGTTATCCTGTTCAAAAATTTATACGTTTGGTCAGTTTGCAAGTTATCAGCGTTTTCCTGGTTCTCTCGATATTTTCCTGCTAATTTGGATGGGAAAGTCTTCAGCGTTACAGAAGCAGCTCTAGCCATTGGCTAATGATGTTTTTGGATAAGAACTAAATTGACTATTATCAGTTACTTTTGATTTCAATGAGTATCGATATTTAACCATTGTCATTTGTCCGATTTCCTTTTGGAACAGTCATAGGCGCCCGCAGAAATTTGTCCAGGAGGGGCAAGCCTAGAATGAACGGTATGCTAGGGGGGGGCAAGCCTAGAATGAACGGTATGGTAGGGGGGGGGGCAAGCCCAGAAAACATCCGCATACTATACAAAATTTTCAATAAAATTCAAATCGTTTAACTTCCAGAGGGGGGGCAAGCGCGCCTCTTGTCCTCCCTTCCGGGTGCTCATGGGAACAGTATAAATTCATTTCAGAATTATAGACTTCAGAGTAGGTTATTAGGTTATGATTTTACAGTTTTGTAACAGTGTAGTTTAACATTTTCATTATTAGTTTTCATCTCAAAAAAATAGGATTCAACTGATTTTTACCAATGCAGAATGGTGTATTTTAAACAGCTATTATCAAATTGCTGAACGATAACTGTAAGATTCATGTTAGAACATTTTTATTTCAAACAAACAGCAACAGATAAGAAGGATAAGAATAAATTACTATAGTAAAACATAAACTAGTGAACGATTATAATATATCTTCGACGTAACCTCCCTGCATTGCTATGTATATTGGAGGACCATGACAGAGACAAATGACAGTAGTTAACTACCGAAACTCATTGAAATCGAAAATAACTGATAGTCGTTAATCTAGTTTTTAACCAAAAAAATGATTAGCTAATGGATAGAGCTGCTTCTGTAACGCTGAGAATCTTCTCATCCAAATTAGCAAAGAAAATAATGAAAGAACCAAAAAAATGCTGATAACTTTGAAACTGTTCACTTTTAGATAGAACATATACATGAGTTGGTAGGGAATCAAAAACTAAATCGCATAAAATTTAAATATACAGGTTGTACCATTTGAAAAATGTGAGTTTTCCTGTTCAAAGGTTTAAACCTTTGGTCTATCAGATTGAACACCCTGTATACTATTCAGTATTACATTTTTTCGTAACTCTTACAGTTTCTAAGATAAGGTACAGGATCATCTTGCGGGCCACCCTGTACCACTATTTAACCGTTGTTTGACCAGTTCACAACCAAAAGCAAGAAATTGATGTTTTCAACCTTTGCATACTAATTTTCATTTTTCTCTAAAACTAAGATCGACAAAGTAAGACCTTTTGCATCAGAACGATACAATTAATAAAATTGAGAATGACTACCAGTGTACACTGATTTTCCAAAGGGCTTCAATAACATGAACCACAATTTTGTTGATTAATAAATTATCTTACTATGGGCATTTTAGGAGAAATCTTAGAATGGATAAATTCATACTTAATAAACAGACAGCAATTTCTGAAAATTAAGGTGTCATTACTCGAATTGTATCTGGTGCATCGGGAGTGGCCCAAGGTAATCATTTCTCCCTCTTTTTATTTATGCACCAGTGATGTTTAAAAATGCTTTTTAACAAAGTACTCAGAGTTTTAGATATTATCAAAAGAAACATCAAAGATTTCACAAGCATAGAAGCTATACAACTTCTTTATACTTTACCTTTTTAGACTTCACCTAATTTTGAAGATACATTCTGTTAAAAACATACCCTATTAGACAATATGCTTCTGCGTCTTCAGAACGCTTTTGTCGGTTTGCCGTGACTAAATAAATTAAATTTAAATTAAAGCTTAGACAAGTCAACAAGACAGTTCAAAGATTTTAAACCCCCCTGCCATCTGACTCGAATATATCAATGTCTCGAGAATTGTGTAGTCGATTAACAGTTAACTTAACATACTTAACATAATATAACATTAACTGTTAAATGTTAACTCTAGCAGGTCTAAAAAAACCTTTAAAGATTTGTGGTGGGATGGATGCGTTGTAGTCTGAAATCTATATAAATTCTACTTCCCCCCTTTGCCTTCCCTAGCCATATCATCTGGATATTTCAATGTTCCAAAATTGTCTTGTCCTTGGAGATTTGGAGAACTTCTTTGTCGGTTTGCCGTGACTAAATTAAGCTTAAATTAAAGCTTAGGCAGGTCAACGAAAAAACTGTAATATTTATTTAACCACCCTCTCCTATATGACTTGAATATTTCAACGATCCAAGAACTGTCTTGTTCGTTAATGACTACTGAATAATGTTAATGACTACTGAATGCTAGCTCTTTTAAAGATTTGTGGTGGGAACACTGCATTGTAATCCGGAATCAACATAAATTCCATCTCGCCCTCTTCGCCCATCCTCCACATATCATCTGGATATTTCCTTGTCTACTGAACGAGACACTACAAAGAATTTACCCCCACCCCTGCCATCTGACTTGGATGTTTCAACGTCTAAAGAACTGTCTTGTCGGTTAATAACTGCTGAATAATGTTAATGACAATTGAATCTTTTCTAGCAGGTTTAAGAAGCTTTTAAGGATTTGCAGTGGGATTGATGTATTGTCATTTGGAATCTACATAAATATTTAGTTAACACAAAATATTCAAAAACATTTGTTTTGTTTCATTAGTGAAAATAATCTGCATCTTCCCCTTATGCATAATAAAACCCTGTAGACATTGTTCTCTTCTTGATATTCACTTCTTATTTTTAAAACTACACAAGCATGTGTACCTTCCTTTCATTTACCCACACAAATACATTTTTATTTGCTATATGGCGCCACAAATGATTATTTAATTCTTTAAGATGTTCTCTATTAGTTTGATCCGCTTGTAACAGCATTTGGTAGCGAGAAGCTTGGAAAGCCTAGATTTAACACACTTTAAAAAGATTCATGCAAAGGTGTACACTGTAAGCCCCCTTTTAAATTTAAAATTCCATTTGATTCCACGCAGCAATGCGAATTATAATTTGTACTCTTATTGGCTTTGAATTATCCCTCGTAATTTTATCCATTTAATGCTAAAAAACTATATCGATAAAAATTACAGTAAACACCTAAATCAACCTAAATAAACTGCAAGTACAGCATGTGTTACTGTCCCTTGCACGAGTGACGTCACACAGCCGTCTTGGAGTCTCACAATAACTACTTTACAACACCTTTTAAGTTAAATGTCAAATTTCACCATCACTTGTCATTCCTTAAATCTCGTTAACTGTAAATTCCAATAAACTTTGAAGTGAGACACCAATTATTTCTGGACAGAGGAAGTAATAAATATAAATAACAGACAAACAAAATAAAAATATAATAAAAACAAGTAGTACTATTTGCAATTCAGTACAGTATATCTAATACAGTAAAACAATATAAATATTTATTAAACTGAAACCAAACAGGCCTAATTACATGTTTCGGTATAAACGTAAAATAAATTTACATAATCACTTACAATACATTCTTATTTAAATGGAAAAATTTATATGAAATTCTATTGATTATAAATTGATTTTATTTAGTTTTAATAACATATATAAGATTACTTAAAAGACAGCCATAAGGAATCCCAAATATTTCCAGATGCGACGAGCAAGGTAATTCATTGAAAATTATAGTAGACTGAATAACAAGGGTTTGCTTTCTATAATTACGGAGTACGATTAGCTATTTAGAATCAAATGCGGAAAGTCGAATCTTACAGCACAACAACTTTGTTTGAGCCTTATTAGATGGAGCACTGTAAAATAATTAAACAAATGAGTATAAAATCTTTGTATAAAAATTTTTGACCGACAAGCTTTAAATAATAATTTTTTATATATAAAAACTTAAACATAGTCTGCTCTGATAGCTATGTTAAATTTAAACAAATGAATATTAAAATTCTCTTCGTATTTTTGACATTTGGCAATGAATAACATTTGCAGTTTTCAAACGTACAATAGATGACGGTGTAACAATTTAAATTTTTCTATTAAATTGAAAACTGAGAATATTTTAGATAACCAGTATTTTGTTACATAAACTTAATTATGGCAGATTTGCTACCATATGGTGTGTAAAGATCAAACTACCTTTAATGTATGGGCAACTGTCACATACGTTTTACAGTTCAGGAGGTCAAAAAATAACACAGTCACACAAAATAAAAAAAGTGTCCGGGCCAAAGCACCTGACCGGTATATTCCCATGTAATTTTCAGAGCTGAATCCGAATCCGGGGTCAGAATCACCGATTTATCTCAGGTTTTGTACATAACCTCAAAAAATGGCCAAGAAATGAGCAAAATGAGATTTAACATAAAAATTTGAAATGTCCCCCTATTCTCATGTATTTTGTTGCGCTGAAACCGGATATGATGATGAGAAATTCCTGTAACTAGCCAAATCAACGCTTTCACCCCATTTCGCAGTAGAAACTTTATTTATCGTAAAAATTTCAAATATCCCTCTATTCTCATGTATTTTGAAGTGCTGGAACTGAATATGATGATGAGAAATTCCTTCAACTAGCCAATTCAACGCTATCACCCCATTTCATCACCATTACACCCCCATTTGGGGATTGTAAATTGGATATTCTTCACCAATCTTATGTGTTTTGAGGCGTTGGAAGTGAATACAATCATTCAAAATTCCATCAACCAGCCTAATTAATATTATAACCTCAGCCTACGGAATATTGTCTTGCATGGTAAACAGTTCCCATCTTTGCTGGGAACTGTTGCCCCATTTGCTCTACTAGGAAGGTTTGCTTATCTTTTCTTCATTCCACTGTAAAGTTAAATATTCACTTCCACTTCCTACTGTTTTTTTTTGGCTTCTTGAGCAAAGTCTCATAAGCGATTTCAGTCGAGTATTCAATATTTGTTAACACGTTCGCTGCGGCATGAATACCTGGCGGTCCATGACGATGCTTTTCTTCAATTTTGAAATATTTGAACCTTTAGAAAACAATGTCAAAGTTCTTCTGCTAAAGAAAACTATCTAAAATTCAGTTAAATTGTTGCTACCAAAAATTGTAGAACTATAAAGGCATTTATCCATTCAGTTTCAGAAACTCGTAAGCGCCTCAAAACACATAAGAGTGGTGAAGAATATCCAATTTGTAATCCCCAAATGGAGGTGTAATGGTGATGAAATGGGGTGATAGCGTTGAACTGGCTAGTTGAAGGAATTTTTCATCATCATATTCGGTTCCAGCACATCAAAATACATGAGAATAGAGGGATATTTGAAATTTTTACGATAAATGAATTTTCTACACCGAAATGGGGAGTGAAGTTGGGTAAAAGCGTTGAATTGGCTAGGTGAAGGCATTTTTCATCATCATATTCGGTTCCAGCACATCAAAATACATGAGAATAGGGGGATATTTGAAATTTTCAAGGTAAATGAAGTTTCTACCGCGAAATGGGGTGAAAGTGTTGATTTGGCTAGTTAGAGGAATTTCTCATCATCATATCCGGTTTCAGCGCATCAAAATACATGAGAATAGGGGGACATTTTGAATTTTTACGTTAAATCTCATTTTGCTCATTTTTGGCCATTTTTTGAGGTTATGTACAAAACCTGAGGTAAATAGATGATTCTGACCCCGGATTCGGATTCAGCGCTGAAAATTACATGGGAATATACTGGTCAGGTGCTTTGGCCCGGATACTTTTTTTATTTTGTGTGGCTGTGTAATTTACTTTAAATAAATCAAAATTTCTAACCGTATGACATGGACCTGGAACATACAGTTTAATTCTGGACAATACAGTTGAAAAGTAAATTACTAGTTTATACAAAAAATACACTGTAGTGAAGTTTCAAGTTGTTGAAGTTTAAATTCAGCTCTAATATAACGATAAGATTCATGATGTCTTTTGTATTTAAGAAAAAAACTAAAATTCTTCAAATTTATTTTGTATGATGTATAGTACATTTCAGCGCATTGTAGTCAAGTTTTGACTTCACAAAAGAATTGTATAATGTTATTAGGCTTGTTGTACTTGTGAACTCTATGCAGTTGTGTATAATAAAACATTAGAGCATACATGTTCAATGTGATTCTGAAAACTGAAAGATGATGTAAACGAAATGCCAAGATCCTTAGTAGGTGTTTTATGCTTTAAACCCTCTGTATTCATGTAATAATTATGTCGAACAACCTTGCTCGTCTTTTTTAATGATTAAGTAAGTCCAGTTCCAAACATAATCTACAGTATGTCGCATTTAAGATTAAGACACTACTGTATTTTTGTTATTTTAAGGAGTAAAAGTTTGAATGTTGGCACAGTGATACATATTCATTATTCACGAATTGCATTTTTTGAGGTACTCACCTTAAATGTGAACTGTAAACCCAGCCTACCACGAACTTTCAAACAGGGCCAATTCTCGATATTTCACTTCGCATTGGAGATATCAAAAAAAGTTGTTTAGAATTCAATTTTGATCCCTAGTAGCAAGTTTCATGATAAAATGACAAAAATAATCATTTCAAAAATTGTTTGTTTAAATTTTTTTTTCTTATACCTTATATGAATTCTAAACAACTTTTTCTAATAATTTTTTTTGATATCTCCAACGCGAAGTGAAATATCGAGAATTGGCCCTGTTTGAAGGTTCGTGGTAGCCTGTAAAATGCAACTCGTGAATATGTATCACTGTGTCAACATTAAAAATTTTACTTTTTAAAACAACGAAACTATGGGAGTGTATTCATCTTAAAAGAGTCACACTGTATATCAGTTTGTAGTGAATATTAATATATTTCATAGAAATGAATTCTCATTTTCAAGTCCAACAAATTTCAAGCTAACATTCCAAAGTCTTTTAGCATCTTCTGCATTCTTAGATTTTGCACTTGGCTCTGTTACTTTACATTCTGAATAGTATAAACCCGTTTCCTTTCCAGCATCAGTATCCACAGCACAGTAAATAGTTGTCTGTGCTCCTTGTTCAGGTGTTTTCATAAACATGCCAAACATAGATCTTAATAACCAACGCAAACCCCAAAAATATGTATCATCTAAATGCCTGCCTAATTCAGTTGAAATTAATCCTGGATGAACACTATAAACATTTACATTTTGAATACCAGCATCTAAAAATTAATTTGAAAATAACCACAATTCCATAATTAGCAAGAACCAATTTCCTTACCTTTAAGTCGTGAAGCAAGCTCCATTGTAAATAAAATGTTGGCTAACTTACTTTGAGCATAAGCTTGAAAAGCACTGTATGGTCTATTCTCAAAATTTAAATCATCAAAGTTGATTTGACCATCTAAAATTATTAAATGCATAAATGCTAATGATAGTTTAGTATTTGTAAAACAATACTTACGAGTATGTCCCTTTGAAGAAACGTTAATAATACGAGAAGGGCTGCTATTTATAATTTTTGGTAATAATAATAATGTGAGTAGAAAATGACCCAAATGGTTGGTCCCAAATTGTATTTCAAATCCATCTTTTGTTTTTCCTTGAGGACATGTCATCACACCAGCATTATTAACTAATAAATCAATTCGTTTTTCTGCCTTCAATATTTCGTTCGCACAATTTCGAACAGAATCTAGACTTGTAAGATCAAGTTGTTTCACAATAATTTTTCCAAGATTTGTTTGATTCTGACATTGATTTTTGATATCCTGTGCAGCTTCACTTGCTTTATCAGTATTTCTGCAAGCCATAATAACCCGAGCACCTACAGTTAAAAAGAATAAATAAAACAAAAAAAAAAACATTTGAAGAGTATAAAAATTTTAATTTCTTTTAAAAACTACAAAATTGAATTTATTTCGTATATGTTTAATAGACAATTTAAATTTTTAAGTGGGAGGTCTAATTACCACTATTTGCATTTTTGGTAAATGGCATCATAGTGGACTTTAGAGAAGGTATATAATATATGACCAATTTTGAAAAAGTACTAAAACAATACATACACTAAAAGTTGTAGACAAACATAGTGAAACAGTTAAAATTTTATTCAAATTGCATTGTATTATTTTGACTTTTACATTAATTAAGATTATGTAGGTGGACAAAATAAAATCCTCAATTATATGATTGTATTGCACAGGTTCTACAGTACACTTTTATGCAAGAATACATTTCCTGTAAAGCATGGAGAAGTCTAAATTTAAATAAACCAACCGAAAACTCCGGACACTAAAAATGATGACACTCAGTTGTACCTGCAGAAATCGTGTTGATTCTGAAACACAGTAAATAATGTAAAATGCTCGAGAATATATGTTTGAAGAATACTCTCAGAGCACAAACAAAGAAAAATAAAATAAACCTTCAAAAGTGAGCACGACCGAAGAATATACCTTTAATTTACAAAAATATGCAGGTTGGAAACGTATTAATTGACATAGAAATATAAAAGCATTCATAAAGGTAGTAGTGGGATAGAAGTAATTGATAAAAACTTGCACCAAGATGTTGTATACTGACTCGATATGCATGTATTTGGTATTAATATTATAAATCTATTCATAAAAAACCATGCAAGCATCCACACCCCAGTGCTTAAGTTAGTTCACTCGCATTTTAAACCAATAAATGTCTACTATAGATCTTCATAGTAGAAGAAGTACTACAGTAGAATAAAACTTTTCCCTATTGCAATTTTCACTATCTCACTACCACTTTTATGAACGCTTTTATACCCTTATATCAAGCGCATGCGTTTCCAACCGCGTATGCGAATCAAAGAGAATTCTAAACATTCTTAAATATTCTCAAAATGCTGGAAATGCTCAAACGCTTTCCAATTTTCTTCATAAACTTCTCTTTTATAATTTGCTATTTGCAGTTAATCTGTCTGTTGAAAGAGAATGTGTTGAAAGGTAACAATGAGATAAAAAATTGAAAATATAAAACTCATTATATTAGAAACTCAGATAATACTATTTAAACTTCACAAGCCTATTTTGTCAAAATTTATTGTACAAGTTATTTATTGAAACATAAATAAAGAGACAATAAATAACATTTCGTGAATGACTACCAGACTATAACAATCCCAATCGTTTGTCAAAGTTTTTTAATATATAGATTCAAAATTGCTTCTTTTTTAATTTGCTTTATTTATTAATAAACAAACAAAAGCTTGTCGTCAGAGCAAACCAACTTGAGTTCAACTTGCTTCTTTCAGAAACACTTGATAGTTGTGAATGACACATACATTTGGGATATACCAAAAGCAAGATTAATAAGACAATTGAGGATCAAGGACAGTTGACCAATCACGACTGTATTATATATTTACCTTAAACTGGAAATATATCTATAGGCAAATTTTGTATGATATGCAGTTAAAATCTGTTACCTTTGGCATTAAACACTAATTTCCAATTTAGAATTTTCTCCTTTATGCTGATTATGTTCATTCCTTTTCCATTATTCTGATAATTCTCAAAAACCTTTTTGAGAACATTCACAAAGGTGCTTGATTATGCTTGGAAGCAGAATGTTCTTTTGATACAGAAGAGATTCATCAGCCCTTCAAAACTAAAAGAAGCAAGTATATTTTTACTTATTTCTACTACCCAGTAAAGGTAACAATGAACAACACTTCCAAGCAGGTAGGCTACATTTAAAGCTGTGTAATAGACAATGATGCAATGACATTCCATCTTTGTTACACAAGTTGATATGAAAATACACTCAAGAGTCATTATCAGTAAGACAAACTCTAGATACATATATTGTTAGCAGATAATGCAGATTCATGAATAAAATATTGTTAACAGGATATTCGGACATTTACACAAAATATTGTCGCATACACAAAGAGAAACATGTAAAACGTGAATTACTCAGGAGTGAAGTACTGTGGAAGTGAAGCTATAAGTAAAAAGTAAGGAGCAAAATTTCCATATACCATCATCATTGCAGAATTTGATGCAATTAGTAACTTGTGCTGCATATTATTTTTCTAGACAGAAAAAAGCTGATATTCCGAATATAATAAATGTTAATGATTCCGAATAAATGTTAATAATTGTTGCAATACATATCTTAGTAGTCAGTAAGAAATATGGGTAAACGAGATTTTGTGTGGACTATCAGCAGCTCAATAACGTGACCAAGAAAGACAGTTTTCCCTTACCACGCATCGACGACACGTTAGATACCCTGTCTGGTTCCCAATGGTTTTCGACTTTGCACTTAAAGAGTGGTTATTGGCAAGTTGAAATGGAACCTGAAGACCGGGAGAAGACCGCGTTCACTATTGGTTCCGGACTATGGCAGTTTACGGTTCTGCCTTTCGGTCTATGTAACGCTCCGGCCACCTTTGAGCGTCTAATGAAGACCATCCTGAGAGGGCTGTCGTGGAAGACTTGCCTGGTATACATAGATGATGTGATTGTAGTCGGAAAATCATTCAACGACCATTTGAAAAATCTAGAGGAAGTGTACCGAACACTACGTGTAGCCAATCTGAAACTGAGTCCGAAAAAGTGCCACATATTCAGAAAGGAAGTGAAATACCTCGGGCACGTCGTATCACAAAATGGAGTGGCAGCCGACCCCGATAAAATTCATGCAGTCCAAGAGTGGCTACAGTATTGCGACATCTCCATGACGTTGCCTCAGGAGGTCACTTCGGCATGAAGAAGACTTTGGAGACAGTTAGGGAGCGTTTTTATTGGGTCAATTGTGAATGGCCAAAAGCATATGCCCTATCAAACCAAGAAGCTGCGACTGTTGCTGACGTACAAAACTAGTCAAAGAGTTTTTCAGTCGTTTCGGAGTGCCCATGGAGCTGCATTCGGATCAAGGCCGCAATTTTGATTCTGTACTCTTTGGAGAAGTCTGTCGATTGTTGGGCATTCGCAAGACTCGGACCACACCGTTACATCCGCAGTCCGATGGAATGGTAGAACGCATGAATCGCACAATGCGCAAATATTTGGCCAAGGTCGTCTCCGATCATCAACGAGACTGGGATCAATACCTGCATCTGTTCCTGATGGCTTATCGTGCATCGGTCCACGAAACAACAGGTCAGTCACCAGCGTCTGTAATGTTTGGACGCGAGTTACGGTTACCGTGTGATCTGGAATTTGGATCTCCACCTACAGAGCAGGAGGTAGCCGGGAATGATTATGTCATCAACTTAAAGAAGAAGTTGGAGGATATTCAAGACCGAACTCGAAACAATAGTCGAATCGCGAGTGACCGGATGAAGATTACGTACGATGTGAGAGCCCAAGAAGGAGGGTTTCAACCTGGAGAGCTTGTCTGGTTATACAACCCGCAAAGACGTCGTGGCTATTCTCCAAAGTTACAGCGAAATTGGGAGGGCCCATACCAGGTGAAGAAACGAATAAATGATTTGATTTACCGCATCCAGAAATTGCCAAGAGGGAAACCAAAGGTGGTACACTCCAATCGTCTGGCGCCCTATGAGGAAAATAATAATGCAGTCCCAGATCAGGAAGCTGAAGCTAAAGTAGCTGTCAATACTGTAAGGCCTGAAGATGATCAGCCAACCTTTGGAGAATTTATGGCTGCGTTTTCCGGAACTAGAAAAGCGCGATTCGGAGTCACGACCGAGATGCAACAAGATCTCTTCCGGGTCCCTGGTGATTATTCCATTGCCCACTGTGTCTCCGAGGATCTCCGCATGTCCAGGGGGATCGCAGTAGTGTTTAGAAATAAATTTGGACGGCTGAATGAACTTCGAGAACAGAATCCCTGTGTTGGCAAAGCCTTACACTTGCCGGATCATGACCGCTCCATTTACTACTTGGTGACCAAGCAGTTTTACTACCAGAAACCGAGTTACGCGGACCTGTGGAGGGTATTATGGGATTTGAGGACGGAGTTGCTTACCAGGGGTATTAACAAATTGGCAGTTTTCAAACTCGGCTGTGGACGGGACCAGTTGGATTGAAGAACCGTTCGGAACATGCTGGAAGTTATTTTTAGAGATACAGATGTGAAGATCTTAGTCTGTGGCTTCGATCCACAGCCCGCATCACGGCCAACAAAGAGTGTAGACTGTTATTTCTACCGTAATGGAACATGTAGTCGAGGTGAAGACTGTCGATACCGTCACGATCCTTTCTACAGAAACCAGAGAATAAAAAAAAGAGGGGGCAGTGTAACGAATAGTAAACCCATATACGCCGTCATCGAACATTCTAGATGTATGAGTCATCAACACCTGCATGTATGACTCATCAACACCTGCATGTATGACTCATCAACACCTGCATGTATGAGTCATCAACACCTGCATGTATGAGTCATCAACACCTGCATGTATGACTCATCAACACCTGCATGTATGATTCATCAGTTATGTTCTAGAACTTCTGAAAGATATTGAGGTTGCGAGTAGAAGGAGCTCAGTTAATGTTTAGTCGGCGTCGTATTGAAATGTACTCTGAATAATTATTTAATAGTCGAATATTAGTGAATAAATAAATGTTAATAATTGTTGCAATACATAAATAGTTCTCAAATAAATTTGTAAATATCTAGTATTTAAATAGTTCATTAAATAGTTTATAGTTATAGTGTTTTTAATTAAGTGTGTGTAAATAATATCTTTATTGGGAATAGACGATTTAAACAGCATTTGAAGTTTTCTCTAAAATTTTGAGAAAATACCTAATATAATTACTAAGTAGCTAATAATCTTCCGTAATAAAGTATTATAAATACGAGTTTGTTAATTAATCGTGTTAATTAGTGGTTGAGTTATTATTAATTTCTAGCTATCTTAATAGTTTATAGAGCATGTAGCCATTCAATAAAGAAAGCTAAGCTCCACACAGTGGCATTCTACAGTTGCGGTAGTATATGGGTCAGCACACTCTTGAAGTTCAGCTATGTGCAGGATTTCTTAAGTTGTTACTGGTAGTAGTTGTCGTTATTAAAATACTACCCAACTGGTCTGCTGATCTCAGAATTTCCAATATCCCTCAGTGCCGATTCATATGATGCAATTTAGAATGCAATGTTTAAAAAATTAAAATATTCGAAAGTCACTCTGAAATTCTCAGGGTTTGCACGTCAGCCTATGACCTACATATGTGTGCAAAATGAGCTCCGTATACTTGTGACCCTGGGTGCCAGAGATCACCGAAGTTGTCCCAAAACTCCTAGTTTTGAGGACTAGAGGACTCAAATTTGATACATACTTAAAGAACAAAGTTTTTTTGAGGCTAAGGGGCAATGTGAGAAATTCTACCGTGAATGAATAGGTCAGACTCCCAGAATTCCAAATATGTATATATTGTGAGGGCTTCAACGCATTCTTCATCATTAATAAGATCGAGTTAAAAAGCTTAATAGCATTCTCTTTAATCATTCTTAGTAGCTTCCTATTTCAAAACTTTGTGTTGCATATATGTGACAGTGTTGCAACCTGTTAAACAAGCGGAGGAAGTAAACTACAAAATACTGATTTTTCGCTTTATCTGGACATCCACATAATATTTTCTGCAGTCTACTCTTGGTTTACAGTTATCATATTCTGATTTTAATCTTGGACTCACACAATCTCAAGTCTGAATGTGAATATTGTTATACGAATATTACCCCTATGACTTTTCTGCCACCTATTGCTTACAATACCATCCAAAATAGTCGAGGCATACAAGAGGCGAGCTATTTCATATTATTATTTTCATCACATCTATTTTAAAATTTAAATATTAGTATGGTCATTCTATTTTTAAATTTAGAAATAGTCAAACATCAATCCTTTTTATACAAAAACCTGTATACCTGCACTATTAGATAGGGAGTATAGTTTTTGGATGTACAAAATCTATTTGGTCATAATTGTTCCAAAATGGAGTTTACAATTACAACTTCCTAAAATGGTAGGTTTTGTTGAGTACCTAGAACATTCTTATGAAGTCCTAAGGACTTAAGATCTTATAGAAAATAAAATCTGTAAAATAGGGGAAGCCCACTTAACTAACAACAGGTGTTTAATGTTCATGGCAATGACGAAGATATTAAAAGGATGTATTTTTCACGTGTTTACATTACATACCATTGAGCATCACTTTGGAATATTAATTGTTAGCCCTAACCACTATATGTTTGGATAATAACTATTTTTCTTATAATACTGTTGTTACTGTATTACATTCAAATTGATTCATAATAAACTTTACTTTCAACTTTAAAAACAACGAACAAATGTAAAGTTAGTATGAATCAATTTGAGTGTAATATATCAAACAACTGTGCGAGAGCAGCCCACTACACTCTAGGGATGAAGTATATACATCAACGACATGTAACTGTCGCAAGATTTCGTTTCAACCGAAGATAACAGTGATAATGAAATGTAGTATCATAATATAAATTAATGTAATAATTAGCGCAATAAAATAATGAATGGGTAAGCTACTAGGGCAATCCCGAAATGTCAATAGTGTAGCACATAATATACATATAATTAATAAATAAATTGCTTTTACGGATTTCGATATTAATATATAATTAAAATATAAAGACATTCCACAAATTATTATCGCTACAGTTTTCTAAGAATGTTTTTATATTGGGAATATGACACAGTAAAGATATCAACATGATTCGGCAGAGTGTTTGCTTGTTTGCAGAATCTAGTGATTGAGCAATTACAACTGTAATTTGTTCTGTGGTATGCAATATCAAAAAGATCACCTTGTCTGGTACTTCTGGGAGGTACACAGAAATTTATTGCAGCTAACAAGTTTGGAGAGTCTATTTTATTTGTTAATATCTTGAAGAAGGTACATAAATCAAGGTAATTTGTTCTATTTTGAAGAGTTGAGAATTAAGTAGACTTAACAAATCTTTGTAATTAATTTCTTCAATGGGGATTTTTAGCTTAAAAGCTATGAATCTTAAGAATTTTCTTTGAACCATTTCAATGGACTTTATATAGACACTATAATCTGGCAACCACACAGGTGAGACATTTTCTAACACAGACCGAACTACAGCACAGTAAACTTCTTTCAGTGTATAAATATTATTAAAATCATTTAAAAACATAAAATTTATTAAAAACATAAAACCTAGAGTCTTATTTGAGATATATTCAATTGAGATATATAAATAGAAAAAGTGAGCTCTCTATCGAATAATACTCCAAGGTCTCTAATATACTCCACTCTTTCGAGGTTATCACCATTTAAATGATAGGGATAGAGTACTGGATTTTTTATTCAATAGAAGCTCATAACTTTACATTTAAATGAAGATTATTTGATACACGACTGCTGATCTGGTTAAATAAATTTTAAAAAGTATAATATAGTAATAACGTATAGTAATATATTATAGAAAAAAATACTTATCCGTTAAATATTATCCGTTTTTAAAAGTACCTTATATTATAAAAAATACGTCCGAACCTGGCTAGGTCTTGTACGATAGGGTGGTCCAACAAAAAAGCAAAGTCGGTAATCTTATGCTCTCACCCCCTAGAATTATTGTATATTGAAAAAAAGGTACCCCTATTTTTTTATTTTGAAATCGGACGATGTTTAGGGGTGCCTCAAAGCCCTTAAAGTTTCCCATGTATTATATGGGAAAAAAACACGTTTTCGTAGATTTGGTATAGAATCCTAGATAATCAATATTTTTCAACCAGACTAGTCTGTTTCCCTTCAGAAAGGTTCAGAGAATGACATCCAATAATTTATTTGTTAAATTTCTTATATTAACTATTTTTTACAGACTTGTAAAAAATCCCATAAATGGAAGAAACACGGAAAAATCATTAAAAAATACTTATTACTATTTTTTAATATAAAAGATTTTGATAAATAAATTATTGGATGTCATTCTCTGAACATTTCTGAAGAGAAACACAGTAGTCCAGTTGAAAAATATTGATTTTCTAGAATTCTATACCAAATCTATGAAAATACATGGGAAACTTTAAAGGCTTTGAGGCACCCCTAAACATCATCCGATTTCAAAATAATAAAATAGGGTTAAATTCTTTTTCGATATACAATAATCCTAGGGGGTGAGAGCTTAAGATTAATACTTAAGACAGTAATTAGACCTAGCGTAATGAATAAGGAAGATCAAAATAAGCTGGCGAGGGGGGAAAGGAAGATGCTTTGCAGGATATATGGAGGAATAAAAATAGAGGATAGAGGGCACAGAAGAAAAAATGAAGAAGTCATGAGTTTATATATAGAACCCAGTATCATAAACGTGGTGAAGGCACAGTGGCTAGGATGGTTAGGTCACGTGGAGAGGTCTTTATCACATAGAAACACAAAAAAGGTGGTGGAAGATTTATAGCAAAACAAAAAAGAGGTCGTCCAAGAAAGAAGTGGTTAGAAATGGCAGAACAAGCATTGAAGGAATTAAAGGAGAGAGATTGAAAGAACAAAACAGAAGAGGAACAGAATGTAGAAGGATAGTAAACAAAGCTCTGCGACTGTGGTGTCGCATTCTTTAAAATCTATGAGAAACCTGCCCTCACAATCCCAAAAAATTGTAGCCATCACCTTCTTTGTCGACTGACAGACCCCGAACATCCTTGGCGGTGCTTCTCCTTTTTGCCTTCATTCCGTCGACTCCCTTTTGGACAAAGAACCACACCACAGAACAATACTTTCATCCCCTGTGAGAATTGTCTTCAACATGTCGACAGGGTTTTCTCCACAGAGTTCCAAAAAGGATCAAGCACATTCAACACGATGCAATACCTGGATATATGTCAGGCCAGAAAATTTTGCTGTTAACCTTGTACATATTGCTAAGAAAAAAAACACTAAATAGTGACACAGCTACCATAAATTGAACCCCATTCATACTTGAAAAGTTAATTTCACTCATTTTCACAAAACTTAATTAATAAATGGTATTGTAACGTTCTTTTTAAAATAATAACAAAACCAACTTTGGCAAAGGTCAGCGTTTAAAGCAGATACATTTCTGATGATAACTTTAATCCTTTAATGTAAATACATTTCCTAAAATTATCCGTTGAAAGTGCAATTACAATTAAAAACGAATATTATACATTTTAATTCATTTAGAATTCTCAAATTAAAACTAGTAACTGAAAGAATCTACAGATGTACCTGATCTGTTATAAAGGGTGTGTCCATTCGATATGTAAAACTCTGCACTATGATATAAGCAAAGAATTAGTCTCATTAGAGCCCAATATTGGACGGTACTTCAAAAGAAACACTTACATAAAGGGGCCATTAGAGGAGAAAATATTAGTAGAATTGTTAACTCAGTTTACATTATACAATTTCATATATGATGTCAAACTTTTCCTATCAAATGGTTACATTCTCTATATTAAATAAAATAGGTATTATACTTACCCAATTATAGTTCCGCCTCTGGAATTTGCTTTGTATTTTGAGAATGTAGAATAATTGAGAAAAGAATATTTACCTCTTCTAAAAAAGTCTAAGGCTGTCATTTTTCCTATTCCAGTATTTGAACCTGTGATTATGGCAGTTTTTCCATCTAAACGATTAATTGATAAACATCTAGCACTAAATAATCTCATGTTTACGTTTATGTTTTTCTTCAAGAGGTATTCTAATAAATGTTCTAAAATAGAATAAAAACTTTTTGCTTACTTATACTAACTGAACTTCAAGCAAATGTATTTCTGAATGAAATTGTATGTCTTAAGTTCTTATTTCTTTTTCATTGCTTATTATTTAATACGTATCGATATTTTATAACTGAAATAAAGATCCGTTACTACAACAGCAAACAAAACATGTCGAAATCGTGGATGCTAAGGTAGGTAATGGCAATGGGTGTTAACGTAGAAAATGTAGTCGTGTTAAAGAGGTTGCAGCGTTCATCATCATTCAAGTAATCTGCAACATTTATTCGTCTACTAATAACCTACATTTTCTATTGTAGGAGATGGGCACACGAAGAGAGAGAGAGAGAGAGTGAGAGAGAGAAAGAAATGTGTGTAATGTATTTTTATATGAATTTTTACTAGTATCTTTAATTACAAAGAATATATTATATAAGTAGGTACCTAATAAGTAAATACTTATATTATTTATATTCTACTAATTTTATTCAGAGTATGAGTTTATTGGTTTTTAGTTTACTTAAAAATCGTCAATTGTGTTTTCAACGATAAATTCAGCTTAGAAAATTAGTTTTAGGTACTTAATCTAACATTTACTATCATCTGTTATTAGATATTCATATTTACTTCTTATTTCCTTTTGAAAAATCTCAAATTCGGATTACCTCGCACCCTGCACTTTGTGTCAATTTTCATTGGTTTACGGATTCTATCCCCGTCTAAAAACCTCTATATGCGCAACGCGTCACCTGTATACTTAGACGAAAAGTCACGATTTTTTGTGTATATTCCTTGTTTTTGTTTTGATTAACTACGAGGAGGTTGCGCCAGTGGATTTAGCATATCATTTGGTCCTGAAAAGGGTCGATTTATTTGAAATTAGAAAATGTTTAAAAATGAAAAATATCGTTGATTATTATGTATGGTGTATTATGGTGTATGGTAGAGACCGAAACGGCCATTTTCAGGGCCAAATATTGTTCATTATTGGATGGTACCGGGCGCCTCATTACATTTTGATCTGTATAAACCTATATAACTTTTCCACTAATTTAGATAATAAAATGCGATGCTCATTAGTCTTCTTATTTTTTAAATTTTTTTTCCCTATAGAGTATCCGTCTTTTTTAAGGGACTAGTAAGTGCGATGAGTATAGACCCATAAATATGTTACCCACATTAGAAAAAATTATGGAGCAAATTGTTAAAATTCAATTAGTAGATTATATCTTGAAAATAATAGATTGCTTTTGGAATACCAATCAGGTTTCAGAAAATATCACTCTTGTGAAACATCATTAAATATGAACATAGCAAAATGGAAGGAACAAATGGATAAAAATAAGAAAATAGTTGTGGTCTTTTTGGACTTAAAAGCAGCATTTGAAACAATTTATAGGGATATCTTATTAAGAAAAATGGAAAGATACGGGATTAAAGGTTCAGCCAATAGATGGTTTAGAAGTTATTTAACTAATAGACATCCATTTACCTGGTTTAATGAAGTCAATTCATACAAAAGGCAATACAATCTGGGGGTACCCCAAGGGTCAATCTTAGGTCCATTATTATTTATACTTTATATCAATGATATAGACGCGCAACTTAACGCTTGTGATATAAATTTTTTTGCAGATGATACCTTAATAACAGCATCGAACATAGATATTAAACTAGCCATAAAAAAGGTAAATTCAGACTTGACAAATATAACAAGTTGGTTAAAACTCAATAAACTAAAACTTAATAGTTCAAAAACTAAAGCTATGATCATATTAAACAAGGTATGCTCTAATTTAACGGATGGGGTAAACGTTGATAGAGAAAATATAGAAATTGTTGACGATATGAAATATTTAGGAATTATGATAGATGATAGACTAAAATTTAACGAACATGTAGATTATGTTGTAAAGAAGACAGCTACAAAGATAGGTTTCTTAGGTAGATTAAGCAATAAATTAAACATATGGTCTAGAACAGCGATTCTCAACCTTTTTCGTTTGCGGACTGCCAAACAACGTAGCGTTTGCTTGCGGACCGGTTAGGCAAGAAATTAAAGAAAACATTTCGCAAAATAAATCTTATAAAAATAAATTTACTTTTACACTGTACAAGAAAAATATAAAATAATTAAATATCCCATTCTTTATAATAAAAAAAGTCGGTTTTTGTACTTCATCCGCTTCCCGCATACCAAACCTCGAACAACCAAAACGGAGACCGACCCGAAATCGTACGGGTTTCGAGAGGCCAGGGTTTTTTCTTGTCGCCAAACGAACGTCGAGAAACGATGGCGGGGTGGGGTGAGGCGCCGAAGATCATAACCGGGTCCGACACACATAGGGCAATCCATCGTTCAAAACCAGAACGAGATATATCGATACAGGAAGCGGAGATATAACATAAAACGTTGGCAAGTGGGTTTCGGGAACGGCGATCAAAAACAGGAATGGGCGGTCGAGAATAGGCTCAAACGACCCAGGAGGCAATCATATAAGACCTCCAAAACTGGTTTCTACTTAGCAACCCGATTAGGCTGGTGGCTGTAATATTACGTTAACACGATTCGGGTGAAAAACAAAGAAAAATTTCGAGTTTTTGGCTGCAACTTTTTTCTTATGGTTTTACACGGCATTTGAAGAAAAAACATTTTGAGATTACCCATTGTTTGATGCCCAAGGTAGTCGTTTTGGCTTCTATGGTTGCCGAGATACTGCCACGTAAAAAAAACCAATATATCTACGGCTCGTTACAGGCCGCGCGACATCGAATGCCGCCAACACACGTTCGATCGTCCCCAAAAACCCCATGTCAGCCCTAGCTCCCCCTCCCCTCCAGAAGAGTGTAGGCAAAAAAACTTTTCCCGTAGAAACTGCGCTGGCAAAGATTCCGAGGTCAGATTTTCGCTCCTACCTACCGTAAGGCGGGGACAGTTTTACCGCCTCCGCATAAACGGTTTACCAACCAACCAACCAAACTTTTTTGCCCATTTCCGGTTTAATCGGAAATGACATAGCGTATTTCCGGGGATAGGGCAACTTTGTGATTTCAAATAGAGCACCCTATAAATTTTTTCACTGTTGGAAATCCCATTACCCTTTCCAAAACCACAGTAGTGCCAAAACTATCATACTTGTCATGGTTATTATACAGGGTGATGTTCTTATAAGCTTTTAAAGTGAATACTGCATGTTATTGAAATGCTACAAAAAAATATAATGATTCACAAAGTAGATTATGGACATTAAAGAAAACATCACTGTAACATCAAATTAGTTTATTAACAATTACATGTTATTTCAATTGCTAATATTCAAAATGTACATATGAAACTCGATCTAACAGAGGGTAGCAGGATACCTATTAAACAATTATGAAATAAACAAATCACTAAACATGGTGAGTTATAAAAGATGTTCAACATGCTGTCCATCAACTTAGATACATTTATTTATTCGATTTACAATGTTGTCATAGCTTCTACTTAACTCATCAAGGATAATGCTGTTAAATACATATCTTTTTTCGTAGCATTTCAATAACATCCCAGTAAGCAGAGTGCCGTCTTATTTACTTGATTTTTTAGACATGTTTGGTCGCTGATGACCAATGCCCAATTATAACGTTATAATGACGTCATATCAGTATGACGAATGTAGAGTTATGACGACTCAATGACGTCGACAAAGGACTAGGCACCACTTAAATGGAAATCTAAGGACCAGTCGATTTTGTTGATTTTTATACCATTGGATAGATAATGAAAAAACGAAGAATTCATATCCTTGGCCCAACACGGAGAAATTCATAGCAAAGCCGCAATTCGGGATCTTAGTTTTACATTTTACATAATTTCCATTTAAAATGCATTGCTGTCAATCAATTCGTCTCAACAATAGAATCGGATACTAACCCTGTCAATGGCTCTAAAACTTTGGATGTAACAATATAACGTTTTAGTGAGTTCTGTTTTCTCAAGTTGCACATACTTAAAAATTTCAAAATTTGATTGACATTGGTTTTACAATTTATTCTAACCTTCTTGGAACAAATATGCGAACATAAATAGGGTTTTTTGAAATAAATGCACTTGAAAGAAATCGAATAATAATTTTATTAGGGCAGCAACAAGAGGCAACTTTTAAATATTACATCAAAGAACAAAAAGTAAGCACATTTTACTTATTTAAATGATTTATTTGCTTATGCTAAACAAGATTTAGATTATCAAATGGGAAGAACTACGTTGTATCGTTCTATAAAATACCCAAATATAAGCAGACAGATTGTATTAACAGTTAGTTGGAACAACCACATATTAAAACATAAAAATAAAATTTTAAAAACTATTTAAGTACAGTATTTATTAAGTAATGAAACAATAATTGTTTATACATTTAAATGAAAGTTGGATACATTAAAATGGTAGCCAACGTCGAACATGGCTACATACCACAGATTTAAAAGCAAATCCTTCTAAAATTAAAAATGAGGGTAAAAGATTTATAATTTTGCATGCTGAAAATAAGGTTTGTGAATCAATAATAGGTATTTACTTATTGCTGTTTAACAAACTAAGTATTTGTGTATGTTATTTATTTCATTTTAGCTTTTGTATTGACGATTATTATATCACCATTATATAACCAATTAGTTACATAGCCGTTCTGTATCTTCACGTAGTCTTCTGTCCTCATGTGGTGCTCTTAATAAAGCCGCATCGTTAATTTTAAATAATCAGAAAACTACGGCCTGTGAACGTCTAAAATATATCCATCAGGTGCGACGACTAATACAGGTTTCATCAAATGGTAGCCCTTGTGGAAGCAATAAGACTGCAGAATTGGTCGACGATATTTTGGGGAAACATGCCATTTTCATCAAAATGTTCTTCGCAGCAGAATGCATTTCTGGGAATACAGATCTCCTTGTAACAGTAAACTTCAAATCTTACTTCAAAGAGCAGTCTCGGTGTAATTGTCGCCTATTACTATCCCATATAAAACATTTATTTCGTCTTTGAACTGTGTTGAATTTGAGACTGTCTTCATCACCTACATCCACATCAATGGCTTGCACTATTTGTGTGTGACAATTTGCATGAATAATAACACGTCATCATTTCTGTCCATATCTCTGGGTTGTAATCCATTGTTTAACCGACGTTTAGTTGCAAGTTGTTGATATTCTGGATAAATATCTAAATTACTGAAACGTTGAAATCCTTTTGGGCGTCCTCCTCGTTCACAACCGTAACACTGCATCTTACAGCACTTGTATTATATATAATGAGTTAAAAATGGATATTGTCGATTTTCAACAGCACTATTAGCATAGGTGAAATTCAATAATTTTGACAATAATGCCATTAGCAGAAAATATTTAAATCATTGGTTTCTAAAATAGCTGTAATATCATTTTTCGCAAATACCTTTTCTGTATGCAATATTTTTATATCTTCAATTGATTTAAATTCAGTTAGATTTTGCTTAATACAAAAGCTAAAAAGAAACAGAAAATACACAGATTGTAGTTTAAAATCTACTTTTTACAATAGACAATTACAAAAACTACATGTTTGTATAAGTATAAATATCTACCTGATTTCTATTTAGGCTTCATTCATTTCTTTCATAAGCATTTACTCCAAGAAAGCCTATTTATTTTTGAATATTTATTCCAAAAAGGTTAGAATAAATTGTGAAACAAATGTCATTCAAATTTTGAAATTTTCAAATATGTGTAACTTAAGAAAACAGAAATTACTAAAACATTATATTGTTATGTTCAAAATTTTAAAAAGTTTTAGAGCCACTAACAGGGTGAGTGTCAGATTCTATTGTTGAGACGAATTGATTGACAGCAATGCATTTTAAATGGGAATTATGCTAAGGTGCGTCGGGGCAACTGGGTCAACGAGGTAACTGGGCCATGGGTTAGTTGCCGCCATATCGTTTGAAATTTTAAACTTTTGATGGTGGGTATTTGCAGTTGGTAGCGCCAATCTTACAGAACAACAGCTGATTCGCAGATTGTGGCGGTTATTTGTCAGCAATACGTGTTCCGAATTTGCAAGACCATTAGCTGCAAACATCACGCTGCATCAGATACGATAAATGACTATTGTGGCGAAACAGTAAGTAGTGCTCCTGCTTTTCTGTGTGCTGAAGTACGATTACATATAATGAAATTTGGGAAGTGAGGTTAGAAAGTTTTTTATGGTGACCTTCATTTATAGCCGGGGTGGTCCAGATACCCCCAAAAATAATACGAAAAGGGGTAAATGGGCCATATGTCTGGGGTATTTGGGTCTGCCTGTGGTCCAGATACCTCGCCCATGGCCCACTTACCCCCTTTATGTTCAACATTGTTTGCCCTAAATTTCTGAAATTATTATTATAATTCTAATCATTAATTCACCCAAATTTGTGCAGAACATGGTGCGAACATATGTAAGAAAGACGCAGCGAGGAGCTGGCTTCACATACAGCGAAGAAGATCTGCAACAAGCATTAGAAGATGTAAAAAATGGCAACAAATCAACTAGAGCAGCAGCAGCTCATTACCACATACCACGATCCACGTTAAAACATTACGTATTAGGGACAAGAGGCAAAGGCAAGAAAGCTCAAGATGGCAAAGGAGGTGGAGGTGTAATATCGTACTTAGCTTTGAATGAGGAGGAGGAAATTGCTTCATGTCTTAAAGTCATGTAGAGGAATGGATTTGGGTTGTCTCGGGAGGAAGTACTAGATGTTGTCGAATTGTACATAAAACAAAATAATTTGAATACCAGGTTTAAAAACCAAAGGCCTGGATCTGACTGGTTTGCGTCTTTTAAACGTAGGCACCACTTATCTCTTAAAAAGCCTCAAAGCATTGAACATGTTAGATGTGATCAAGTCAATCCTTGGATAATTTACGATTATTTTGATAAATTAACAGAAATCGTAACTGAATTGGAATTAAACGGAAAGCCTGGTCGCATTTATAACTGTGACGAAACATCTTTCTGTCATGACCCGTCTAAAACAAAGGTGGTCGGCGCTATTGGGGAAAAAAGTCAACGTAAAACAAGTTCATCTGGGCGAGAAAATACAACAGTGTTGCTTTGCTGTGCTGCTGATGGAAACATGTTACCAATGCTGTGTGTGTTCAAAGGCAAATACGTAATGGAAAATTGGATAAATTTTCTTTACTTTACTTGCGCGTGATAAACCTGTTGTAGATGCGCGTCTCCATATCTCATCTCCAATCTAGAAACTAACAACTGGTAATCATTTTCCTGTCCTGCTGGGATTGTTTGCAGGACGTTCAACGCGTGTCCACGCAAAGCTTGGACACGCTTGCTTGTCCATCCGTTAGCCCCAGCGGCCGCCTCAAATTGTTTGTAGTAGGTGGACCAAGGTATCTTTCCATCGAACGTGGGTGGTTTTACTTTTATCCCTACGGCAGGAACCTTTTCTTCTTTAAATTGTTTCTTTACTTCATTAAACGGCCACTCAGAAGTTGAAGGAAACCGTAGTTGCCTCATTCTATCTTCCAGCATTTCGGTCATATCGTCTTTCTTAGTTGTTGGTGGTAATTGCATTTGGGATATTTTCTCTTCTACCATCTTTATTACCCTATCATGTTCCGCCAATCTACCTTCCAACAGTCCTAACGCGCTGGCATTCTCAAAAAATTCTTCGAAAACTTTGTCTTCCAACGCTTTGACATTTTCCAGCAATTCTCCTTTAAGCCTTCTAGAACTTTCTTCAGACTTTTCTAGTAATTCTTCTTTAAGCGTTCTAGAATTTTCCAGTAAATCTTCTTTAAGCATTTTAACATTTTCTTCCAGTGCTTTAGTATTTTCAAGTAATTCTTCTTTAAGCATTTTAGAATTTTCAAAAACTTTTTGTTCCATCACTTTAGTATTTTCTATTAGCTTTCTAGCATTCTCTTCGGACTTTCTAGAACTCTCTTCGTGCTTTTGCAGTAATTCTTCTTTTAACATTCTAACATTTTCTTCGGACTTTCTAGAATTCTCTTCGGCTTTTCTAGAACTTTCCAGTAACTCTTCTTTTAATATTCTAGAATTTTCTTCGGACTTTCTAGAATTCTCTTCCATTTTACTTAAAAACACGTTGGTATCAATTGCGGGTCCAGGTATCTCGAAGCGGTAATTTTCAGGATCTTCCTTCTGTTCTAAAAGCCATTCTCTTAGCCGTTTTATTAAAACTTCTTTCTTTCCATTACTATCCAAGTCCCTCTCGTCCAATTCCCGTTTTAAATCTATCACTAAGAGATCTTTTAATAGTTTCATCACCATTTTAATTGTTTGTTGAAATTAATTTTAACACTAAAAATTTATTCTCACAGCACTTTATTTAATTATTACACGATTTTATTTATTTTAAAACCACACCTGACACCACTGTAACGTTCTTTTTCAAATAATAACACAATTAATGACTCGCTGTTGACTGCCTCTTTTCTCCGCGAAGCCGACTTTATACCCTCCTATAAACGTTCCAGAAGTCGCCCGAACATACCATGTATTTCTAGAACACACCAGAAGGCCGTGCGTCTACGCCGCGGCTCTGGAATGTGCCACAGCCCGTTGACGGCCAGACGAGGCTTTGCACTCGTTACAATATACTATGTCGCTATCTAATATTGATTCGTACCTTGCTGTGTTTGAACTGTAAATTCGTTCATTAAATTAAACTGCAGATTAAATGCAGAATCTTTTAAATGTAGGTATATTATATTTCAAGAACGGTGTTATTTAAAATAAAAATTGACGATGCAGCTGAAACAGCTTTCACCCCTAAGATATATTGCTGATGTCTATTAGGATATAAATATATTTTATGACTAGTTCATGGGATGCATACGTGATTAGTAATTTAAATTAGATATTATTTTCTAAAATTTAAAATTTATTTTTAATCTAGCTGTCAATTGATTCGATAGCTAATCTATCAGTCTAGAAAACGAAAACGAAATAATTTCAGTCATCGCAGAGCTTAAAACGAGAAAAATCATAGAATAAGTAAATACTTAATTTGTACTATGTAAGATGATCTTATTGTACTGCTATTTATATGTAATATGATAAAATAAACGATATACATTCTATATATGTTTCTTTTTCTCTACCACTCTCGCACAGTAAACGTTCTGGTAGATGATTCTTTTGAGTTCCTGCATCATCTTGATAAGTTTTTATTTCATAGCATTACCAGAGGCAGCAGTATCAGGAGTTTTCCCACGTCTTACATATGCATACAATCGAACTACCTGGAATAAGTAGATGTAGGTACAATTAAAAACAATAAGTTTTAAAGATATTTATTATATATATTTATTATACATTATATCAGAGGTAATAAATTTAAGCCTATCATCTAAATCAAGAACATTCTGCAAATCTACAATAGTTTTCCTATTAAACTTATAAACTAATTCATTCAAAATAAATCATCCTTATATCTACAAGAAGAATTTAACACTTTTAATAAAATATTATTGTCTGTACGTGTTGTTCTAACTTTTATAGTCTCGTCCAGGACTTCTTCGGCAAAACATTCGTAATTGCGATGCATAGTTTTAATCCTATCGATCTTTTTCCATAAAAAGGTTTTCATCATGTATAATCTCCCTAGACTTAATTCGGAAATGTAAAGTTCAAAACCTTTAGTTTTCGGAACAAATTTGAGACATTTGTTTCCTACACTATGAAGCGTGTAATCGGCCAATACGTGTCCATCGACCTCGTTGTGTTTCAGACATCCCAAGATGTACGAGGAATCCTCCATAAATTCTTTAAAAGAGTCTTCGTTAAATTGTACGCAATGATCAACGCCTTTCTTCAAGATTCTTATACACATATCAAAATTCTTGAAAGTGTCTAGTCCAAGATGTAAATATTTCGAACCACTGCTGTTTAACGGCAACTGTATTTCACAAAGAAGTCTTGACTTTTCCTAGTTTAGAATTTTTTCATCATCATCATCTATAACCTTTACATCTTTTGTAGATTTTTTAAAAATTTTGTTCAGCTGAGACGAATCACACTGTACACTATACGGTTCCCATCTATTATTATTATTATTATTATTATGTTGAACAGCTTTGTAGAATGCCCTGGATAGGCAGTAGCAGCAACACAGTCGAATCGTGACTAAATAAGTAGGCCTGCTGCTTCTGCTATTTATTACCTTCTGAAGAGGGAGGGAGGAAATCATCATTAAAACGTCCATAATACAACGGCTCAACAGGTTTCTACTTGTCTAAACTTGTTGGATCGTTTTTTTTTGTTTATTGTTTCCAGCCTTATTTTGTGGAACTCCATAATCATGAAATAAATAAAGATTATTAAAAGTTTCACAGTTTTATTAAAATACAACCTGACAATATTGTTTCGACAGCTATGCTGTCATTATCAAAGGTAATATAATTATAAACAAACACGTCGCTAAGGTAGATACAAAATAGGTAACTAGATAAAATAATAATAATAATCATAATTAAATATCTAATACTTCCAGTAACGGAGAATTACTGAGCTCAAGTTGTTCATTCATTAAAGGTACCCTGAGTTTGTGTTTGTATATCTCAAAGGCTTCTAAAATGTCTAATTTGCGTTTGTTATTACAAAAATGTAGGAATTTAATATTATTTTGAGGAGTCATTGTGTGATTTTGTTCTAAAAGGTGTTTGGCGTAATTCGATTTTTCAGGATGTTTATTTTTGTAATGACGTACGTGTTCTTTATATCTTATATCAAAATTTCGAAGTGTTTGTCCAATATATACCGAACTACAAAAAGAACAATTTAAACGGTAAATGCCCGATTTCATGATATCATGTGTTCTGTCTTTAGCATTAAATAAAAATGAAAAAGTGTTAGTGTTGGTTTTAAATGTTATTTTATAATTGTTGGTTTTTCTTAGTATATGTGCAATTTTTTCTGATATTTTGCCAAAATATGGTATAGATATGTAATTTGTGTCTTCTGTTTGATTGTCAATGGGATATATTCTTTTGATAGCTAACCTATAATCTTTTTGTTTAATTAAAGTGTCAATCATGTTCGGATTATAATGATTTGCATGTGCTAGTTGTTTAATGGTTGATATCTCTTTGCTAAAATCTGATTTTGTTAGTGGAATAGTTAAAGCTCTGTGTACTAATGATCTGTAGGCTGCTATTTTATGTGTATTATGGTGACAAGATTCATTTGGTATTGTTATGTCTGTTTGTGTTGGTTTTCTGTATATGGAAAATTCAAATAGATTGTCTGCGTTAATCTTGATATTTAAGTCTAGAAAGTTTATAGCCCTGTTTTGTTCTGTTTCTAGTGTAAATTTTATATTAGGGTGGATACTGTTTATAAGAATTAAAAATTCATTGATAACCTCAAAAGAACTGTCAAAACAAGCTAAAATGTCATCAACATAACGAAACCAGAAGATAATGTGTTTAGAGAGGTTTAATTCAAATATTCGATCTTCAAACTTGTCCATAAATATGTTAGCTAATAGAGGACTTACAGAATTACCCATAGGTAAACCATCCTTTTGTAAATAAATTATGTTATTAAAAGTGAAATAATTTTGACTTATACAAAGGTCAAATAATTGAATTAACTCTAACCTTTTAACTAATTCTATATTACTATTGATCAAGAAACTATCTAATAAAGGAATACATTCTTGTGGGGGTATTCTGGAGAACATGTTGCAAATATCAAAACTAACAAGTTTTGAATGTGGTGGAAGATGTATGTTTTGCAGCTTATCTACTAATTCTAATGAATTTCTAACAGAGTATTTCGATTTGTAACCTATCGTGTTAATAATCTGGTTCAGTTTTTTGGATAAAATGTGATTAGGTGCATTGATGTATGATACAACTGGTCTTATTGGCATATTCTGTTTGTGGGTTTTTACTAATCCATATAGTTTAGGTATTTGTGGGTTTTTATTAATGATTTGTTGATTAATGAAGATCAGCAAGTCGCATGACAACAACATCAATATTCAAAGCATCTAGATTATAATGAATCATTCCGAAAGGAAATTAATTTTTATAAATTAATTGTGACTTGCTGATCTTCATTAATAATGTTCAAAAAATATCTAGTTACTTTGTATGTTTGCCTACTATCTAATTTATATGGAAAATTTCTCGCTTTGCTGATAGTCGTGCTCTGTAGCTCAGTTGGTAGAGATACCACCTAGACAGTGGAGGGTCCTGGGTTCGAGTTCCAGCAGAGTCGATAAATTTTTCTATATGAATTTGCATTCAAAATATTATTTAATGTAAAATCATTATGCAACTTGATAAAAATTAACTCTATCTAAAAATTTATAAAAATTAATTTCCTTTCGGAATGATTCATTATAATCTAGATGCTTTGAATATTGATGTTATTGTCATGCGACTTGCTGATCTTCATTAATAATGTTCAAAAAATATCTAGTTACTTTGTATGTTTGCCTACTATCTAATTTATATGGAAAATTTCTCGCTTTGCTGATAGTCCTGCTCTGTAGCTCAGTTGGTAGAAATACCACCTAGACAGTGGAGGGTCCTGGGTTCGAGTCCCAGCAGAGTCGATAAATTTTTCTATATGAATTTGCATTCAAAATATTATTTAATGTAAAATTATATATATATATATATATATATATATATATATATATATATATATATCATGCACAGAAAAGAAAGTTGCATTAGACAAATAAATTTAACTACAAACAAAACAATCTGTTTTATATATATATATATATATATATATATATATATATATATATATATATATATATATATATGATACTTCACTACTTTTCCGGGTTTCACTCCGCGTATTCACGTGCTTCGCGTGGTTACACGATGTAGACTGACGTCTTGCTGCAGCGGTTGGTCTTTATATACGGTTACGGTGTTGCCCATGGTTGCGGTCGGCTGGTTTTTGGCGCGGCTGCGTGTCATTGGTCTCGCTTGATCCGGTGGCTTTCTCTCGCTTTCTCTTTTATCGTTCTGCTGTGCTGGTTTTCGCTTCTTGACGGTTATGCGAATATACAACATAAGACCCGACGAACCATAAGAGAAGCCATTGAGATCGAGAAACGTCCGAACAATCTTAATACCAGGGACGATACACAGCGACTACCATCAGCTTGGAAACCAGCTATAACCAGCATAACCGTCAAGAAGCGAAAACCAGCACAGCAGAACGATAAAAGAGAAAGCGAGAGAAAGCCACCGGATCAAGCGAGACCAATGACACGCAGCCGCGCCAAAAACCAGCCGACCGCAACCATGGGCAACACCGTAACCGTATATAAAGACCAACCGCTGCAGCAAGACGTCAGTCTACATCGTGTAACCACGCGAAGCAGAAGGAAGTTAGAAGTGACCTGAAGATGGCAAGTGTGATCTTGCCGAAACGTCGTCAACCATTCCGGTTCCTCTAGGAGCCGAATAGTGAATACGCGGAGTGAAACCCGGAAAAGTAGTGAAGTATCATATAATATCCGCGGAAATTTAAAATGTAACATATATATATATATATATATATATATATATATATATATATATATATATATATATATATATATATTGGAGGTCGGTTCGTATCTTCTGTAAACTCTATATATGACAAAATAAAACAAGGGAAATAATTTCCCCTTTCTTGAGATTTGGATTCTAGAGGTTCCCCTCATCACAAATATAACAAATTTTTAGCAATATATTCACGGGAATACCCGGAAGTCAGGTCGTCTCCTCTGTATGGCGGAGGTGACAGCTTAACAGGCATCAATATATATATATATATATATATATATATATATATATATATATACAGTGAGGATTTTATTTCGCTGAACATCAGCACTATTAACCCTATGTTCAGTTTAAAAAAAAACATGTCAATACATTAAAAGCAATTACGAGTACAATATATCCAAGCAACCTCTAATAAAACAATTGCCATTAATGCCATTAAAAAGTGTCAAACAAATCGCAAACTTGTTGCATACTATCATTATTGCAATTGTACCAGCGTACAATAGCAGTTTTTTCATCTTTTAAATACATGCCGTAAACCCTCGTGTAAACCGCAAGTGCAAAAACTTAAAAAAAAAATCAGTTTTGACACTTTTTAAGGACATTAATGGCAATTGTTTTATCAGAGGTTGCTTGGCTATGTTGTAATTGCTTGTAATGCATTGACATGGTTTTTTAAAAACTGAACATAGGGTTAATACTTATAGTGCTGATGTTCAGCGAAATAAAATCCTCACTGTATATAAAACAGATTGTTTTGTTTGTAGTTAAATTTATTTGTCTAATGCAACTTTCTTTTCTGTGCATGATATCAATACTTAAATTTTTGAAAATATGAAAATTCTTCAACTCATGTCAAACAACATGGCTGACACATTAGACCTATTAATTCTATTGCTTGAATAGCTATTGTAATCACATATTTCACAAAGTAAGCACTACCACTTCTATTGCACTTAACTTTTTATTAATCTATGGATGCAAGAATGAAAATGCGCTTCGTCTGCAAAAACATCCAGTGTATGCTTCGAACGACGCATGTCATAACGATCACGTGATTGGCCAAGTTCAACAATAGGTACGACTGAAACGACTTGATGGTTTCTTTGGAACAATTATTTGAAAGTGATTGGCTTTGTAATGTTAATTTAATTATTGGTATAAATTGCAGCAATGCAATAGATTAGTTAACATATAATATTTCCAAAAGAATTAATTTTCCCTTTCTCCAAATACTTCAGTTAAACTGTATAAGCTTTAATTTGACATCTGCAATATTTAACTTAAGCCTACTTCTTAAACAAATATAAAACTTGAAATAAATAAAAGAGTCTTATCAACTTACATTTACTATATTTAAAATAATCAAATATTTATTTAAAACAATAATTTGTCTTTAAGCAAATACATAAGGTTAAATTAACAATTCTTTTTTTTGTGTGTAACACTTCCAGTAACGGAGAATTACTGAGATCAATCTGTTCATTTATTAAAGGTATCATGAGTTTGTGTTTGTATATCTCGAGATCTTCTAAAATGTCTAATTTGTATTAAGTAAACGCTATTAACGTATTTGCTTTAATACACAGGGAGAAATGTTTGTACATTTTGTGCACAATTGTCGAGAAAATTAAAACAAATTGGGTCTAAAACGGTGACAGGAACAATTTGTGCAATGTAATTGCATTGGTTTGTGCAAAACAAATTGTAATGTTTATCCAAACTACTTATTATTTATATCTCCATACCAAATAGGTAACTACCTAGAACAATTTGTTTAATGAATCTTCTACATTTTGTAGCATAGTTTTGCACAATGCTGTATCAAACACTTGCGATTCACATGTTGAGTTTTTGCACAATGTTGTTGGAAACACTTATGAATATTGGAGTAATGTGTCTATAGTAGTTTAGTGCTTATTTGCACAATATTGTGCTTATTTTTCTTGAACCTTTAATATTGCTGAAAGAGAGGCTAACCACTGGGTGATTTAATGATACAAATTGTGCATAATTCTATCAAAAAGTTATATGTATATTTAATTTAAACGCAAAAATACAAAGAGAATACATTCATATAAAGAAAAAATACAAATTAAACAAAAGATCTAACTGAAATAAACGATTTACTATTTAAATTACTAACAAACCATGGCATATAAGAGTGCAAATTTCAAGTTGGAAACATGGACTTTCATCTGATTCTATACATCAACCTCAAAAGCATAACAATGGAGTAGGCAATACTTTATTATTTTATCTTCTCAATAATGCCAAACACTGGAAGATCATCGGTCGGTCCCTCTTCGAATTAATGGAAAATTTGGTTTGTAAAACGTTCCTAAAAGTGGTTGGCCCAAGAAGACGAGAAAACTCGGCACCCAATTACGTATGGAAAATGAATGTATAAATAAGTTATTTATTACATAGCACTTGCACTAAAATAAATAGATAAATTGAATCCGCCCCAATCACAATAATAATGATTTAAAATATAGGGTAAAAATTAAAAATACTTACATTAATTAATTTTTTATTCACCTACGTTACATCCGTAGTCTGCAACTACTATCATGAATCTACTAAACAAATATGTTCCATTTCCACTTAGCACAGCGTTTATTGCAGTTTGTTTATGTCTGGAGTCTGCTCTGAGAGGGAATAGATGCAATTGGTCAATCCTACATTAAAAATAACCTTGACAGGTTTCGCTCAAATTGTTTTACAGTTTCCAATTTTATTTGTATTTTTTCTGCATATGCAATTTAAAGAGCTGCACAATACTGTGCATGATTACAGTTAAGCAGCTTGTATCAAAAGATACAACAAGATTGTGGAAAAACGCAGCACAATATTGTGAACTATTAATTTCTTCAGTTACTTCAATTTGCTTTGCACAATTTGTTAAAGTAAATCTCACAACCTCTTCAAACAATCGTATTAAGTAAGAATACGCAACGCTTTAAAACAATTGAACCCAATTGTACAAAAAGATCGTACAATCACAACTAACCAACGTTGTGCAAAAGTACGCTATAGCATTTTTCTCTGTGTAGGTATACTATTTTCTATTTGCGTGTCTAATGGCCGGTTTCACAAAGCTTGATTAAGTTCTGATTGTCATTAAATTCGAAATTCAGGAATTTCATTGGCTGAGATTTAAAAGACCTGGAATTTGTCCAGTTCCAGTGACCATGCGAGAGTTCTGAACGACAAAGTGGAGTGTATATAATTACCATACACCAATTAAATGACAGTTCACAACACTTTCAACCCGAGGAAAGAGATGACCCATTTTACAATTGGATCAAACTGGGCTCACTTTATGATTTGTCCAAACCGGAAGAAAATATTACCTATTTTTCAAAGTTTCATGTTAGTGGTTCTGTTCGTTTAGAACATCTACATTGACTAGTAACTGCTGACGTTCTATCTCCTCGTTAGACGCATTCTCAATTAAAGGGTAAAATTCTAATGGTATCACACTTGATCCATTTGGAAAAAATGTGACCTTCTATGAACCTAGATCTGTGACATATAGGACATATAACAAATGTATTGTTTTTATCTATTGCTATACCACGACTATTCCAAAGACACTACGCTTGGTTGAGGGCGAGAAGTAATAAATTACATGTTGATCTACTCTACCATCCATAGGAAAATATAAGAAAAGAATACTCCACAAAATATTTAGTATAATGAACATAGCTATCGTATAAGATAGAATGGTTTATACATTAAATGATTGTATCTGTATACTAAAATGTGATGTTAAGTTAAGAACTATTCTATATTGCAAAATCTATCCATTCGTCTATATATTTTGTCGTGTATTTATTTTTTCATATTTTGAATCAATCGACGCACCGCCATTTTTACCCCGTGATTCTCCTTTTGGTCTACGAAGTAGCTGTTTCTTGTTGCTAGTGTGAAGTATCCCTAGTAGCACACAATATGTTTTTAATATTTAAAAAATATAAATATAATATTATATGTGTTTATATTATTTAAATAAAATAATTAATATCAAAAATAAATTCCTCGACCTCAAAAGCTTACAAATACACGCATTTTACCTACTGATTTGATACCATAGATATAATAATATGTTTATTAACGGGACAAGCCCTTTTTCTTACATAACAGATTTTACAAACATGTGTGAATGTGGTTAATATAAATTGTAAAAATCTACAACTGAGAAGAAATAAGTATAGTACATAATAACATTTATAAATATTTTACATTATTTTCAAAAATACATTGAAGGAATTATAAAAAAATCAACTCTATCATCTTGGCCGACAAAATTGTCATCCTTCATTATTCTAATTTATGGAGAACTGTAATTTGTTTTTATTGTTGGAATGTCAAAGAAGGTTCTGTTTCTTAAAGATCTAGGTGGTATATGAAAACGAATATTCTCTAAAATATCTGGGCAATGAACTTGGCCATTTATAATTTTATAAAGAAATTTTAACCCTGCTATAACTCGTCTAGATGCTAACGTTTTAATATTTAAAAAGTCTTGAATTGTATCATAGTTATATGGTCTAGTACTCTTATGTGAGATTTATAGGCAACGTAACGTAGAAATTTTCTTTGTACTAGTTCAAGTCTTACAGAATGACAATTATAGCTTGGTGACCAAATAACTGAACAGTACTCCAAGTGAGGTGTTACTAAGGATACATAAAGTAATTTTAAGGCTGTAACAGATTGAGAATCTAACGTAGCACGCCTAATAAACCCAAACATTCTTAAAGAATTTTTTAACTACTAAATCAATATGGGGCAAAAAACTTAATGTTGTATCAAAAATAACCCCTAAATCCCTACATTCAGACTTACAGTTTAGATACGAGTTACTTAAGCAGTAATAAAAAGTATAAGGCTTTTTAATACAATAAAATCTCAGAACGAAACATTTGGATGCATTTAGGTCCATTGCATTTACACTGCACCATCTATCCAGATTTATCAAGTCAATTTGTAACAAAATAGCATCTAATGGAGATTTAATTTTGACAAAAATCTTTAGATCATCTGCAAAAAGTAGAAAATCTGAAAATGAAATAGAATTTTCAATATCATTGATGAACAAAATAAACAGCAATGGTCCCAAATGTGATCCTTGGGGGACTCCCGAAGTGACAGTTATTTTATTAGAAAGATATTTCTTAACTCTTACTATCTGTGTCCTGTTGGTTCAATAGCTTTTTATCCAATTAAAAAGATTTCCACCCAGGCCCAATGCCTTAAGTTTAGATAAAAGTATAAAATGGTCAACTTTATCAAATGCCTTAGAAAAATCTGTGTATATAGCATCAACTTGACACCGATCCTTCAAGGCACCTGATATAAAGTTAGTGTAAAGCAGTAGATTTGACTCTGTAGACCTTCCTTGACAAAATCCATGGTGTTCCTTTATATTTTTGCTTTTAAAACCAGCAGTTAAATAATCAGTCATTATACTAAATCAATATGGGGCAAAAAACTTAATGTTGTATCAAAAATAACCCCTAAATCCCTACATTTAGACTTAGAGTTTAGATACGAGTTACTTAAGCAGTAATTAAAAGTATAAGGTTTTTTAATACAATAAAATCTCATAACGAAACATTTGGATGCATTTAGGTCCATTGCATTTAATCTGCACCATCTATCCAGATTTATCAAGTCAATTTGTAACAAAATAGCATCTAATGGAGATTTAATTTTGACAAAGATCTTTAAGTTGAGTTAAATAACTTAATTTCCAACACTCAGGAAATATACCGGCTCTCAAGGACATATTGAGAAGTATGTGTAATGGACCAACAAGAACAAAGCGACAATTAAGTTGTTGTTTATAAAGCTTCAAGTTTGTGTTTGTATGCTAATTTGTGTCTATTTTGCTGCTGCTTGTTTATATGAGGAAGGCTCGGATGTTGCAGATCATGCATCATCAACAGCAAGTACCGACAACGGTCAAGAGTCGAACAATGAAGAACTAGGTAAGGTGTTTAAACTTTTGTGTGTGTTTATGCTTATATTAATCGATTATTGTATTATTATTGTTTTAGCGTTCCATGATCTGTCGCAGCAGCAGCCTCTATACTACGTTGATGATGCTGTAGCAGCATCAGCAAACTTTACCATCGTAGATACACCAGTAGCAGTAGCTAAAGGTGAAGTACGTGTTCAACTGCTCGGGGCTGTCCAGTATCCGTTGTATGTTACGAGACCTCCAGGGGAAGAAGAACAAAACTACGACCATATACACAACATCCAAGTAGGACTTATTCCACCAGACGACGACACCCAGGGAGAATTTGCCGTGGTAGTGAAACTCGAATGCGTGAATAACGTATGTCAGCATGGTGAAATAGTGTTGTCGGAAAGTGACTGGTTCGAGTTGTATGATATACGAGTCGAGGCAATGTTTAAAAATTTCTTTTATGGTTGCTGCAGCAAGGACAACAGTGTACTACATCGCGATAAACATTTGAAATTCCATCTATGTGAGAATTTATACATCGAGATTATTCACAACGAGTTTTTCGGCAACAGGGTGGCGATTCATCAGAATGATACACAGCGGACTATAACCTTAAAAGATTACGAGTTTCGGTCTATATTGCATTTAGCACCGTTGATCAATCATCAGGCTCGAACGTTACATCACCTGGACTTTTCGCGTTTCTACGATGAAGATGTCTATAAAACGCTTCCACCTACAGACCACCATCTTATTCACGACCGAGCTGTTATGCGGCTACTACTCAGCTACCAGTTTAATAGACAACACAGCAGCAACAACTGGTGGTGGCTTGAACTCGTTCATTTTATTAGAAATAATAAAACATTATCCGCAAAAGTTTATCGATCCCGTACGTACACGACTGCAATCATATCAGCAGCAGCAGCCGAAAACGTCAACGACGACAACGTTTGCACCGTCGTATTAAGAACACCATGGCGGAAATAAACTATCTTAGAAATAGGTTACTTGAACAATTTGCGAGTGTTACGCGATGATCTCAACTCATACTGTGTAATGAATAATTTGTCAACTAATATGTTACAATTGTCCATTAAATGTATAGCAAAATAAATAATATGTATATTTAAACATTGATGTTTCATTTACTAGCACGACTAAGGGTGAAGGAGGTTGAAGAGACTAGCATGACTAAGGGTGAAGGAGGGTGAAGAGACTAGCATGACTAAGGGTGAAGGGTGAAGAGACCAGCATGACTAAGGGTGAAGAGGGTGACTATATAAAAGGTAGATCGACGTCATCAGCGAGAGAGTACACGAATAAAGCCGAGGATTTCCGACGGCGAACATCCTAAGCTACAAAGCAGAGCCGGTAAGTAGTCATACTATGAAAAGGAGAGAGAAAGAGTTTCCGCTTAGTGAAAGGAAGATCCAACCCCCAGAGTTAGCGCTAAAATTCAAATCTGGGGAAATCCAAGATGGCTCCTTCAAATGACAGATTCAAAATGACAGAAATGACAGATGCAAAAATGACAGATTCAAAATGACAGAAATGACAGATGCAAAAATGACAGATAAAAATTGACAGACGCATAAATGACAAATGCAAAAATGACAGAATTAAAATGACAGACGCATAAATGACAAATGCAAAAATGACAGATTAAAATTGACAGACGTATAAATGACATATGCAAAAATGACAAATGCAAAAATGGCAGCTGCAAAAATGACAAATTTAAAATTGACAGATTTAAAATGGCAGATGCAAAAATGACAGATGCAAAATATCAGGTGCAAAATGACAGATGCAGAAATGACAGCTGCAAGAATGACAACTGCAAAAATGACAAATTTAAAATTGACAGCTTTAAAATGACAAATGCAAAAATGACAGAATTAAAATGACAGACGCATAAATGACAAATGCAAAAATGACAGAATTAAAATGACAGATGCGAAAATGACAGATTAAAATTGACAAACGTATAAATGACATATGCAAAAATGACAAATGCAAAAATGACAGCTGCAAAATGACAACTGCAAAAATGACAAATTTAAAATTGACAGATTTAAAATGGCAGATGCAAAAATGACAGATGCAAAATGTCAGATGCAAAATGACAGATGCAAAAATGACAGCTGCAAGAATGACAACTGCAAAAATGACAAATTTAAAATTGACAGCTTTAAAATGACAGATGCAAAAATGACAGAATTAAAATGACAGCTTTAAAATGACAGATGCAAAAATGACATATGCATAAATGACAGATGCATAATTGACAGATTTAAAATGACAGCTTTAAAATGACATATGCAAAAATGACAAATTTAAAATTGACAGATTCAGTACAGATTCAAAGTTAGCGCGCCACATGCTGTGATATAAAATGGTTGCCTCTACATCATACCGGTGGTAATACAGATTTCTTCATGATGCGCCCCCTAGTAGTAGTAGTACACAGTTTGCCAATATTTCTTCATGACGCCCTCTATTGACGATACACAGATTGCCGGTAATACAGATCCCCGTAATGGCGGCGGGCGGGCGTGGTAGAATGGCGCCAGACGTTCCAAAATGGCTACCTTCAACCAATCAGAAGCAGGGGGGAGGAGCTACAGGGGTGGGGGTTAACCAATCAGAGAGCAGTAGGCGGGGAAACCCAAGATGGCGGCGACCAATCAGAAGCAAGGGGAGGAGCTACAGGAGTGGGGGTAGCCAATCAGAAGCAGGGGAGGAGCCTGGAGGGGGGAAGGGGCGTGTTGCATCCCCCTCAAAAACGTCTGCCTCAAGTGCCCTAATACCTACTGTGGCACTGTGTAATTAATATAGAGGTGCAGCCATAAAATTGTATTTCCAATCAAACAACAATGCAGTCAAGATTATCTGTATAACATAGCTTATTTTAAAAAGAATTAGGTAATTAAAAAGAAACTATTTCTGAGTGAAAGTATTAGATTTAATTTTTGTTTACTACAAATCAAGGGGTTTTACACTCGTACAAAATAAGTTTTTGTTTCTAGATTTTTTGATAGATGGTGCAATATAACTTTTATTTTATAGTTATAATTACGTACTTGTGTCGAGTTTAACTTAATTAATTTTCATTGCAAAGCTTTTAAAAACTTTAAGAGCTATTTGTTTCCTAAAATTATTTTTCTTTTTATTGCCAGATAAAATTCGAAAGATTGGTTAATTAACCATGTACCTTCAAAAAGTAGGCAATAACGCTTCTTTAATCGTGCCTTTTTGGTCGCCTGTCCGTTTTGCTGCCGATGTTATAATCTACCTGTGTAAACCAGACCGAGTCTAACAAAAAAACACGTACATAGTAAGTACATTCAGAGTAATTATATTGTTTTTTGTAATTAAACGATGCAGTGAGAATTATCTTTATTGCAAATTCTATTTTTACTACGTTTGTATGAAAGGTTTTAACCTCAAAACGGTTGCGTATATTCGTAATTACTAAGTACTTTTGTTAAAAAGATTTCTGTATTTAATTGACGTATTTCATTTATTAATTATCAGTTATTTATTTAATTTATAAATTAAATATACATTTTATTGCTGAATATGACATTAATTATTTCCATTCTTTTTCCATTTCCTTTGAAATATTTTCAAATTACCGCGACTTCGCATCCTGTACTTCCGACCAATTTTCATTGGTTCACAGATTCTGTCCCTTTCTACAAACTTCTCTAGAGGCGCACACGTCAGCTGTATCCTTGCACCATCTTTGAAACCGTTTGATCTTTAGTTTTAGATCGTGGTTCACGTATGTATTTTGTTTTACTTAAATTCTTTCATTTTAATTAGTCTTGCGATAGTTATCAATCGTTGCTGTGGTTTCGTTGTTTGGGCAACGTTTAATAATACATTCCGAGAACGAGGTTTTTCATTCAAATTAAATTTGATTAGAAAAAACTTTTTACTCAAGATCGGTCTGTCCCGCCAAGACTCCCAACTACCGGCCTTGCTAGGTAAGATTATTTTTGTCTTTATTTTTAGTTATTTTATATTATTTAAGGAATTTTAGTACATTTAAAGATATAATGTAAGAAAAAACGTCGAAATTGTAACATTTCTAACCTAATTTACAAGTGTTGATGGCGTCTTCTCGTGACGTATGATTACCGCCATATCTATTTTTGTTTAATTTAATTAGATTAGAGAGATTTTCAATGGCGATATTTTAATTTGTGCTTTCATATAATAAAACGTGGATGACAGTTTATTTTAAAATCACTAGATAAACAGCGTGTCGCAAATTAAACGAATGTTTTATTGAATTCGAACCAAATTTTCCTCAAAGAGAGAACGCATGATGAAAACCATTCGCCCGCTTCAAATACAAAGTCACCTTGGATTCCAAAACAAATAGAAAAAATTATATTAATCATTTTTTATCGGAAAGTTTTACAAACAAAAGTTGTTCAGAATTGCCCAAAAAGCATAAAGTAATTTTTCATTCACATCAAGAAGTTTTCAAAATTTCTCTAAAACATCCAGTAAATTTAAAAACAATCTTCTCAGAAGTTGGCCATGGCTTTTCATGTATAAAAACGAAAAAAATAATTAACAAATCATCTGTCAAATTGTGTTTCTCGAGTTATGTGCAATTAAAAGGTGGCTTTTGAATAACAAAATCCATGACTAACTTCTGAGAACATTGATTTTAAATTTACTGGACTTTTAAAAAAATGTTGTTTTTAATGAAATTTTGGATTTAAGCTTTTTGGGCAATTCTGAACAACTTTTGTTAGTAAGATTTTCAGATAAAAAATGTCGTAATATGATTTTTTGGTTTTTTTTTCGTTTATTTTGGTATCGCGGGTGGCTTTGGATTTGAAGGGGGCGAATAATTTTTTAGACAAGTAGAGCATAATGTGTTCTATTTTTAAGGAAAACCTGGTTCAAATCCAATAAAAAAGATGTAGTGCCTCCTAATTTGCGACACGCTGTAATAGCCATTTTGACTTTAAAATGGCGCAAAATTCAAAATTACAGTAGTACTGAAGTGCCAATTTCGACCTTTCCATGGTATATCCTATAATTTCGAATCTTCCATGGTCATATAATCGAGAAAAGTTATATTCAATAATAGTATAAATGCTAAATAATTTTCTACTTATTAAAAAAAAGAAAATATCCAGTTTAAATATTAATATATTTTTTATGTTAACAATAAATTAGTTATGAAACAAGTATTGTTTATTTTTCTTTTTTTTTTTTTGTTCAAGTTAGCATGTATGTTTACTAAGCAATATTTCCTTACTACTACTCTTATTCGCAGGAAACTTAACCTATTATTGATTATTCCATATACCATCACATTTTCTTCAATTAAGAAACCCATTCTAATTTATTTTTTTCTATTTTCATTGAGAAAACTTCCTTGTGATTTGTTTCTTGTATAAATAAAATATGAGTTCATAAGAGGGGAAAAAATCTTTATTTTTAGTTTTATCGAAAAATGTATTGTTGTGAGACCCCAGAAAATTACAACAGATTCAGGTTTTATTTTACGTGCTTCATTTCATAGTCAATCTTCTGTAAAATCATATAAAACCATATGAAATTTTACAATACTTTCTAGTGGGTGACGTTTATGTCATTATTAAGCAATAATTCTTTCAAATTGTCATGCACTAGTAATCATTTATTGCTAATCAATAACAAAAATAATAAGGAAAAACTAAAATGAAGTAAAAATGAGCCCCAACTATTCAACGTAGCCTCCATCAACTTCAAAACATTTCTCCCCTCTAATTCGAAATGCTTTGTATACATTTCGTGGCATGTCCGGGATGACTTCATTTATGGCATTAATAATTACTTGTTTAAGATTTTCAATGTTGTGGTCCATGTCTGTTTGGTACAGTTCTGTTTTAGGTAGCATCATAGAAAGAAATCAAAAATTGTTAAGTCTGGGCATAAAGATTATCGGTCCATACCTTCCTATCCATTGTTTAGGAAAATATTCATCCAGCCATCCTCTTATCGATAAAGTCGAATGTGACGAACAGCCATCATGCTGAAAAAACATTCCAAGCCTTTGATGCAAGGGAAGATTCTCTAATTCTGGTATTAAAAAGTTGTCTAGCAAATACAAATCCACTTCCTGATTTAATGGTTCATCCAAAAATACAGTCCTATTATTCTGTCAGGTAACACACCACACAAAACATTTACTTTTTTATAAAATTGGCTTTTACATTGAATTCTGTAGTGAGGATTTTCACTAGCCCAATAATGACAGTTCTAGATGAAACAATTCCATTTGTTGTAAATATTGCTTCATTGGAAAATATGTACAATATTATACTGTAACAACCGGTCATTCATAATTTTTTCACCAATGCATGCACAAAAATCAAGCCTCCTGTCATAAACCCAATCTTTTAAAGGTGTGGATAAATTTTGGTTTGAAAGAAATAATTTTGTTTTCTTTGAATATTTTCTGTAAGTGATTGTTGCTAAAACCAACCTCCGCTGCTCTTTTTCGTAAACTCATCCTAGGATTCTTAAATATGGAATGGATATCTGAGGCAGTAAGTGCTTAATCATCTTCACAATATGCCTTTTTCGCCTTCTGTTTATCTTCAACAGACTCTGTCTCATCGAATTTCATTATTAATTCTTTTAGTCCATTACCCGTAATGTGTACATCTGCATATTTTTCATTAAATACGTTAATTGCATACCTGTACGAAACATCTCCAATATCATAGCACTTTGCAAGGTAAATTCTTTGTTGAAAGATTAACATTGTAACACAATGACAATTTAAAAGAATTATTGCTTAATAATGACATAAACGTCACCCACTAGATTATTGTTAAAGTTTTGAACTTACAAGGAGAGGTTTGGAACTGACCCCCGAGAAAAACGACGAAAAGTATATCAAGAGATAGTAATAGTAACTAGTAGTCTATATATAAAAAATTAGCTGTGGAATCCAACAGGCACAAAATCTATGGCCATTCTGGCCTTAATTAAAAATGGAAAAAATTAAAAATAGTCTAAGAAAGTTGAAAGTTGGTATACATGTAGATCGTATTATTCTAAACTATGTTTAAATTGGGATAAAACATCTACACCCACTCATTTCATCCCCACAGGTCAACAAAGTTTATACAAATAAATCTTTCAATATAGATAAATTCTATGACTTCCTTTTTTGAAATGCATAATTAATTACTAATAAGCCATTTAAAAATGGATAAAAGTCATTTCATTGATGACCAAACACCTCTGATGTTCGGATTTATTATATAGGGTGTTTCACTTTACAGCTTGACACCCCTATATATTTGTTATTTATGATGGAATCAATTTCAAATTTTTATTAGGTATAGAATCCCTTAAAAGAGGTTTGCGTGTAATTATAATCCTCATTTATTATAAATCATCAGCCTACTACAATCGAAGATAAATTCAAATAATTGAAAAAACATGTATAACGTAAAAGTCGTAACGGAAATTTGTTCTGGACCACCTGAAAATCATAATTACATAAAATTATCCCTTAATTTTATAGTCATTGTTTAAATTGTGTATGTGTATTTATGTTAAGTAAAAATAATTTAAAAATTTAAAAACATTTAAAAATATAATTAAAATAATTAATTAACTAATAATTTTTTTTTCTAACCTAACAAGTTCAAATAAAAAAACTTACCGGAGCAGGAATCAATCCTGCACCCCCCAATTTTATTATTTTAGAAATATAAAAATGTTGAAATAAAATATAAATACAAAGATTAATTAAAGTTTCACAAGTTTTATTGGATTCTTAATCTGACAATATTGTTTCGACATTAAATGTCCTTATCAAAGGCAGATAAGATTGATAAACAAACACGTTGCTAAGGATAAATACAGAAAAGGTAACTAGATACAATACATACAAAAACTAAATATCTAACACTTCTAATAAAGGAGAATTACTAAGCTCAGTTTGTTCGTTCATTAAAGGTATTGTGCGTTTATGTTTGTATATTTCAAAAGCTTCTAAAATGTCTAATTTGTGTCATAAATGTGTTCTTTGTATCTTATGTCGAAATTTCTAAGTGTTTGTCCAATATAAACCGAGTTACAAAAAGAATAATTTAAACGGTAAATACTGCATTTCATTATATTGTGTGTTCTGTCTTTAGCATTGAATAAAAATGAAAAAATGTTGGTGTTAGCTTTATAGGTTATTTTGTATTTGTTGTTTTTTTCGTATTATAGTTGCAATTTGTTCTGCTATCTTGCCAAAGTATGGTATTGATATGTAGTTTGTGTCTTGTATTTGAGTGTCATTTGGAAATATTCTTTTGATAGCTAACATATAATCTTTTTGTTGAATTAAAGTGTCAATCATGTTATGGTTATAATGGTTTGCATGTACTAATTGTTTGATGATTGAAATTTCTTTATCAAAATGTGATCGTTTCATTGGAGTAGTTAAAGCTCGATGTACTAAAGCTCTATAAACCGCTAGTTTATGCATTTTATGATGATCATTAGGATTAGTAACGTTTGTGTTTGTAGGTTTTCTGTACATGGAAAATTCAAATTCATTGTTTGTATTAATTGTAATAGTTAAATCCAAAAAATTAATAGCTCTATTTTGTTCTGTTTCTAGTGTAAACGTGACGTTTGTGTGAAGACTGTTAATAAGAATAAAAAATTCATTGATAACCTCAAAAGAACTGTCAAAAACAAGCTAAAATGTCATCAACATAATGAAACCAAAAAATAATGTGTTTAGAAAGATTCAATTCAAATATTTTATCTTCTAAATTATCCATATGTGGGTGTGTAATTTTAGAAAACAAATCCTCCCACATTATAGAAGATTATTTCGAGTATGTCCAAAAAGATGAATACTCCTGCATATTATAGATTATACACACTTGCTCTTTTAGTTAACGTTTAAGAGTAAACAAAATTATGTTGTCAATTTCCATGGCACTTTTAAAGCAAAAATAAGATAATTTTAATTCAATTCTAATAATACATTTAAAACAATTATTATTATTCGTGTAATCAAAATTTGGTTTTATGATTTTCAGTGGCCAGAACAAATTGCCGTCGCACTTTTACAATATTAAACAAGGCCTATATGTTTTTTCAATTATTTGCATTTATCTTCAATTGTAGTAGGCTGTTGGATTATAATAAATGGGGATTATAATTACACGCAAACCTATTTTAAGGGATTCTATACCTGATAAAAATTGGAATTGATTCCATTATAAATAACAAAGATATAGGGGTGTCAAGCTGTAAAGTGAAACACCCTGTATAAAAAATCCAAATATCAGAGTTGTTTGGTCATCAACGAAATGACTTTTATCTATTATTAATGGCTTATTAAAAATTAATTATGTTTTTAAAAAAGGGAAGTCATAGAATTTATCGATATTGAAGGATTTATTTGTATAAACTTTGTTGGCCTGTGGGGATGAAACGAGTGGGTGTAGATGTTTTTTTTTTAATTTAAACATAGTTTAGAATAATACGATCTACGTGTATACCAACTTTCAACTTAGACCATTTTTTATTTTTTCCCATTATGGCCAAAATAGCCGTAGATTTTGTCCCTGATGGATTCCGCAGCTAATTTTCTATATACAGACTACTAGTTACTATGACTATCTCTTGATATACTTTTCACCGTTTTTCTCGGGAGTCAGTTACAAACCTCTCCTTGTTAGTACAAAACTTCATATGATTTCACAGAAAATTGACTATAAAATGAAGCAGATAAAATAAAACGTAAATTTGTTTTAATTTTCTGGAGTCTTACAAGAAGCAAAACTTGTTATAAGAATGGCATTTTTCAATAAAACTAAAAATGTTTCCCCTCTGCTCAATCTGTGGACACATATTGTATTATTCGACATCTTCACTTTCGTAAGCACAAAAGCTGTTCTATTAGGGCCATAGAAACCATTTGATATAAGCTTTAGTATAGGCATGTATAGGTTAGTTTGATATAATTGTCAAAGCAAACTCAAAACTAGCCTTAAATTGCACAAAATTTTATTTTAATTAATTTAAATTTTATTTATTTTATTCCAATAGCTCTATCTGACAAGAAACAAAATCATGTCAGAGAACAAAGAAGAAAGAGATTTAGAATCCACTGAGCCTTTCGAGAACATGGAGGAGTCTTTTTCTCAAGAGAGCAGCGAGGGATCGCTTGATCGAGAGACCACAGAGGAACCTGCTGCTCAACAGTCCAGTGAGGGATCTTTTCCTCGAGAGACCAGAGAGACCATATCTATTGCTCCAGAGACTAGCGAGAGATCTTTTTCTCGAGAGATCAGGCAACGATTTGTTGCTCGAGAGACAAGAGAGGGATCTTTTCCTCACGAGACCAGAGAGAGATATTTTCCTCGAGAGATCAGGGAAGAATCTGTTGCTCGAGAGACTAGGGAGGAATCTTTTCCTCGAGAGATCAGGGAAAGATCTGTTGTTCGAAAGAGAAGAGAGGGATCTGCTGCTCAAGAGACCAGGGAGAGTTATTTTCCTCGTGAGATCGGGGAAGGATCTGTTACTCGAGGAGAGACTAGGGAGGGATCTTTTCCTCGAGAGATCAGAGAAGGATATGTTGCTCGAGAGTCCAGAGAGGGATCTGCTGGTCGAGAGTCTAGGGAGGGATCTGCTGGTCGAGAGTCTAGGGAGGGATCTGCTGCTCGAGAGTCTAGGGAGGGATCTGCTGCTCGAGAGTCCAGGGAGGGATCTGCTGCTGGAGGCTCTATGGAGGAATCTGCTGCTGGAGACTCTATGGAGGCATCTGCTGCTGGAGACTCTATGGAGGCATCTGCTACTGGAGACTCTATGGAGGAATCTACTGCTGGAGACTCTATGGAGGAATCTGCTGCTCGAGAGACCAGCGAGGAATACGTTCCTCAAGAGATCGGGGAAGGATCCGTTCCTCCAGAGACCAGAGAGGAGACTGACCGTTTCAAGCCAATACGAATTGCAGGATGTACTTATTTAGAGCGCCCACGTACAGGAAAAAAACTTGCAGTTTTTGACATAGATGAAACAATCTATGATTCAAACGCTCCTAATATGATATTAGCTACCAGGCCGTGTTTATACACCACTTTCAAAAATATTTATAAACGCTATGATATAGGTATCTGGTCGGCAACCCGGCTGGACGATATAGAAGCGAAACTGCGTGCCCTAAGACTGATCGGTAATCCTAACTTTAAGATATTATTTTACATGGGTTTAGACGTTATGGTTCCAACATCAATGCGAGGACAGTTAGTTCTAGTAAGTAAATGAAAAATATGTACATTCCTGTTATTTTCTTTTCTATAACTCAATGGCACTTTGTTAAATTGCAGGTTAAACCACTACTGGAAGTTTGGACACGATTTCCTCAATATAATAGCCGAAATACAGTCATGTGTGATGATAAACGTGACAATTTCATCTTTAATCCAAGAAATGGCATAGAAGTGAATCCTTACAGATATTTTACTTTCTATAGAGATGATGAACTGCCACGTTTAGGGTTATATCTATGTAGAATAGCACATCGCGAAGATCTCAGCAGTATAGATCATAATGAATGGTGGACAAATATTGAATATCCACCCAACAGGCTTCTACAACGATGCAGACAGGAAATAATACACCTCCAGCGAGGACTTCGTAACATAGATTGGAGTTGGTGGGGCCTGTTCATTGTTTTTGTTATTATTTATATTTTTTCACTTTATCCTTTCGGTAGTGCTGAAGATTCCAAAGATTTTAACTTTTAACAGAACAGATATATTTTTTGTACCTACAAAGTAATAAAAAATTGGCATTCCAAAACCGTTTTTGCTATTTTAAATCACATAATTTATATTCAATTCCAAAATTGGCAATGCATTGATGGAAAAACAATATTTTATGTAATAACAATTATTGTTTGTTTCATACAAGTATAAAATGATTGCTGATATCGTATGCTGCTGATATATTATTCTTTCCAAACTTCTTAGTGTTTATTTTCATACATTACAGATTACTTTTGAGATATTTACCGTCATGCTTCGTACAAGCTAATTGTTATTGCTAAGTTATTTTTTCACAAAATGCCACTAGTGATGAATATTTTGTTAAAACTATTTACAGGGTCTAGTGTGATAAGCATGGTGAAATCGCCCCCAGAAGAAGTCTCTGAAACAACTTATGTCATATTGGCAAATCACAATTATTTGTACATGCGAATTCAGCAAGGTAAGTCATATATTTCCATAATTTACCTGTTCATTGAATCGAACATGTTATTGTTTAAATTTTTGTTGTTCATATAAACGTTCATTTAATAGAGTATTCACTGCAACGAGCGGCTACTGTATTCTATTTTAAAAACCAAAAAAGCACAAAAAGTAATCCAATTAGCAAAGCCAGATAGGTGGTTCAGCTAAGGTGACTGGATCAGTTCAATAAAAAATTGAGATATCATTTTTACGGCCAATCAATTTTATGTCCCAGTATCAGGAATTCGGTAATGTAGCCTATGTCAGGACTCTACCCAAGGGTCGTACTGTTTTCTAGCATGTGTGTGGTACAGCCCACGACACATGAAAAAGATGACTGTATATCATAACAGAACAAAGTGCTTAAGAAAGAAAACTTGAATAATAAATTTAAAAAAATATTTATTTTCAATTATAAAATAGATATTCTTTATTATAATAAAGAATATCTATGGAATATATTCCAAGCTGCGAGAGCACATCTAGCTTGAGAACCTGACCATACAACCTGTTAACGACCATACATGATCGGACCCGCTCTTTGTCTTGATGTTGGAATTTGCCTGAAGTTTTTATAATATTACTGTAGAGACTGAAATGGACAGAGAAGGTCAAGAAACTATTATTTTTGCTATGAATTATCCATGTACGACAAATAATAATTATGACTTTGAAAATCGGGACATACAATGGTCCCGAAAAAACCATTTCATGGACACCAGGACATCTAACCAAAAGCAAGGACAAATCCCAAAAAATCGGAACATCTGGTCATCCTAGGCTTAGCAGGTGTCAAATGTCAATGATGGGACACTGGGTAGTGGATCAGTCCCGCCTCAGGTCTTTTACAATTTAGGTATACATATTTAGTTATTTTTCTAAGTTATTGAACCTAGGCATCTACTATAAGCTGTGCAATAAGTAGATACTATAATATATACAGGGTGGCACATGTAAGATGATCTTGTAACTTATCTTGGAAACTGCAAGGGTTGCAAAAAAAAAGTTGAATACCAAATTTGTTTGATATAAAGCAAACTTTAATTTTATATCTTTGTATATACAGGGAGAGTCTTTTCACTACGGCTAGTGTCAGATTTTTTAATCTTAAATGGAATACTCTGTATATTATTTTTATGATTTTTGATTCTACACTTGTTTATAAGTATTTTTGTTTAATACATATAACCTGAAATTCTGCACAGTTTTTGTATAAACTCAATTTCTTGAATTTTTTTTTAAAGTGCATTTAACTAAATTATAATAATATGCAATGCTTAGAAATACCTAAATCAATGTTATCGCATATGGGTGAATATCTGCTATTTGTGTACTGGCTACCCATTTTTGTGACCAACAAAAAATATAAAAATAAATTTGTGTGTTTTATTATCTAAGTAATTCCTATTTTCACACTAATTTAAAGTGGGCCAGTAATTATTACGTATTTTCGGAGTTTCATGGTGAACAAGGGAAAATTGCAACCCAAGGGGGTATTGGAAAGTGAGTAGTTAACAAATAAATCAAACTTTTATACATAAATTGGCTAAAAAGACATGCCAGGGTAGAGATATTTTCAGCTTTCAAATACTTTTGCTAGAAAATTGTAAATACTTTTTTCTCTTAAATTCCAACGTGCCTAATAGTGCAAAATTATTGCTACCTTACGAATATTTTATATTTATAATATAAATTACAGTTCATTAAATATTTGCAGAGACACACTAAAATAAAATAGCAGATATTCACCCATATATTTATTGTTGAATAATATACAGGGTGTATCGCCTAGACCAAAGATACAAATGTTCGAACATGAACCCACACAGCACAGAATATCTCAGAAATGTTTTAGAAATATATCTTTGAAACATTAGACAGATATCTGAAATATTTATAAAACATTTCCGAAATATTTATAAATGTGAAATGTTCAGAAATATTTCATTGTACACTGAGAAAAGCATTTAGTTGAAGCAATTACATTTATTTAATTCAACTAAATATTTAGTTCAAATAAATAAATTTAATTGGTCCAATTAAATGCTTTTCTGAGTGTAGCATTTCAGAAATATTTCACTGTTTTATTAATTAGGTAATATAGATATAAAAAGATGAACATCATTTAAAATATTTATTTATAATTAAACAACAGAAATAGCAAACAAAAATTTTAATGTTCTCAAAGATATTGACGTAATGATTCATTTATATTTTTTGAAGTCCCAAGCCGTCAATGCTTACCCTGAAAAAAGCAGCCTTTTCAAAATTCCTAATAGCAGTTACAATTAAATTAACCAGTAAAAAGACTTACTAAGAACTAGATTAAAAAATAGTAACATTTTACGATTAGTTTTCCTATTTACTTTTAAAAACCCAAAGCTATTTTAAAGCTAGTTTTACTTAATAAATATATAGGTTTACCTTCTATAAGGAAGAGTAGTTTTAATAATTAAGAGTCCTTATCCTTCACTGTCTGTTAATGATGTACCATCTTCAACTGTTACCAAACTAAAAAAAAAAAAGTATAGAGCTCTATATTCGTATAGAGTGCAGCTTTGTATTACAAATATACCTGTCTTTACCTCTGAACAACAATAAATAAAGTAAGTATAATTAGTTATTGTTTTATGTTCATTAAACTTATGCGTGCAATATTTAATTTGCAAATGTTCACAGAATTTATTTCGCTTACCGCCACGAAGTTGCTGAACTATACTGCATTATCACCTTCCTCCATACGACTGCTACTAGATGGTGGTCCTAGACCGACTCCTTTTCCCTGGTTGTAGAAAATCACACCAAAGATGTACAAGATGCTCATTATCAGACTATGGTAAGTACTTTTGAAAGAAATGCATTTTTTTACTGTTTTAGTTTTTTTTTAATATGATTAATTCTTTCTTTTTATTTTAGGCAAATTCAACAATCACTTATTCAGGACTTCCTCTATGACGTCAATGATACACTTTAGTTTAGCAGAAATCAACATTTTATTTCATAAATGCTTGTAAATAACCTTTTTCTTTAACAATTTTACAAACTTAACTTTTAATTAACCAATTGTGGTTGTTATAAATTATCAATAGTTTAAATTGATAATACCAAAAATAATACAATAATTCATTGATTAAGCAACAAATTAATTTCGTAGATTTTCTCTTTAATAAACCTTGACACTTTATTTATTTGCACAAATCCACTTTTCTTTTTAATCACAGAAATCCTTCACTGACTGAAACTATTAATTATTATAACTTGGTTACTTAAACTTATCAAATTCTATTTAATTAACGACTTGCAAAAGAACAATCTTCATTTTTAAGATAATTAATATTTTTGCATTCAATTTTAACAAAAATTAATATAATACATTTTTATATGCATGTTTACTCTATGACGTGCACATGCCTTTCTATCCTTTCCAAAAACAGACTGATAACAATTTCATTTTCATTTCTTAATCTTTAATATTTTTCTAGGTAAATAGCAATTATTTAATTTTGAAGAATTTGAACACATTATAAAACAATACAAAATTTTCTGTTCATAAAATAAATATTTACCACTAAATCTACAAATTAATTATTTTATTTAATTATTAATTAATTTAGTATTAATTTTAATCAAAACAAAAATGTTATCTAGAGCTTAGTATTTCCGTAATTACCAATGTATCATTATTTTTAATAAAAATAAAAGTTTCTTGCTTTAGATTGCTTAGTCTGATTTTAAATTCTTTATTCCAATCATTTATTTAAATAAAATTATGTATGATACGAGGACTGTTCAATAAATAACTGGTACCTGGAATATTTTTACTACTTTATGTACTTAGAAAACTAGATTACTCAATGTCTTATATTTTTAAAGATGAAATTTAATAAAATTTCATTATATAACATTTCTTATTTTTGTACAAATTCTTATTACCACAAAATAATACAACATTTTTATTAAAAGAAGTTTGTTATAACCTTAAATATATAAAAAACTAAGATGGATAATTCAATTCATACATAACGGTGATTTCTATATTAAATTTTGAAAAATAATTTTTCATGGTCATTAATAAAAATTTGCTGTTATGTTACGTAGTAACTACTTTACCTTTTTAATAACAGAGAAGTTGCAGCAAATGAAACAGCACCTTGACATTAGAATCTGTTTTCACTAAAGGTTCGAATAACAAAATCACTTACTTTAAAACGATTTGAATAGACCAACTCTTTTCGATTTAATGCTATTTATATCTTAACCTAAATTCAAAATCCATTTTTTTCTTTCAGGATTGTTTGGAAACAGGGTTGTTAGACGTCCCGGATTCTGCAGGATTGTCCCATGTTTAAAGCTTTTATCTCGCGATATAACCATATTGTCCTGTAAAGCAAATTTTCTTGTACATAGAAGAGATCCGGCTGTGTTGGCCCCTTCTTGAATTATGTACTTTAATCTTTAAATATGATGGTTTACATTTTTATAAAATGTCTCGCCTCGAACGGATATTTATTTAATAAATGAAGCAAAAAAGCACGGTCTGTTTTTTATCTTTTTTATTTTATCTGTTGTAATATGTAATACAACAAGTGTGCCATCATAACCTGATATCAGGTAATGTTGGCACCCCCAGCAGAAAACTAAAAAGACATTATGTATAAACTTTTTTTTTGATATTTTTAGGGTCACATAAGCATATTAACAAATAATACAACAAAAAAATTAAATATATTTAATTTAACGTTTAAGATTTTAAATAAATCATATCTTAACTCTTAGTGGCATATAACCCCATGTGAGAACAAAAAAATTAAAAACCTCAAGAAATATTTTGGAAAACATATGGATTTTTGTTAACAGAAGAACAGCAAACACTCAAATATCAATATTTTTTTAATTAGTATGTATTTGTCAAAAATATATTATTATTATCAAAAACGAGAATAAAAAGCTGATAAATGAATGTAAAATAATGCAATGTGTGTCCAAAGCAGCAATTTATTTATAAACGCTAACTTAAACTTAAATCGCTAACTTAAAATCCCTAACTTTTGTTTCGTAAATAAACTGGCAAATATCAAGAAATGATACATTTAGATAATCGTCCAAACAGTTTTATATGTTCATTTAATTTATAAAGAAACCGGTTGACTTACCGGGTGCTCCACTGCAACACCTGTTTGGTTTGGGTTTCTCGTTATTATCTAAAGTATTAAATAAAATTAAGACAGTGGCGTGGAGCTTTTATATAACACTTTTATTCCATATAAAGAAACATTATTAGACAAAATTATTGGTAAGCTAATGATCCGACATATTGCACAGGCTTATCAGCAAATCTTTCTCATCTCTGATTATTATATTCCATCATGGCCGGAATATCATGGGTCCAACATGCCCGAGCTGTATGGGTTTTAAATTTTTTGCGATAAGACCAAAATGATTTAACATAGACCCTCTACTACACAATGATAATTAAGGTTAGGTTTAACAGATTTGCAAAAAACATTAAAACAAAAACTTCCAAAATTTTTATTAAATACATATTTTTTAAAATATAAAACAAAAACGTTTCAGACCTACTTTTTCCAACAAATCAAAATATTTCAGAAAAAACTTAACATTCACACCAAAACTTTTTTCTCGTAAGGCCCCATGTTACTCGACACTCTACCATGCACATATCGGTGTTGCCAACTCAGGAAATCTGAAATAATGCAAGCGTACCAATATAGCCAAGGGTCCATCACAGCCGGATCTCCCCTACACATACGAGGGGTGTCTGACAAGAAGTGAGTCTTGTTTAAGGTGGTTTGTTTCCTCAAACCCTGCATCGTTTACAGCACGCTTTGCAACATATGCCATGTAGGAAAGCGCATTATCATGAAACAGCAAAACAATTAATATTTAGTTAAAATATTTCTTAAATAATTCACTGAATGTGATACAACCATAGTTTTGAAACCGTTGTACAAATCACATCATATCAATGACGTAGATAGTATTGAAATTATCCCGCGGAAAAGTGTTGCATTCTGAGATATTAAAATATATTTCTTTATTTATCGCACTGAAAAAATAACATTTATTTCCTTTTCTCATTATATATCCCCAAGGTGTTAATGGATCCGATTCAAAAAGTGATGATGGATAATCGGTCTATGCATACGAAAAGGCCTTAATTTTCTTTTTTGTTGTAATGATGTTCGTAATTGAACTATTAAACTCGCATAATATCCACCGGTCATCGTATATCCTCTGGGGAAGTAATCAATAAGTAATATGCCGTTGCAGTCCCAGAAGATGGTTGCTATACGGTCATTCTATGCAAAATCGATCACTAAAATGAGTCGATCTCACGGATTTTAATGAAAATCACTTATGAGGTGGCAATCAACTAAAAAACATAACTTTCATTCAACAATTTGCTAGATTACGCAGAACTTCGGAAATATTCAAACTGAAAAAATTATCAAAACTGCTCGCACGTCTTTAAAGAAACATAAATATCTTGAAAAGTATTTACCCTAGGGCAAATATTTTTTTTATATATTGCTCACAAGAAGACAGGCTTTTTGGACAGTCTAATAATTTTTTGTTAACAAACGTATTTTTAGTTTTTTCTAAACAAAATTGCACAGTTTCTTTGAACATTTCTGTATTTAAATGCAAAATGGCAAGCTGGACGTTTTAATAGTTTTGGCAGGGAAAATTTTCAAAGACTGCGTTGCAGGCAGCCGGCGCACCATAGTTCACGGTCAACCGGCGTAACCCGCATTGGCTACCTTCTTCTAGTTAGTAATAATACCCAGGTCCATATTACCAGCTTAACTCTTTACCTTAACCTCTTAACTAATGTACATAAGATAAATGTATATTTGTGTGGATATGATTATCCCTACTGATTAGTTAATTACATACATATTTAAATCGATTTCTTCGGATGTGTTACATAAAGTATTTTTCTTGCGGCTGTCAAAGACCCTAAGACATAATACAACAGCTTTTTTAATTTAAGTTTTAAGGTCAGCTGGGGTAATTGGTCCATAGCTTTACAATTCTCTTGCTTCAAACTCTTTATCTCACATTTTTATCATGAAGTATAAGTTTAGAACCTTGTTTTATAGTAACTTTAATATATTTTCCAAAAGAAAATGTAAAAATAAAGCAGCTCTAATGCCAACAATATTGCATTAAAAAATATTTTTTAAAAAACATGTCAGGTGGTTCCAGTCACCCAATAGATTGGGGTAAATGGAAATCATCGTCTATATTTTATATCCACAATACTTTATAATATGTTCTGGGTAACTGGGACGCCCTAAGGATATTCATTAAAATGTCTCCAACAAATTAGGACTGCAGTAGGAATAGTTCAGGAATTATCGCAGTCGGAAGAGTGTATAGGGTAAAGTCGATAAAACTAAAAATTCACGTAATTCTCATAGACGTTTAACGATTGTTTTACCTTTTATTAAGTTCCACTTACCCCATCGCTCCAATAACTGCAACTGACCTTATTAAACATAAGAACCTACAATAGAGATTGGTAATAGTTATTTATGGTACAAGTGAGTTAAGTAAGATATTATAATAATTCTTGGAGTGGATAATATCATTAACTCACGTGTGCCACAAGTTCAAATATTTGCAATGATCCAATAGTTTAGTATATAATGTTTAACAGTAATAAATTTGACACTCTAGCCCGATGACTGGATTTTAATAATATAATACAATGTAAGCTGGTGATTGGTTGCTACCTACAATAGCACCCAATCTAACCCAGTAAACATCTATTTTTTAAATTTAGAATCAAAAATGACTCATTTTCTGTAAACAAAAATGGTATTTAAGCTATTGCATTATAATATTTTAGGGTCTTTGATGGCCGCAAGAAAAATGGTTTATCTAACACACCCAAAGAAATCGATTTAAATACATAAGTAATTAACTAATCAGTAGGTATAATCATATCCACATAGATATACATTTATCTTATGTACATTAGTTAAGACAGACCGCTGGTAATATAGACTGTATTATTACTAACTAGAAGGTAGCGAATGCAGGTTGCGCTGGTTGACTGTGAACTATGCTGCCCTGCTAAGCCTAAAGATCGTATCTGCAAAACTGCAATGTCAAAATGCACTGAAATGTTCTTTTTAAAATAATAACAAAATGCTGTTTAAATCGTCTATTAATAAAGAAAATATTTACACTTAAAACACACTAATTTAATCTTAACTAACTACAAAACACAATTATAAACTAACTATTAACGAACTATTTATCTTTAATCACAATATTTATTTCATACTATTTACACACACACACATTTATATTCTATTTAGACATTTATCTATTACAACTTGCGTCTAACACATCTAATTGCTCGCGGTTGACTAATAGTCCTCTTCCGTGTAAGACGGCGTTTATATACTGCATAATCCTTCTAGAAAATGCACTAGATTCTTCTAGATGGTGTATTGATTGTCGCGCTGTCGATGACTCACGCCGATAAATCACACATGCAGGTGCCGGCGAACCACACTGGCAGATGTTGATGAGTCATGCAATCTCGAATATTAGCCGGCGGCGTTTAGAGGGCCGATTACCTTCATTACACTGCCCCCCTCTTCAAGTCTGTTCTGTCCCAGAACAGACCCCATTCTCCGGTTCCTGTAGAAAGGGTCGTGACGATATCGGCAGTCTTCACCTCGACTATAAGTTCCATTATGGTAGAAGTAACAGTCTACACTCTTCATTGGCCTTGATGCGGGTTGTGGGTCAAAACTACAGACCAAGATTTTGAAGTCCGTACCTCTAAAGATAACTTCCAGCATGTTTCTAACGATCCTCCAGTCCAACTGGTCCCGCCCACACCCGAGTTTGGGAACTGCCAATTTGTTAATGCCCTTGGTAAGTAGCTGGGTCCTCAAATCCCATAACGCCCTGCACAGGTCCGCGTAACTGGGCTTCTGGTAGTAAGCCTGTTTCGCTAATAGGTAGTAAATAGAGCGTCCATGATCCGGCAAGTGTAAGACTTTGCCAACAGAGGAATTCTGATCTCGAAGTTCATCCAGCCGTCCAAATTTATTTCTAAACACCACTGCGATCCCCCTGGACATGCGGAGATCCTCGGAGACACAGTGGGCAATGGAATAATCATCAGGGACCCGGAAAAGATCTTGTTGCATCTCGGTCGTGACTCCGAATCGCGCTTTTCTAGTTCCGGAAAACGCAGCCCTACATTTCCCAAAGGTTTGCTGTTCATCTTCAGGCCTTACGGTATTGACAGCCACTTCAGCCTGATCTTCCTGATCTGGCACTGCGTTATTATTTCCCTCATAGGGCGCCAGACGATTGGAATGTACCACCTTTGGTTTCCCTCTTGGCAACTTCTGGATGCGATAGATCAGATCATTTATTCGTTTCTTCACCTGGTATGGGCCCCTCCCAATTTCGCTGTAACTTTGGCGACTAGCCCCGACGTCTTTGCGGGTTGTATAACCAAACAAGCTGTCCAGGTTGAAACCCTCCTTCTTGGGCTCTAACATCGTACAGTCTTCATTCGGTCATTCGCGATTCGGCTATTGTTTCGAGTTCGGTCGTGAATATCCTCCAACTTCTTCTTCAAGTTGGCAACACAATCATTTCAGCTACCTCCTGTTCTGCAGGTGGACATCCAAATTTCAGATCACACGGTAACCGTAGCTCACGTCCAAACATCACAGACGCTGGTGACTGACCGGTTGTTTCGTGAACCGATGCACGATAAGCCATCAGAACAAGATGCAGGTATTGATCACAGTCTCGTTGATGATCGGAGACGACCTTGGCCAAATATTTGCCCATTGTCCGATTCATGCGTTCTACCATTCCATCAGACTGCGGATGTAACGGTGTGGTCCGAGTCTTGCGAATGCCCAACAATCGACAGACTTCTCCAAAGAGTGCAGACTCAAATTTGCTGCCTTGATCCGAATGCAGCTCCATGGGCACTCCGAAACGACTGAAAAACACTTTGACTAGTACATCAGCAACAGTCGCGGCTTCCTGGTTTGGTAGGGCATATGCTTCTGGCCATTTGGTAAAATAGTCCATTGCCACTAAAATGTATTTACTCCCATCGTCGGTCTCGGGAAATGGTCCGGCAATGTCTATAGCTATTCTTTCCAGAGGACTACCCACATTGTACTGCCTCATAGGTGCTCTTCGTTTCCCCAAGGGTCTGTTACCAGTGGCACATAGTTCGCATTTCCGGCACCACTCTTTAACGTCTTCTTTACAATTGACCCAATAAAAACGCTCCCTAACTTGCTCCAATGTCTTCTTCACACCGAAGTGTCCTCCTGAGGCACCGTCATGAAGATGTCGCAATACCTCACTCGGCTCCTTGGAACCACAAACTGAGACCTAATGGTGGTACCATCTTCACTCTCCAGCACTCGCTTCAGGAGATCATTTTCCACCTTCAAGGACTCCCATTGGGCCCAATATGCTTTTAGGGTTCTGTTGAAAAGGCTGACGGCTTCCCAGACAGGCCTTCCTCCCACGCGCTTCCATTCCAGTACCATTTTTAATTCGGGATCAGCCTCCTGTTGTCGTTGCAATTCTTCCGGCAACCAATTATCGTTGACGATGGTAGTTCTTAATACTTGGCAAACCTTCTCTTCCAAACGAGAGCAATGACGGCAATCCGGACAGGGTCTTCTTGAAAGAGCATCGGCATTTCGATGACTAGTATCCGCTCGATGTTCCGTGTCAAAGTCGTATCCTTGTAATCGTTCGATCCACCTTGCGACCTGGCCTTCAGGATTACGGAATTGTAGAAGCCATTTCAACGCTGCATGGTACGTCCTCAATAAAAACTTCCGTCCGTACAAGTATTTGTAGAAGTGCTCAACGAATTTCACGACAGCCAATAATTCTTTTCTGGTCACACAATAATTCCTTTCGGCTTTCGACAAAACCTTACTAAAATAGCCGATGACCTTTTCTTGTCCATCCTGTATCTGAGAAAGTACACCCCCAATGGCCAGATTACTTGCATCTGTGTCAAGTATGAATCTCCCTTCTGTTCGTGGATAGCTCAATATTGGTGCTGTTGTCAAGGCACGCTTCAACTGTTGGAAAGCTGTTTCGCACTCTCCGCTCCAAACGTACTCGCGCCCGTCTTCAGTTAACCTTGTCACGGGCTTCGCTATATTGGCAAACCCAGGGACAAAACGCCTGCAGTAGGTACATAACCCAAGAAAACTACGAACTTGGTGTTTATCTTTCGGTGTTGGCCACTCTTGGACTGCACGGATTTTATCGGGATCGGCTGCCTCTGCATTTTGTGATACGACATGCCCGAGGTATTTTACCTCCTTTCGGAGTATGTGGCACTTTTTCGGACTCAATTTCAGGTTGGCTGCACGCAGTCTCCGGAACACTTCCTCCAGATTTTTCAGATGTTCATTGAATGATGTTCCAACTACGTCACGTCATCTAGATATACCAGGCAAGTCTTCCACGACAGCCCCCTCAGGATGGTCTCCATTAGACGCTCAAAGGTGGCCGGAGCGTTACATAGACCGAAAGGCATAACCGTAAACTGCCATAGTCCGGAACCAATAGTGAACGCGGTCTTCTCCCGGTCTTCAGGTTCCATTTCAACTTGCCAATAACCATTCTTTAAGTCCAAAGTCGAAAACCATCGTGAAGCAGACAGGGTATCTAACGTGTCGTCGATGCGAGGTAAGGGATAGCTGTCTTTCTTGGTCACGTCTGCCGATAGTCCACACAAAATCTCGTTGACCCGTCCTTCTTACTGACCAGGACCACCAGTGATACCCATGGACTGCTGGATGGTTCGATGACCCCTTGGTCTTCCATATCAATAATAATTTTCTCGGCTTCTGCTCGCCTTGCTAGAGTTAGACGTCTCGGTTGCTGTCGGACTGGTCTAGAGTTCCCTATATTGATTTTATGTCGCACAATATTGGTTCGTCCCTTCTGGGTATCGTCAAGAGCGAAGATATTTGGTAGCGGTGAACCAAACCCTATACCTCTTTCACTTCCGTTCTGTTAAGGTCTTCGCACCAACTAGTAATCATACCCACTAACTTTCCACCATGGCCTTTGGGCATTGGTTTTGGAACATCAGCCATACACCTGGCTACTCGGAATACTGGCACACACTGTCCTACAAGGGTGCTTTTCTTTACTTATGTCACTGGATCCATATTAACGTTCATAATCCTCACCGGTACTGCCTTTCCAACCTTGATCAGCGCTTTTCCCACCAGCATGCCACTATGGATCTTCTTATCACAGACAGGCTCCATCATCCGCACACATCCTACCCGAAGATCTCCATTCAAACCTGCCTCGATAATTGTCCCGCTCCGACCTGGTAATATCACGTCTTCTGTCAGTAATAGGGTCTTCTCGTGGGTGCAACGGAAATTCTTCTTTACCAACCTTCAAAACACCCTCCTTCAAATCCAATGTAAAACCAAATTGTCTCAGGAGGTCCATTCCCAAGATGAAGTCGTCAGTGATGTCTGCTACTAGCACCTCATGATCACACTCTTCACTTCCAATGCCAATCTTCATTTTCACCACTCCGCGTGTAGGTATTACTTCACCTGTCGCCGTACGAAGTTGAATAGTTGTTTGTAACAGCTTCATACTTGTTCTTAGAACGTCAGGGCGTATAATGGATTTTGTCGTCCCCGTATCAATAAGTATAGCTAGCAATCTTCCCATCTACGAACAAACTGCTGGTACTATTCTTTAATGTTACGGCATGGATGGTGATCTCTGGGGCATTTCCACTCAAGGTCAACGTTGGCCCCCTCTCGTCGATCCCCTCTAGTTTTCCGACTTCTGAACTTGTTTTGGTTTAGGGCAACGACATCGTATGTGCCCTTGTTCGCCGCAATTCCAACAACGGGTCTTTCGATCTTCTTGAAGATTCTTCTTACGGATTTCTTCCTTCCGAAGAACTCTCAGTATTAACTCCTCTAGGTAATCTTTAGAATCTTCTTCTTCTTCCACAACGGCCCGAACACGCCCGTGACCTCGGGATGCTTGTTTTGCGGTTTCAAATTCTAAGGCGTGAGCAAGCGCATCGTCAGTTGTTCTTGGTCGTGCCAGCCTCAATGATTATTGTGTTTCTAAGTCTCTTAGTCCATCAATGAAGGTCTGCACAGCAAGTTGTCCCAGAAATGAATCGGGTGCCGTAGGGTACGCCAATAGGACAAGCCGCGCAACATCGGCTTCAAACTCCTGAAGGCTTTCTCCATTCTTCTGGACACGATTCTTCACTTGGGCGTGATACACTTGTTGAAGATGCACGTCTCCATATCTCATCTCCAATCTAGACACTAACAACTGGTAATCATTTTCCTGTCCTGCTGGGATTGTTTGCAGGACGCTCAACGCGTCTCCACGCAAAACTACAGTTAAAGAATCGGCCTTTTCCTTGCCTGTCCATCCGTTGGCCCCAGCGGCCGCCTTTGTTTGTAGTAGGTGGACCATTCGATGCCAAGGCATGGGTTTTTTCGTTTTGCAATTAATAGCAGTGCATAGCAAAAATGCACTGTACATCTGTCCTTGAAAATCTAAACATGGATTCCAATAGTTCTTTGATGCTGAATGCAGATTGATTTACCAAACTGTCCAATTCATTGATTCTTTAGATATAACGACTAAAAGTGACTTTTTTAGCTAATACAAATGAATAGATCTCAGTAACAGTATGGTGTAAAAATTCAAATATAGCAAAAAATCAAGTTTATGCCTTCTAACACAATTTATTAATTTTGATGGACATAATTATATTATAAACCAGACGCTGTTTAATTGCTCGACGCTCGAACGCGCGGCGTTTATTATGATTATTATTATTGTGACTGCTTAATACCGACTTCTCTCTTTTTAATAAAAATAAAATAAATTCTCCACAAGTATTTGTTACAAATCTTCTATAATTTTACTAGTATTTGAAAATAATAAATTTGCAATGCAATGGCAATATGCAGCAATTAAACAGCTCTGGCATTTCATATGTAATGTTTTTCAAAATTAATGATTGTGTTTTTTATAAGGAATCAACTTTAATTTTCACTCTATTACATGATATCTATAAGATCGATGAGATTGTGCATTTTGATAAACAAATTCTGGTTCAAAAAACTATAAGAATTAACAGTTTTAGATCTTTAAAGGCAGATGTACGGTTCATGTTTGTTGTAAGCGAACTAAATGAATTACAATTTTCAGATAAGATGCAAATATTAACTCAAGCTCAAATTAGTTTATCAAGCTAAAACTTAACAAAAACATATTTACAATGCTGAAATATAAATTTAAAAGATACTTAATATTATTAATACTTTATTAATTATGAAATATAATATAAATACAAAGATTAGTTAAAGTTTCACAAGTTTTATTAATATCTTAAACTGACAATATTGTTTCGACACTTTGTGTCATTATCAAAGGTAGATAAGATTGATAAACAAACACTTTATTAATTAATTCAAAGGACAAATAATTAATACAATTACCTTATAATAATATCTTAAAATATAAATAATTAATAATAAACATAAACAACAAACGTGTAGCCATACTAACAGTAAATAAATGGACGTTCTAGTTCCGAATCCTGAAGTAGAGCACTAGAATTTATCAAATTTAAAATTTTTAAACTTTCATTGTTTAGAATTCATCTTAAATGACGAGAGTATAGATTTTTTTACCTCTTTCCATTGCACTAAAGATGAGACCAAGTGTTTTGTCGGAGACACTATGTCTAATCTAATCTGTTGTATTTGTTGAAAGTGCAGTAATTTATCCACAATACCTGATGAGGATCTTGCTCAGTTTGATTTATTTTTCTTCCTTTTATTAATTTTAAGACATCTTCTGGCAATAGTTTGAAGATGTACAAGTCCTCCTGTAAATAAATAATTTAAATATAAATGTTAGCCAAATAAATAATATAGAAAAACGTACATAACCATCTTTGCAACAAGGGTCCCGTAATTTTGGAAATACTAATAATAATAATACGGTTTATTAACCAAAGGTACAAACGGCGAACCTGTTACATGTACTTGGTAATAATGCAAATACATAAAATAAGGCAATTTAAACAAATGTAAACAATATTTAAGCATTTATATTATAATAATTAAATCTATCTTATAGTTTATATAAAATGACTAGTATTAGTTTGCATCACATTATAATATATTATAGATTTACCTCACATTTTAATAATTATCAACATTAGCACCAATTACAACAATCATAACTTGTAGCGATTTAATACTACAGCAAATAAACAGTACAAATATAATCAAGTTTCCTTAAAGCACTTTCCACATAAGAAAATTTCATTTTGTGATCACTGTTCTCTTGTTGATAGTTGCACAGGACTCATTAAAGATATCTATTTCTGAAGACATGAGCATCCTATTTGTGACGAATATCATATTGTTGATTGAAGATCGGTTGTGCTGTTCTTGGAAAATTTGGTGAGATTTGTGTCTTAAATGGACAAGGGGAACTCTTATCTTGATTAATTCAAAGAGCTGACTAGCATTTATTTTTGAATGTAGAAGATTATGCATCATGGATATCAGTGTCAGATCCCGTCTTTTTGCAATCGTAGTTGTTATTAACCCACACATTTCATTGATGTATTCAAGTTGTTCAAAGTATGAGATAATAACTGGGTACTTAGGATATATTCCAGTAATTTTTTTGTAAACCCATCTCACGAAAATCTTATGGATTTTTTTGATGTCATTAATTTCTGTGTAAGTAATTGGGTACCAGATCACACTAGCGTACTCTAGATTTGATCTTACATAAATGTAGAATAAACTAAATAACAGTTTGATGTTGGTAAAGTTGGTTGTATTTCTAATTATAAAGAATAGGTTTTTATATGCCTTTTTGGTGATTTCTGCAATATGATCATTAAAGGTACCATTGTGGTTAAAGACAACTCCCAAATCTTTAACTTGTGATTTTCCTAGTAATTGTTCATTACCTAGATGGAAAGTAAATTTGAACCCCTTCTTTGCTCTAGTATATCTAACGAAAGAACATTTGCTTGAGTTAAGTGTTAAGTTGTTATTGTCAAACCACTTACATACTCTGTTCTGATCCCTTTGAAATTCTACCGCATCTTGTTGATTCGTTATGGTCAAATACATTTTGAAATCATCCGCATAAAATAAGCATTTAGAGCTAATAACAGAATCCGGGAGATCATTTATAAATAGGTTGTAGTAGTGAAGGGGGCCCAGACAAGAGCCTTGAGGTACACCAGATGTTGGACTGAAAATTGAGGATTTCTCACCATTGATCATAACAAAGTTGGTTCTGTTGATTAAATACGACTCATGAATATTAGAGTAGATGATTGAAAGCCGTACTTACATAGTTTTAATTGGAGGATATCGGAACTGTATCAAATGCTTTTTTTTATATCAGTATATACACATACCACTTGCTGTCCTTCTGTGTTTTTTTCTGTTACATATTGTGCGAAAGTTGATAGATTAGTTATGGCTCTGCGTTCGTAAATCCATGTTAAAACGGAGAAATTACTCGTTCTACGTGTGAATAAATTTGCAGATATATTATGCTTTCAAAAACTTTGGAAACAGCTGAGAGGATTGTTATTGGACGATAATTTGTTACTTCGATTTGCTCACCACTTTTAAATATGGGCATTATTCTTGCAGTTTTCCAGGTGTCTGGGAATTTATTACTGTTTAAAGCCAAATTAAAAATTTTTGTTATGGGTTCTTTCAGTACTTCAGCACATCCTTTGATTACATACGTAGGAATACCATCTGGACCGATAGAAGTGTTACTTTTTAATTTTTTGATTGCATTTCGTGTGTCAGCTTCTGTTATAGATCTAAAACTAAAGGTATCTAAGTTATACTCTTTTTGCTCATTAATTAGACTACCTACTGTATCGGATTTATAGACTGAGTTGATGATGTAATAGTAATTACTTTTGCCAACTCAATTTTGGCATATTCAAAAACAATAATAAGTTTTTCGAATAGTATAGAACAACAAATATTTAGCAATTTTTAAAATTTAAAAATATAATCACGATTTCTGTGATAACAATTATGGCGATATTATTATACATAATATCTTTAAAATCATGCAATTAATTGTAACTTCCAAATGTAGAACTTCTGTTTGGAAAATCTCACTTTCAGACTGTTCTATCTACAAAGCAGCAGATGATTTCTGGGTTCTCAAGAACACTGAGATTCTGTGATCTACCTGCTAGAAATTGTACAACTGGTGATGAGCTGGTTGCTACTGGTATGTATGGCTGCTGGATAAACGGTCCACGCACACATCTTTTTCGGAAACCAAATAAAATCAAAATGTTTCTTTTATGTCTATGAATTATTTTTTTGCTTAAAACATCTTTTTTTTTTTTTAATATATTATATAATTTATTTCGGACAATTAATTATACAGTGTGCAGAACAAAGAAGTTTATAACTTGTGCCTGCTCTTTACACAATTTTAAATTAAATTAATATAAAAAATACATTTTACTAACCAAGATTCTGTAACTGTCACAAACAATTTGACATACATATGAACTTTATTCAAATTTCTTCCTTATTTGCAACTTCTCGCGTCTTCTAACATTAACTACGGTTTGTAATACACCAATGAATCATTTCGACCCATTTTTCTTGACTAATCTTATTAATTTAATAATTTAATCAATAACTTGCTTTGATAGATGACTTCAAATTTTGACAATTTTTAGCAAAAAAACTATAAATATAATAAGCAGTATGGAATAAGTTTAGTTTATCAATATTATATTACTAATAAATCTTGTATTCATATTTTGTCTTATTAATTTGTTAAAGAAAGATTATAACATCCTACCTTGTAGTATGTGGTCCATTAACTTCTAAAAAAAAGGAATCGGAGCAGCATCTTTTCTCATGAATCATTTCTTTCTCTCCCCTTTTAACTTGAAATCACTCTCTGCAAAATATGGGATGAGCAAAAACGGGAATTTGTTTATGCACCTTTCAAATACAAGTTTTGTAACCATTTTTGTTTTACGATTGTTATCAGTAGGATACCTGAAAAACATTATTAATTATTGTTCCTCATAATTTTTAATATTTGCAGACTATTTTCGGTTAATTAAATGGTTAAATTTACAGATACTGCTATAAATTTCAATAGCAAAGCAGTCAACAAAGAAAATTTAATAGTTCTTAATAACACTTAAAGCAATCTTCTGAACCTAAGAAATTTCTAATAAAATAAACTTTACTCTATCTTCCCCTAAATCAGTGGCGTGCGGTGATAATTTAGGCTACGGAAGCAACCACGATTTTAATTTTAATACACCTAGGTACAGTAAAAAACAGTGTTATAATTATTAAGCTTAAAAGTTTTTTAAAGAAGAACTGTTACACTTCTTTTACTCTATAATGATTAATCGGATTGGTAATTTTTTAGCACATCTCGTTCTTTTGAATACTGTTTAACCCCCACCTAGTAAGATATTTTTAGCATGATTGGTAATCCTCTTACCCCTTTGAATCGTAGATTCTGTGATTGACATGATTGAATCATACAAAGTGCTGTGACAAAACTTGTAACTATTGCCACTGTTCTTTTGTGACAAAAAAATTTATAAATTTTTATGATTGTTTAGATTTAATCAAATCTGCAAAAGAATACGTCTTTTATACTTATGGAATTTGTTGACTATTATTCTTTATTTAAAAAAAAGTACTACTGTTTATGTATAATGCAACTCGATCTTCTGTTTTTTTTTAGCAAAATACCTGGTGCAGGTTTTAATCTTTGTTGTTAAATTTAATCTGGTTTTGGTCTGCCTTTCTCAATAATTCCTTCCAAAACTGTATGAAGAATTCTTTTATCAAATAATAATAACACTTTACAAATTGAACAAAGTCGTCGCGATTCGGAAGTACTCGAACCTTCCACCGAAGCAGCTGAATTTGCAGTCATGACGATAAAGCAAGTTTAAATGTTGCATACAGAACAAATTAAATAGAATTATTTGTCTTTAAAAAAATCCCAACTTATATAAATTGAAATAATAAAATGTTCCAAAATACAGTCTCATTCGCAGATTTACACTGCTTAAGTAACATTTAACAAACACGAGAAAACAAACAAATAACGAAATTATAATAAACATCTGATCACGGAGTACGCTAATAAAAATAACTCGACCTTATACGATGTTAACTGTAGCCCACAACGCACCCGCGACTCGCCCGCTACCGAAAGCAAGACGTGCAGGAAGCAACGAAATCCGTGCTTATATGCAGTGTAACTAACACATTTGAATCGGTATTACCTTTCCGCGCAAGTTTAATGAAACTAATTTAATATAGTACTCTAAATAATTATCCTTTTTGCTGTACGGGATTGATATTGAGCTTTAAGTTGATTAAATATTATAAATTTAAATAAACGATAACCATTATTTTATAAAACTATTTTTGTTAGCATTGTTTTTTAATTTAAAAAAATTCTTAAGGGAAGCATTGCTTCCTTGCTTCCATGGACCGCACGCCACTGCCCTAAATGTAGTTGTTTTTTCGACGCCTATGACCTTTGCACAACGCATGTGTTTATTTGGCGTAATGTATTGTTTGGAAAAATGTAACCTCTCACTCACCTATGAAAAGTCAAATCTGGATTTAAATAATCCAGTCTTCTACACACTGCACAATCATATTTATTCACTAAAAACAAGCACAATCGTTTCACAAAGAAGCCATAAGAATAATAACACTGAAAATGAAGAGTGTAATAATTTCGATGTGAGTGAGTGTAGTAATAGTGATGTCACTATATTAACCACTATAACATCAGCATAACATTATTATTATTATTAAAATTGCTTGTCGTTGCCCTTGGTTGTTATCCGTCGGGGGTTCCCAGAACTTAATTGCATAAACAAGTCGGGGTTGGAGGTTGTTTATGTAATAAAATTATACGTATTGTATTTCTTTAAAATGTGTATTATATGAAATGAAAGAAATAATTATTGAGTTCATAATAAAATGTCTACTGAAATCTATTTCCATAATTAGAAGAATTTACTATTATGCAGTCAATAAAGTCTTTCATTGTGATAAAAATGTTTTAACGAAATACGATACGACCCCATTAATAAGGAGTAAATTACACGAGCAAATCTGAAATAAAGTAATTCAGTTAAATCTAACTTTATTTAGTGAAAGAAAAAATTCCATATAAGAAATAGTTCGAGTAGTTGGCAGGTTAAACTATGTTTATCCGAGATAAAACTATATAGCAACATTATTTGCAGTGTAGGGATTTTATAAATTAAATGTGTTGTTCAATTATTCACATACTCATAAAAAGCATGTGAAGGTTACAGTAAATGACGAAGACATGAAAAAGACGTATCTTTTACGCAATAACATGCCAAAGATATACCGCGGGGCATGTAATTATTACGTGCCATTGAGCATCGCTTTGGAATATTAATTTGCGACATTTAAAAAAATTAGAGGCACGTAATTTTTACATGAATTTCTATTCCAGCGCTACTTGGATAAGAATTGAAAAAAACGCGTGCATTTTAAATGGGAAACTTTTATTATTTATTTAACTTTTATTTTATAGTTATAATTATGCACTAGTGTCAAGTATAAATTAATTGATTTTCATTGCAAAGCTTTTAAAAACTTTAACAGATATTTGTTTCCTAAAACTATTTTTCTTTTTATTGCCAGATAAAATTCGAAAGATTGGTTTATTAAATGTACCTTCAAAAAGTAGGCAATAATGCTTTTTTAATCGTGCCTTAATGGTGGCCTGTCCGTTTTGCTGCCGATGTTATAATCTACTTACGTAAACCAGACTGAGTCTGACAAAGAAATACGTACATAGTAAATACATTCAGAATAATTATATTGTTTTTTGCAATTAAACGATGCAGTGAGAATGATCTTTATTGCAAATTTTATTTTAAAAAGAATAAACTACCTATTAGTTAAAATATTATATTTAAAAAGATACCGGATATAAACTAACTTCAAAAATCTACCTTCCAGCTAATATTCCTCGTTTTTAAACGTTTTGTGTTTTTAAATTTTACCACGGTCGATGCGTTGACTTAATTACGTAATTACTTTTGTTAAAAAGATTTTTGTATTTAATTGACATATTTCGTTTATTAATTATCAGTTATTTATTTAATTTATAAATTAAATATACATTTTGTTGCTTAATATGACATTAATTATTTCCATTTCTCTTTCCATTTCCTTTGATATATTTTCAAATTACCGCGACTTCGCATTCTGCACTTCCGACCAATTTTCATTGGTTCACAGATTCTGTCCCTTTCTACAAACTTCTCTAGACGCGCACGCGTCAGGTGTATACTTGCACCATCTTTGAAACCATTTGATCTTTAGTTTTAGATCGTAGTTCACGTTTGTATTTTGTTTTACTTAAATTCTTTCATTTTAATTAGTCTTGCGACAGTTATCAAACGTTGCTGTGGTTTCGTTGTTTGGACATCGTTTAATAATACATTCCGAAAACGAGGTTTTTCATTCAAATTAAATTTGATTAGAAAAGACTTTTTACTTTAGATCGGTCTGTCCCGCCAAGACTTCCAACTACCGGCTTTGCTAGGTAAGATTATTTTTGTCTTTATTTTTAGTAATTTTATATTATTTAAGGAATTTTAGTACATTTAAAGATGTAATGTAAGAGAAAACGTCGAAATTGTAACATTTCTAACCTAATTTACAAGTGTTGATGGCGTCTTCTCGTGACGTATGATTACCGCCATATCTATTTTTGTTTAATTTAATTAGATTAGGGAGATTTTCAATTGCGATATTTTAATTTGTGCTTTCATATAATAAAACGTGGATGACAGTTTATTTTAAAATCACTAGATAAACAGCGTGTCGCAAATTAAACGAATGTTTTATTGAATTCGAACCAAATTTTCCTCAAAGAGAGAACGCATGATGCCCTACCTGTGATCAAAAAACCATTCGCCCGCTTCAAATACAAAGTCACCTTCGATTCCAAAATAGAAAAAATTATATTAATCATTTTTTATTGGAAAGTTTTACTAACAAAAGTTGTTCAGAATTGCCCAAAAAGGATAAAGTAATTTTTCATTCATTTCAAAAAATTTTCAAAATTTCTCTAAAACATCCAGTAAATTTAAAAACAATCTTCTCAGAAGTTGGCCATGGCTTTTGATAAATAAAAACGAAAAAAATAATTAACAAATCATCTGTTAAATTGTGTTTCTCAAGTTGTGTGCAATTAAAAGGTGGTTTTTGAATAACAAAATCCATGACTAACTTCTGAGAACATTGATTTTAAATTTACTGAAATTTTTAAAAAATTTTGTTTTTAATGAAATTTTGGATTTAAGCTTTTTGGGTAATTCTAAACAACTTTTGTTAGTAAGATTTTCAGGTAAGAAAAATGCCTAATATAATTTTTCGATTTTTTCCATTTATTTTGGTATCGCAGGTGACTTTGGATTTGAAGTGGGCGAATAATTTTTTGGTCACAAGTAGACCATAATGTGTTCTATCTTTGTGGAAAATTTGTTCAAATTCGATAAAAAAGATATAAGGGCGGTGCCTCCTAATTTGCGACGCGTTGTAGTAGCCATTTCGACTTTAAAACGGCGCCAAATTAAAATTAATTGAAGTGCCAATTTCTACTTTTCCATGGTATATCCTATAATTTCGAATCTTCTATGGACATTAGTCGAGAAAAGTTATATTCAATAAATGCTAAATAATTTTCTACTTATTAAAAAAAAAGAATATATCCAGTTTAAATATTAATATTTTTTTTAAGTTAACAATAAATTAGTTATGAAGCAAGTATCGCTTATCTTTCTTTTTTTTTTGTTCAAGTTATTATTGAAGTTTTAATACAAGTTACTTTGACGTAGTCAACATTGCAAAAGCATCATATGCAAAAATTGTCTCAAATTGGGCAAAATGCTTGCTTAAATTTCATTTATTTCAATAGCTCTATCAAGCAAGAAAAAGACTTCTGACCAGAGACGGTTACTATGTACCCTTTTGGATGTTCCAGTAGTGAGTGGCAAGCATATTAGCTGGTTGCTTCGTGGCCATTTACATGGATACAATGTTTATCATTCGCTAACTTGCTAACAGATCATCCAAAAGGGCACGCACTAACGCTGTTACTTCTGTTGTTGTTGTGACCCCAGAAAATTAAAACAAATTCAGGTTTTATTTTACGTGCTTCATTTCATAGTCAATTTTCTGTAAAAGCATATGAAATTTTACAGAACTTTAACAATAACTTAGTGGGTGATGTTTATGTCGTGATGTCATTATTAAGCAATAATTTTTTCAAATTGTCATGCAACAGTAATCGTTTACTTCTAATCAATAACAAAAATAATAAAGAAAAACTAAAATTAAGTAAAAATGAACACCAACTACTGCTAGTTGGTGCGTTCATTTCTTTTCTGCCAATTTTTGCATTTGGATCACCCGCAACTATTTTTATGTCATACCTCGGCAGGTTATCTTTCAAATCTTCCAACTGTTCATAAAATTCTGCTTTTTCTTCCGGCTTCCTCCCTTCTGTTGATGCATGTATGTTTACTAAGCAATATTTCCTTACTACTCCTCTTATTCGCAGGCAACTTAACCTATTATTGATTACCATAATCCATCACATTTTCTTCAATTAAGAAACTCATTCTAATTTATTTTGCTTCCCCCCCCCCCATTAAACCAAATATAATTTTCTATTTTCATTGAGAACACTTCCTTGTGATGTTTCTTGTATATATAAAATATGAGTTCACAAGAGGGGAAAAAATCTTTATTTTTAGTTTTATCGAAAAATGTCATTCTTGATAAAAAGTATTGTTGTGACCCCAGAAAATTAAAACAAATTCAGGTTTTATTTTACGTGCTTCATTTCATAGTCAATCTTCTGTAAAATCATATGAAACTTTACAATACTTTCTAGTGGGTGACATTTATGTCATTATTAAGCAATAATTCTTTCAAATTGTCATGCAACAGTAATCGTTTATTTCTTTCTAATCAATAACAAAAATAATAAAGAAAAACTAAAATTAAGTAAAAATGAGCCCCAACTATTCAACGTAGCCTCCATCAGCTTCAAACATTTCTCCCCTCTAATTCGAAATGCTTTGTATACATTTCGTGGCATGTCTGGGGTGATTTCATTTATGGCATTAATAATTGCTTGTTTAAGATTTTCAATGTTGTGGTCCATGTCTGTTTTGTACAATTCTGTTTTAATAATAATAATAAACCCTTTTATTGTCTAACAGGAAATTTCCCAATTACAAGACAATTACAAAAAAGTAAAAGAAAGCATAATTGTTACATTGTATTACAAACAATAATTTAAAATATAAGTTTAATACATTACCCGATAACAAAACATAGATGGGATATTTTAAACAGTCTTATGTACTAAGGAGAAATGTTTTGATTTTATATATAAACTGCATTAATGTACAGTTGAACAAATCTAAATCCAATTCTGTTAATGTAGTTAAGATGAGAACATGCTTGATAAAGAGGAGCTTTTTTGACTAAGTTGGTATTAGGAGTAGATAAGTAGAACATATTATGTTGTCTAGTGATTATATGAGGCACTACAAAATTTAATTCATTTAGGTAGCCCCATAGAAAAAAATTCAAAATTGTTGAGTCTGGGAATAAAGATTATCAGTCCATACCATCCTATCCATTGTTTAGGAAAATATTCATCCAGCCATCCTCTTATCAGCAAAGTGGAATGTGACGAACAGCCATTATGCTGAAAAATCATTATAATTCTGGTATTAAAAAGTTGTCTAGCAAATCCAAATACACTTCCTGATTTTGGTTCATCCAAAAAATACAGTCCTATTATTGTGTCAGGTAACACAGCACACCAAACATTTACTTTTTATAAAATTGGCTTTTACATTGAATCCTGTAATGAGGATTTTCACTAGCCCAATAGCGTCAGTTCTGGGATGAAACAATTCCATTTGTCCTAAACGTTGCTTCAATGGAAAATACAATATTATAGTGAAATAACCTGTCAATCATGCTAAAGCATACTCAAAACTAGCCTTAATTTGCAGAAAATTTTATTTTAATTAATTTAAATTGTATTTCTTTTCTTCCAACAGCTCTATCTGGCAAGAAACATTATGTCAGAGAACAACGAAGAAAGAGATTTAGAATCCACTGAGCCTTTAGAGACCATGGAGGAGTCTTTTTATCAAGAGAGCAGGAAGGGATCTCTTGATCGAGAGACCAGAGAAGAATTTGCTGCTCAACAATCTGGGGAGGGATCTTTTGCTAGAGAGATTGGGGAAGGATCTGTTGCTCTAGAGTCCAGGGAGGGATCTGCTGTTCAAGAGATCGGGGAAGGTTCTGTTGCTCGAGAAACCAGGGAGGGATCTTTTCCTCGAGCGATCGGGGAAGAATCTGTTGCACGAGAGTCCGGGGAGGGATCTGCCGTTCGAGAGACTAGGGAGGGATCTTTTCCTCGAGAGATCAGAGAAGAATCTGTTGCACGAGAGTCCAGGGAGGGATCTGCTGTTCGAGAGACTAGGGAGGGATCTTTTCCTCGAGAGATCGGGGAAGGATCTGTTGCTCGAGAGACTAGAGAGGGATCTTTTCGAGAGATCAGAGAAGAATCTGTTGCACGAAAGTCCAGGGAGGGATCTGCTGTTCGAGAGACTAGGGAGGGATCTTTTCCTCGAGAGATCGGGGAAGGATCTGTTGCTCGAGAGACTAGAGAGGGATCTTTTCCTCGAGAGATCAGAGAAGAATCTGTTGCACGAGAGTCCAGGGAGGGATCTGCTGTTCGAGAGACTAGGGAGGGATCTTTTCCTCGAGAGATCGGGGAAGAATCTGTTGCTCGAGAGACTAGAGAGGGATCTTTTCCTCGAGAGATCAGAGAAGAATCTGTTGCACGAGAGTCCAGGGAGGGATCTGCTGTTCGAGAGACTAGGGAGGGATCTTTTCGTCGAGAGATCGGGGAAGGATCTGTTGCTCGAGAGACTAGAGAGGGAATTTTTCCTCGAGAGATCAGGGAAAGATATGTTGCTCGAGAAACCAGAGAGAGAACTTTTCCTCAAGAGATCGGGGAAGGATCCGTTCCTCGAGATACCAGAGAGCAAACTACACCTTTCAAGCCAAAACGAATTGCAGGGTGTACTTATTTAGAGCGCCCACGTAAAGGAAAGAAACTTGCAGTTTTTGACATAGATGAAACAATATACGATTCAAACGCTCCTAATACGGTATTAGCTACCAGGCCATGTTTATATACCACTTTTAAACATATTTATAAACGCTATGATATAGGTATATGGTCAGCAACCCCTCTGGACGATATAGAAGCGAAACTGCGTGCCCTAAGACTGATCGCTAATCCTAACTTTAAGATATTATTTTACATGGGTTTAGACGTTATGGCTCATGCATATATACAAGGACGTGTAGTTCTAGTAAGTAAATGAAAAATATGTACATTCGTGTTATTTGCTTTTCTATAACTGAATGGCACTTTGTTAAATTACAGGTTAAACCACTACGAGAAGTTTGGACACGATTTCCTCAATATAATAGCCGAAACACAGTCATGTGTGATGATAAACGTCACAATTTCATTTTTAATCCAAGAAATGGCATAGAAGTGAATCCTTACAGATATTTTACTTTCCATGGAGATGACGAACTGCCTCGTCTAGGGTTATATCTGTGTAGAATAGCACGTCACGAAGATCTCAGCAGTGTAGATCATAATGAATGGTGGACAAGTACTGAATATCCACCCAACAGGGTTCTACAACGATGCAGACAGGAAATAATAGACCTCCATCGAGGACTTCGTAACATAGATTGGAGTTTTTGGGCCCTGTTCATTGTTTGTGTTATTATTTATCTATTTTCACTTAATTCTTTCGGTAGTTCTGAAGAGTCCGAAGATTCTGACTTCTAACAGAATAGATACATTTTTGTGTACTTACAAAGTAGTCGTGTAAAAAGAAATCTTTGAATAAAATGTACTAAAAAGTTTGCATTCCAAAACCGTTTTTGTTATTTTAAATCACTTAGTTTATATTCAATTCCAAAATTGACAATGCATTGATCGAATAGAAATATTTTATGTAATGATAAATACCGTTTGTTTCATATAAGTTTCATATACCTTTGTTTGATATCCTATACTGTTGATATGTTATACTTTCCAAACTTAATGTTTATTTTCATACATTACGGATTACTTTTAAGATATTTACATCATGCTTCGTTTACGAGTAAATTGTTATTGCTGACTTATTTTTTCACAAAATGCCGCTAGTGATAAATATCCTGTTAAAACTATTCACAGGGTCTAACGTTATAAGCATGGTTAAATTGGCCACAGTAGAAATCTGGAATAACTTATGTCGTGATATTGGCAAATCGTGATTATTTATACAGGGTGATCTAAAATGATTGAGGACGGTTTGAATTTACCGCCATCTTAAATTTTTGTTATGTTGGCAACACTTTTCATACTTTTTTTTATCCTTCTTTTATTTTATAGTGGCATCTCAAAAATAATTAGCTTATAAACTTCATTAATTTTAAATAATAAACTTATCTAGACATAAATTCGTCTAACAAACTGTAGTTGTGAATAGAACCGCTTTGTAAAATAAGAAAACAAGCAAAATAAAGCCAAAACCCAATCAAAATCCGTAACAATGTGGCACAGCACAATGATGTAAACAAGAAAGTGACGAGTTGACGTAATTTCTTGCAACACATTTCAATAGTGCTACACTTACAACATGAAATACACTAAAACTTACAGCGCTAAATTTAATCCGTCCTCACTCATTTTGGATCACACTGTACATGCAAATTCAGCAAAGTAAGTCATATACAAAGAAGAGATTTAAAAGCTGATAAAGAAATGAATGTAAAATAATGCAATGTGTGTCCAAAGCAGTGATTTATTTATAAATGCAATAAACACATGTAAATAGCGCCCCCAGTAGAAATCTCTGAAACAACCTATGTCGTGATATTGGCAAATCATGATTATTTGTACATGCGAATTCAGCAAAGTAAGTCATATATTTCCATAATTTACCTGTTCATTGAATCGAACATGTTATTGTTTAAATTTATGTTGTTCATATAAACTGTATTCTACTGTCTATGACTACTGTATTCTATTTTAAAATGGTAATGTAGCCTAAGCCAGGACTCTACCTGACGGTCACACTGTTCTCTATCATGTGAGTGGTAGAGCCCACAACACATGAAAACGATGACTGTATATCATAACAGAACAATGCGCTTAAAAAAGAAAACTGAATAATAAATTTAAAAATAATTTAATTTGCAATTATAAAATACATATTCTTTATTATATTTCAAGCTGTGAGAGCACGTCTAGCTTGAGAACCCGACCATACAACCTGTTCACGATCATACATGATTGGACCAATTATTTGTCTTCATGTTGGAATTTGCCTGAAGTTTTTATAATATTACTGTAGAGACTGAAATGGACAGAGAGGGCCAAGAAACTATCATTTTTGCTATGAATTGGCCATGTACGACAAATAATAATTATGACTTTAAAATCGGGATATACAACGGTCCCGGAAATACATTTCGGGGACACCAGGACATCTAACCAAAAGCAAGGACAAATTCCAAAAAATCGGAACATCTGGCCACCCTAAGCTCAACAGGTGTCAAATTTCGATAACAGGGCACTGGGTAGTGAATCGGCCTCGCCTCGAGACTTTTGCACTTTAGGTATACATATTTAGTTATGTTTGTAAGTTATTGAACCTAGGCATCTACTATAAGCTGTTCAATAAGTAGATACTATAATATGTACAGGGTGGCTCACGTAAGATTACCTTGTAACTTATCTTGGAAACTGCAAGGGTTACAAAAAAGTTAAATACCAAATTTGGTTAATATAAAGCAAACTTAATTTTGATATCTTCATATATACAGGGCGAGTCTTTTAACTACGGCTAGTGTCAACTTTTTGTTACCTTAAATGGAATACTCTGTATGTTTTTACGATTTTCGATTCTACACTTTATTATAAGTATTTTTTAAAAATACATATAACATGAAATTTTGCAGTTTTTGTATAAACTCAACTTTTTTTGAAAATGCATTTAACTAAATTATAATATGCGATGCTTATAAATACCTAAATCAACGTTATGGCGTATATTTATTGTTGAATAATATACAGGGTGTATCCACTAGACCAAAGATATAAATCTTCGAACATGAAACAATTTCTTTTAAATGGGACACCCTGTATATTTATATTTCTAGCTTTCAAGTCTTTATCAACTTATATAGATATTTTATACTTCAGAAATGAACAATTTTGAAACTATTTTAAAAGCTGTGAAGCTATTTTTAAGAGTTTTTAAACTGTCTTGCTATTTCTCTAAAATTAATTTATCAGTCTGATCATAAATGCCTAAACAACATAACTCTGATTCCTAACACAATAAAAAACCATGTAAAAAATAATAATAATAAAAAAATAAAGTATATAAATAATGATAAAACAGCGAGACCATAGAAAAAGTAATAACTTTGAAACATTTTTGAAATAGAAAATAAATATATGAATTGAAAGAGATCCCAAAGTTGAATGAATATACAGGGTGTTCCATTTGAACAAATTGAGATTTTTATGTTTGAAAATTGGTATGTTTAGGGCAGCAACAATAAATTTATGAAAAGATTTAGATATTTATAAGCGTCGTGTTACAATTATTATTTAAATGTAACTAGCAGTGTGAAAACTTGAAAAACTGAATTTACTCGTAAACTGTGCCCAATTTCTGAATATATGCATTAACCAAAAATACTGAAAATAAAGTGTACAGATATACAGTGTTCTATTTAAAATAAAAAAGTCGAAAGTAGCAAAATGATTCACCCTGTATATATATATATATATATATATATATATATATATATATATATATATATATGTATGTATATGTATATGTATATGTATATGTATATGTATATGTATATGTATATGTATATGTATATGTATATGTATATGTATATGTATATGTATATGTATATGTATATGTATATGTATATGTATATGTATATGTATATGTATATGTATATGTATATGTATATGTATATATATATATATATATATATATATATATATATATATATATATATATATATATATATATATATATGTTACATTTTAAGTTTCCGCGGATATTATATGATACTTCACTACTTTTCCGGGTTTCACTCTGCGTATTCACTATTCGGCTCCTAGAGTAGTAGAGTAGTTGCGCTGGGTGGTGATGTGACTGCGCGTTCAGGTAGCGATTTGTGTGGGTTGATTTTCGGTATACTGTGTATCCCAGGCTGCCGTCTTCCTTCTTGATTATAGATACATCTAGGAAAGGTAGTTGATTGTTCTTTTCCACCTCCATTGTGAATTTGATCTTCTGGTGTATGTTGTTTAGATGCTGTAAGAAGGTCTGCAGCTTCTCTTCTCCATGGGTCCATATAATAAAAGTATCGTCTACATATCTTAGCCATAGTTTAGGTTTGTCACTTGCCGTTTCTATTGCTCGGACTTCTAATTCTTCCATGAATAGGTTCGCTATTACCGGCGATAAAGGTGATCCCATAGGTGCTCCTTCCACTTGTTTGTACCGTTGATCTTTGTAGATGAAGTAGGTGTTGTTTAGGCAGTGTCTTGTTAACTCGATGATTTCATTTGGGACTTGGTATTTCCGTTGTATCATATCTACTGCTTCTTTTACTGGAACATTCGTGAATAAAGAGGTTACATCAAAGCTTACCAGCAGATCTCCTGGTGCCACTGTTATGTCTTTTATACGCTCGATGAAGTGGCTTGCGTTCTTTACGTAAGATTCGGCTTCTTCGGCATAAGGTTGCAGTTGCTTGGCCAGGAATTTCGCTAGAGGTTGCAGTAGTGATCCAATGGAGCTTACGATGGGTCTTAGTGGTACACCTTCCTTGTGGACTTTTGGTAATCCGTACAGCTTAGGGCATGATGACGACTTCTCTCTTGGAATTAGTTGTAACTGTTGTTCTTGACTGAAACTGCAGGCTTTTATTTTGGCTTTAGTGGTCTTTTCCAAGTATGTTGTAGGATCCGTTGAGATTGTTTGGTATCCAGGATCATTTAGTAAGGTTTCTATTTTTCTTTCATATTCACCCTTATCCATGACTACGGTTGCGTTGCCTTTGTCTGCTGGTAACACGATTACGCTAGTATTCGCCCGTAGGTCGTGTAAAGCTTGGATTTCTTCGTGGGATAAGTTCTTCTTCGGTGGCTTGGCTGTTCTCAGTATACGTGACACGTCTTGACGTATAATTTCGGCGGTATTTCCTGGGATCCCTGTTATTGATGCTTCGACTCCGCAAATAATGTTTTCTATTGGAATCCGGTTTGGCGCTACTGCATAGTTAAATCCTTTCGATAGCACGCTATGTGTCGCTTCATCCAGCGGTAGATCTGAAAGATTGAAAACTACTTTCTTTGGTTCAACTTGGTGGTTGATGTACTTC
>OV816023.1:3230276-3236468 GCA_929113105.1 Agrypnus murinus | reverse complement strand
AAGACCACACCCGCGCGGGTTTTAATAATAATTAAAATCAAATTCGAAAAATAATAAATAGCAATTAGTGAATAATACAATTTAAGAAAATGAAAACGAGAGTGGGATTCGAATGAGCGATTTCTGATTCAACGTCTGATATCTTAGTACCTACACTCTCTACCCTCTAGACTACACAATTTTTTCATAAAATTGAATATTTTTTTGACGATTCATTTTAGCAGTTCTCTGCTTTCGATTAATACCAAAATTTTCACTTACATTTGCAAGGGTGTAAGTTTAGGAAAAAGATAAAATTCTATTGGGCTTTCTATAATTATTATCGTTTACAAAAACCAGACTTTATAATTAAAAATGAAGTATGTTTGATTTTGTAATCTCTAAATTAAGATATAAACGGTTATTAAATTATTATTATTCACATTTACATATACCAGTTACAAAGCCGACAATTATCGTAATTAAGACACAATTAAAGTAACCAACAAAAATTTAAATATTAATTAAATTAAGGCATGTAATATTACCAGACGTAGCGCATTCCTCACTAATAAATTTAGCTACAAACTAAAACAATCCTATTAACTTGCAATCCAATTTATTCGACAGCTGTATTTGCATTCTTACATATAAATGTAAGAAAATAAATTTGTATAGCATGGCAGGGAAGTGGCAACGTCGTAGGACTCTAGGTCATCGGACGACTGAATATCAAGTATACATACGTCAAAGACGCTCACAAATCGGTAAAACCGTAAAGACGCCGAGTGCTCGGTATATGAATGGAAACGAGCTCGGACGCTCTGCAGCGTTTCCCTGTAAGGACGCTTTAATGATAGAGGGATTTATATATATATATATATATATATATATATATATATATATATATATATATATATATATATATATATATATATATGTATATATATGTATATATATATATATATATATATATATATATATATATATATATATATATATATATATATATATATATATATATATATTATATATATATATATATATATATATATATATATATTGGTTTAATAGACGTTGTCGGACCCGCTATATGGTGGGGTCGTTAGTAGACCCGCATTTTTTGATTTTTAAAATGTGTATATTTTACATAATATTGATTAATTTCTGATAAGCAATATTTAAGATTCTCGAGGGGTAAAAATATATGAAAAAAAAATATTGGTAATATTTGACAGTCGTTCTTGAACCCGATACATATTACAGTGTTTACAGACCCATTTGTATAATTTTAAGCAAGCCTACCTACCCTACCGAACCCAGCAATGTTGCCGAATGTATCAGAGATAAAATTACGATTGACGTAATGATTTCGGGATGCTAAGCACATAAGTGATCTTTATTTTTGTTGATTTGTTCGTAAATTCCATAAATAACCTTAAACGCAGAAAAATTAACGTTTTCCGTAAAACTCTGATGTAACTCTGAAAATTATTATTAACATGAGAAAATAGCATTGAGCCTCTTTTGTTCTAAAATACATAAGGTTTATGCAAATAATTGTTTTTTAATAATTTGTTTTTAAATCATTTATTTTAACATGATTAGTTTTGTTTACAAGAATACAATTAAAAGTTTCGAAGACACGTCATGTATATGTGTTTTGAAAAAATAAATGTTATAGCCAAATCTTTTGACCTCCTGCATTTTACTGTTATGTTTCTAGCACAAATAAACAGTTTCTAAGATATGTATATTTTAATACCACGGTAACAGTTCAGTCAAATTAGTAAAAATAGAGGGGAATTGAGGTAGATCCTTGGATTTTTGATAGGCCTTCTTTGTGATATGTTAATAACCCCTTAAAAGTTACTACTCAAAAGTGGTGAACCAGAGAAGCTGATGAGGGTAAGCCATGCCCCCAGATGATTTTTACTGTTTTTTCAGAAACTGTTAGGTTTATCAAAATGGAGCCAGTTAGGTTAAATAGGATTTTATTTAATTTTCATACCAAAAAGCTATGAAAACTTTGTGCATGTTGTCTTGTTTCTGTGTAATCGAAAAACGATCATATGTCACACAGACAAATAATTTGTATCGGTACATATTATACGAGAAGCTTCGAGCATAACTTTGTGTGATTTGATGTTCATCATGAAATAACTATGGAAATCTCGTTGAGCATCGAACGCGATCCTGGTTCAGTCTTCTTCTATCTCAGCATCTCCAGCAAAATCTACGTGGCGATATTATCATTATTATTGGGGCTAGTCATATGGTAATTCTCGTATTGGCAAGATACATTTTAGGGGTATATCCTGTACTAATCAATCTTTTTAGTGAGCCTAAAACGTACAGGCTACTTCAGGGTTTTTGGATCTCTCTTACTTCGTTCTTTATATTCATATTCGTATCGAGTAATTTTTTTCTTGAATGGCTTTTGTTTTGGAATTCTAAGTTCACGACTTAATTCCACACCTGCTTTAAAATGTAGCTAGATATTTAACATTAAATGGGACTTCACCTATTTTACATATAGGATATCTTGAGCAGACGATGCCAATTCCTGAGGGTCAATGCCTTTGATCAAAATAGGCCATAAAGCACAACATATCTATGTTCAAAAATGAAATGTTACAAAGCTATAGACCTTCAAAATAAAAAAGTCAAAAATGCAATTTGGATAAAATTTTGTGTTCAAGGACAGTTGTTATTAGAACATACATTAGTGTTATTTTGTGCTTGTGGTAGCTGTAGCGTACCCGCTACCGCTAGATGCGGAGTTCTGTGGTAGTGATATGTTTAATGTATACTTGACCCAAGTCGAATAGTGACAAGTCAAATAATGCTCTATAAAATGCAGAAAGAAAATAAAGGTAAAACGTCATGCAGTATGACGTACAAACGAAGTAAGAAAGATTTCAAAACAAGGTGAAATGCCCTATACATTTTGGTTTCTATAAAATAATTGTCCAGTACAGGGTATTCTCCTAAAGATATTCTTTTTACTGCAAAATTATCATAATACTACAACCAACAATAACAACAACATCGCTTCATGAATTTTGATAGAAGTGATGCTAAGGTTGCACTGCGAACTCAACATTTTTTTTCTTAGCTAAGTACTTGATGACGAATACAAGATCGCAATAAGTTATGTTCTAAAGTTGCTCCGGCAAATGTATTGGTACAAATTGTTGGTCTACATACAGGGTGTTTTACTCAACTTTCGTGTAAATTGCATGTGCGATAGTATTCATCAATAGGAACAAAAAACTCTTTTTGTTTTTACGCAAATCGACAAAAATTTGCTAAAAATGTCAACTTTTGGGAACTGCTGGAAATTATAGTCAAAACAAACTGCGACATCACCTAGCAGCAGCTGCGTCAATGTATCAGATAGGCACATCCAGCTCCAAGTGTGATTCTTAGACCAGTAACCTGCTACCCACTTTTCAAAAACCATTCTTTTTTCGGTTATTATGAAAGATAAACATTAATGATTTTCAGCTCTTTTGTTGCATTTTATGTGTACTACCACCTATTCAGAGGATACGAATCTTCAGTGAAACATCCTGTATGATATATATTCATGCGCCAATTAAATAAGATTTATTTTATCTAACCCACTTAACAACCAGTCCATAAACCTAACAGTTTTTGAAAATAAAACGATAAAATACATCTGGGGGCGTGGTTTAATATTGATATTTTACAAAGTTTATCTACTCGTAAACATGAACAAATCAAGCATAAAGTCATTTTCAAGTTTAGCTGACCAAAATACATTACATTTGATTAGTTTAACCTAGATTAAAAAAATAGCAGTTTCTATTTTTACTGTGCGTTTGTACAGTTACAACAAAATTATGGAATGTTCGATCCCTACTTCCTGTTTAATGAATTTGAAGGTACAAAACAGTATACACTATATGGTGGTTAAGTGCCTTTAACTTAAACGTCGAAAGGTAACGAAGAAGAGAAGAAGTTTTTTCAAACCTTGCTCAATTCCGTTATATTGCACTTGTACTAAGTTAAAGATCAATTTTTATTGTATTCTGAAATAGCTATTTGTGAATTGGAATATGTATTATATTCTTAGTGACGAATTGTACACCAGAGATTTTCTGATACATTTGAAATATATGTAGTACTAAATATACCAGGCGCAAATCATATTAGTCCACCCTGTTTCATTTTTGTTAAAGAACGTCCCACAGAATTTATTCCGTTTATCTTTTGTTCTATGAGGTGGCCGTTTCTTGTTGCGATAGTGAAGTGCTGCTACTGCATCTACCCCATACCAATGTTCATGAAATTCAATTGGGGGTTGCAACATACACTGCCCCTCCGAACCTTTCGAGTGCCCTGTTTCCATTAAAAGTTCCATTAAGTAATCTTACAAATTACAGACGAGAAAGTTTTCCTTCAGTGTTTCAGCAAAAAAGTCACAAATGATGCTCAACTTAGTTCGCCCATTTTAATTTTTGATAAAGAACACCTCACGATTTTTACCCTAAATGGTCTACGCCGTTGTTATTTATTGGTGGTATATAGTACATATCGTTGCCGTTAATACATATGAACTTAATTCTTTGAAATGTTGTAACTAGCAATGTTGCTAGTTGCGATTTCAAAGAATTCATCATGCCATCTGTAACAAAGTTTCTATAAGCATTTAAACCGCGCTCCTGGAAAATTGCTAGAAAATAGTTCCGCTAGTATGCATTAACGTCGACGCTATGTATGAATGAGTACTGTGATCCATTGATAAATATGTATGTGTGAGTGTAGTATCCAATGCAACGAATATAAACAAGGAGTCAGAAAATAATTCAGAAAACAAATAGTTCAAGCATTCATTCTCTCATCTTAACAGTAAAAGAATAAAGCTTTAATTAATCACAAAGAATCCTTCAAACAAACATACAAAGAAGATATTACAGTACTTTTATACTAAAAAATTTAATCAAGTTCTTGAAATTTATCGTTTGATTACTACGGAAAATGACATATGTACTTTTCCATCTTATTTGGAAACCATTCACTTTCCCCAGAAATTAACTTTTCCGTATTATGTTGCGTTGTCTCACTTGTTCGAAAATCCTGTTAACCTTACTCTAAACATTTATATACAAAATGAATTCAGTTATAAAGTCCTACTTAAAGATACCATTGATATAAACACATGAATTGTAGGTATAAATATATGCTTTCAACCATACAAATATAACTTTATAAATTTATACCACTCTCCAAACTCTAGTGATGCTCAATTTCTAATGAAACTTGAAAATTTGTTTGATGTATATGCTAGTAGATCAGAGACCTTACTAATTATCGGAGACTTTAATATTGACCTATTAAAGGATTCATATTATGAAAATAGGCTGAGAACTTTAATTAAAAATAATGGACTACATCAGATTATCGACCAACCTACAAGAATCACTAAGGACAGTGCTACCCTCATAGATCTTCTTGTATCTAATGAAAAAACCATTGATGCCCAGGTACACCATGTTCCAAAAATAACCGATCACTCAATAATAACTGTAAATGCAAAAGTGAAAGAAAAATATGAAGAATATACAATACAACACAGAGACATGAGCAACTTCAATGAAATGCAATTTCAATTAGATCTAATGGATCAACCATGGAATCCGGACTGTACAAACACCAATCAACTAGCAGAAACATTAGTTAAAACCATAATGGACACACTAAACAGGCATGCTTTAACTGTTAAAAAAACCATTAAATGTCAATGGAGTTGTAAAAAATTCAATATTTACTTTATTAACAGCATAGAACAAATTATTACATTAACAAATTTAACCCAAATTGAAACTGATTTAAGCCACATTAATGTGCATCAATGCAAGTTTGAGAAATTTTTACCAATAGGGTTTTTGGAGTTAAAAAAAAGTATAAACAATTTACCTAATAAGAATAATAGTGTCGATCGTATTACCGTAAAGATTAGCTTTCAATGTAATAGGGCAGAGATTTTTGCATCTAATTCAAATGAGTCTAGAAAGTGTATCCTTCCCAGAAACCTTGAAGACATCCCATATTATCCCCATTGAGAAGATAATCAACACTAACAAATATGAAGAATACAGACCGATCAACATGGTGCCATCTTATGAAAAATTATTAGAGACCGTCGTAAATATCGAGTTTCGTGACTACATTGAAGTGAACAAA
>OV816023.1:3015276-3225276 GCA_929113105.1 Agrypnus murinus | reverse complement strand
GTTGTTAGATTCTCAAAATCCCAATCCGCTGACCCTAAATTGGTACCCGAGACATAAGACCTGAAAGTTCGAAAATTGTTAATTTCCAGTTGATTTCAGCGAAATTTGGCATCCGGTAGTTTTGACTTTGTTAAACCAGATGCTGTAAATCTGACCTAGATATGCAGTTAAATGAAGTTAAATCTTTATAAGTAATTCTTTTTAATGTTAGTTCAGAATCAATAGTATCTATTGAGATACTATGATTCTGAACTAACATTAAAATGAATTACTTAAGCATGATTGCATGCTTTTAACTGGATATTTATACAAAATATATGTCACTCATGTTTTGAAGTTTTTTAGGTTGGTTCCTTATTGCATATCTAGGTTCAATTGACACTTGTCTGGTACATGAAAGTTAAAATTCACTTTTCTTAAACCAAGTTTATGAATGTCTGCTTTTACAGCTTCTTTTCAGTTTGGCTTTATTCCATTAATACATATTACTAAATATCTTTAACAGTATTTCGAGAATATGTACTACAAATAGCAATTTGCAGTCTCACCCCTCTCCCCAACCTTATTAAATAGAGATAATCATTCAGTTAATGTTTATTTTTTACATAGTACATTAAAATTATTAACTAAAATTTTACAATTAAAATTACAATTACAATTTACAATTAAAAACAGGATTTTAATAGACCTATTTAATTACCTATTTTAAGTAATTTGCACTCCAAGATTCATGTTGTGTATAATAAACTAATATTTAGACCTATTCTCGCCAGGCGAGATTGGAGTGCTAACACCCACGTGAAGCTTTTTGATGTCATGCAAATATCAATTCAGTGTTAGGTAATCGGAATTTCAGAAAATCTTACAACAGGGTCGGTTTGGTTTAACAGGTTCAAAATCACCAGATGACGAATTTCGTAGAAATAAGATTGATAAATACAAATTTTTGATCTTTCGGGCACCATGCAGGTACCACAATGGGATACGGCGATGGTCACAAGGGCAGTAAAAATTCATAACCGGAGTGCTGTCGAAGTGAAATAAAAATTCAGAATTGCAGCGTTTGGTAATCAAATTAAGTTTCGATGAATACAGACTACACCCTATTAAAAATTGTAACGAAAATATTGTTTCCCCTACACTTGAGTGTCTCTAGTCTGGGTGAACGGCCAAGCAGTAGTTCGAGGTGTCGGACGGATTAGTATTCGAGACTAGACCCAGTATGCCAGAGGCCTGGGCAGTCGTTAGAGGTGTCGACGAGCACTAGCATCCGAGACTAGCTTGGGGCAGACCATACTGCGTTCACTCATAAAACTGGCTGTTGTCTACCCAATCCCAGGTTTAACCTGAGCAATGAATGGCAACGATAGGCAACCTCGCTCCAACCAGTGAGGTACTGCTGGCATTTGTTTCGCAAGTGCGTGCTGATTAAGCGTGTCTCAACTACTTCCTCTTAGAAGGAACGTGGAGATAAAGTCTCATGACAGGCACTTCACGTAAAACAACCTTGGAAATGATGTCTCTCATCTGGCTATCTCTGTTAAATGAACATGGACGAATCAATAAGATTAACAGACGAAACAATTTCTACAAGATTTGAAGTAAGAGTTTTGGGCAGTTTTCTGTTAGGAAAAAGATCATTTTCTTCATCCGACATGGAAGTGAACTTAGAAAAGAATTTATAAATAATTGTAAACAAAAGTATATAATCAGAGCATTCTAGTCAAGTAAATATAACCCTTAAAAGAAAAGCATTTGAGAATGCTCTCATCCTACAGTCACAAGAGTAGAGATTCACAGGCAAATTCAAGTAGCTATTGCTTTTAGAAAAAAATGTTAGATTGTATAGCAATAAAAGATTACACGTTTTAACTATGTAAAAAGAGCATTAAGAAATTATGAAATATACACCAGAAAAATAATTATCATCTCGACCATGACAACTGTAGTCCCAACATGAAGTTAATATATCCATTTTATCGCCCATATTTAAATCATAACTATCATCGCAATCAGGTCATGCTGATTTTGAAATCTAATAACAAGATCGGTCAGATTTAACAGGGTCAGAATCGCCGGATACTGAATTTTGCACGTACCATGCAGCTACCAATTTAGTATCGGTGGATCGGAATGTCGAATATTTGGTAAGGTTTAAAAATTCTGGATACCGATTTTTTTTAAGTCGACTAGTTAATAACAATTCTGAAGCTTTCAGGCTCCATCCAGGTACCAATTTATGGCCAGCCGACTGGGATTTCAAAGACCTAATAACAGGATTAGCTTAAACAGGGTCAAAAACCTCGGATACCGAATTTTGGAGCAATTGACTTGAAAATAACAATTTTAGAACATCTGCGTATCATTTGAATAACGATTTAGGGCCTGCCGACCGGAACTTGTAAAATTTAACAACAGGATCACATTTCACAGGATGAACAATCTTCAGATATTCGACCTTATATGTACACTCAAAGAAAAAGATGGGTAAAATCAACTAAAACAAGCCTATGAATTTGCGCCTATCCACCTTTTCAGTTGATTTGGCCGCATTTAATTGGTTAAGTAACAAAATAAAGGTTGTTTAAGTGATAACGTTGAACAGGTTCATCAATCTATGTTTGTGTTGTAACACAATAATCTACATATAAAGATAGTTAAATTGTACTTCTTTTGTAGGTAGTCCAAAGGAAAGAATAGGTTATTTCAAACAAATGTATGGGTTATTAATCAAAATTTACGTTCATGTACAATCATAATTATTACCTTACAAAATATTGTTCAAATTAAATAGAATAATTTGGTTGGTCAACGAAAAATGTGGGTAAACTTTATAAATAAACAAATCCATAGTTTAATTTTATTAGTTTTCACCGATTAAGAAACCTATTGGACGATTAGATTAACTAAATAATTTGGTTGTTCTTATTTTGAACTGCAACAAATTTCCTACCGTTGTTCTAACAGTAACCGAGCGGTTTGCTTCAACTGAGATCATGTTTATACTTACTAAGTTTACCGATTTGTTACTCAACAACTTTTTTAGTTGAATTAACCAACCATATTTTCTTCAGTGTATCATTCTGGTGCAAATCTAGGGTTAACCGATAGAAATTTGTTTAACGGTATTAAAAACTCCCGAATATCGATTTTCAGTACAACTGAACGAACTTTATCTTTTGCATAAGACTTTTTCAGGACCACAGGTTTGGCACTTTTCTAAATTTTGTATGACATACAAAACTTTGTGGCATTAATATCTCAAGGTCGCTATAAATGTACTTTGACATTGAAAATATCAAAAAGTGTTATTTGAAAGTTCTTTGGGCCAAACTGAAATGGTTACCTCTTACAGGAGCTGAGAAAAATGATGATGAAACGTGAGTTTTTGTAATCACTCGAACCGTGGTTTTGCATTTTTTTCTATTTTATTATAGAGTCCTAAACAAAAAACCGAGCGATTGAAAAATCTGAAATTTAAAAATCTCGCTCCATTTTATGTGTAGAACCATGACTTTTAGGAGTAGTTTACCCTTGATAACCATTTTTTAAAATTAAAAGTAACATAGTACTTTTCTACTTAATATGGGTTTTTTTCATCATCTTCAATTAACTAATTTCGATTTTTATGCAAATTGTCCCTTTTCATTGCTAAGTTTAAACATCTTTCTACCAAAAGTTAGCCTATAGAAGAAATACAATACAATAATACACAAGATTTGGAAAGACGAGAATAATTCTAAGAAATATTTTTTACCACACGTGGTGAGCGACAAGTAAGGGCGGAAGCTGATGGTCAAGCATTGTCGTTCCTTTCTTATTTTCGTAAACATATGTATGATATTTTTTAAAACGTTTTGTAAATGTAATGTGGATATTTTTACTCATTTGCGTTTAATTACTACAACTATGCGATTCGTAATTTACTATGCTTATAATTAATTTAAAAAGGGACTCTTAGAAGGATTTTACTATTACTACAACTTAAGGGTTACTATTAAACTTTCTAATTGATGTCTACAAAAACTACATTTTAAGCGTTCTAATTATCAGATCTAATAATTAAAGGACTACGTAAATTTGAAAGATTTTATCGTCAGCAAATTATATAATGACAAACGACGGAATTTCTAAAAAACAATATGCGGGACAGTACGTTTTATATTTTGTTTCATCTTTACAATTCCGCTATCATTAATAGAATTTAAAAAAGAAATGGAAATATTCAAATTAGAATTTCAATCTTCATCTTTTATTAACTAAAAATATAAAAAAATATGTACGTAGCTATATCACTTCGGATTAAGCATTGAAACAGTTTTGTTTATTATGCAACACAAAAATTCTAAGGCCAACATTATCTTTCTCATTATATTTATATTTGATATTTCCACGTTATAGAGTTATACAGTGTGTTTTACAGCTTAACACCCATGTATTTTTGTTATTTATAATCGAATCCATTTGAAATTTTTAACAGGTACCTATAGAGCCCCTCAAAATTTGCGGGTAATTAAGAACCCCATTTATTATAAACCACTAGCCTTCTACCATGAAAGATAAATGCAAAAAATTGAAAAACATATTAGGCCTTGGTTAATCGCCCCACGAAAACACCAGGACCTAATTTTGATTAAAAAATCCTTACTAATAATAATTATTTTAAATTTCAACTTGACACCACCGTATTTTTGTTATTTACAATCAAAACAATTCCAAATATAAATACAAATTTATACAAATATATATTTTATCAGGTATAGCACACCTTAAAAGTGATTTGAGTGTAATTAAAAACTCCATTTATTATAAACAACCAGTCTACTACGATCGAAGATAAATGCAAATAATCGAAGAAGCATAATAGGCTTTGTTTAAGCGTAGAAGCTACGTTACGAAATTCCCTTCTGGGCTACCTGAAAACCTCAAAACCAAATTTTGGTTAAAAAGTCTTCAATAATAATTATTTTAAACACATTATTAGAATTGTATTAAAATTTTTATTTCAGCTTGACTCCCAGGTATCCTTTGCTATTGTCAGGTATAGAACTAAACCGTTAAAAGAGATTTGTGTATAATCAAAAAGTTCATTTATTAGTTACCACTAATAATCGAAAAAACATAGTAGGGCTTGTAATCTTACAGAAAAATTATTTGAAATAAATTATTAGAATTAAAATTATTTTCTTTTTTGGCGGATTTTAACCAAAATTTTGTTTTGGGGTTTTTAAGTAACAAATTACCGCAACGAGTTTTCCGATTAAACAAGGCCTAATACTATTTTCGATTATTTGCATTTATCTTCGATCGTAGTAGTTTATATATATATATATATATATATATATATATATATATATCCTACTATTATTAAAGCGTCCATACATTGACGAGTTACATTGGATAGAGCACCCATGTGCATAAAGCGTCCATATATGGGCGCTCTATGCACCTCCAATGTAAAAATTTTTCTATGACCTTATTACGTCATGAGGAACGTCTCTGCAAAATTTCAGAAGACGCTTTATTGATGACCAGATGCAAAAAATTATACAGTTTGTGTATATTTTTAGTGCAACGCAGTCTCCGCTTGGGGCGCTGACTGAATTTGTGTATATCCAAGGTATACTCTTTCTACGTATACACGTTCGCGTGTAGAGCGTCCTGCATATTAGGCAACGTTGTGTCTAGACGTATCGATTTTACAGTAAAAAATAACTTGACGAGTCTTTTAAATTCGAATACTGTTACATCCGCGCTCAAGTACTCTGCAATAGAGCGCCCGTATTCAAGTGAACATAGAACTTCCATTTTTAAATAACCATTCCATTTTTAATAATAAAAATTAAAAATCTAGCACTAGCGTTGGTTGTTACAAAAAAGTAGGAATTTAATATTATTTTGAGGAGTCATTGTATGATTTTGTTCTAAAAGGTGTTTGGCATAATTAGATTTTTTAGGATGTTTATTTCTGTAAGAACGCACGTGTTCTTTATATCTTATGTCAAAATTTCTAAGTGTTTACCCAATATACACCGAACTACAAAAATAATAATTTAAACGGTAAATACCCGATTTCATGATAACATGTGTTCAGTCTTTGGCATTAAATAAAAATGGGAAAGTGTTAGTGTTGGTTTTAAAGGCTATTTTTTAGTTGTTGGTTTTTCTTAGTATATGTGCAACTTTTTCTGACATTTTGCAAAAATATGGTGTAGATATGTAATTTGTATCTTCTGTTTGATTGCCAATGTGATATATTCTTTTGATAGCTAACCCATAATCTTTTTGTTTAACTAAAGTGTCAATCATGTTTGGATTGTAATGATTTGCATATTTAATAGTTGATATCTCTTTGCTAAAATCTGGCTGTGTTAGTGGAATAGTTAAAGCTCGGTGTACTAAGGATCTGTAGGCTGCTAGTTTATGTGCTTTGCCGGAACATGATTCATTTGGTATTGTTATGTCCGAATGTGTTGGTTTTCTGTACATGGAAAATTCAAATAGATTGTGTACGTTAATCTTGATAGTTAAGTCTAGGAAGTTAACAGCCCTGTTTCTAATGTAGAATTTATCTTTTGGTGGATACTATTAACAAGAATTAAAAATTCATTGATAAGCTTAAAGAACTGTCAAAAAAACAAAAATGTCATCAACATAACGAAACCAAAAGATAATGTGTTTAGAGACGTTTAATTCAAATATTTGATCTTCTAAATTATCCATAAATATGTTAGCTAACAGAGGACTAATAGACTTATACCCATCTTCTAATTCTGAAAAGCAGATGTTGCAGTTTTCTAAAACTTGTTTTATCTCTTTTTGGAATTTTGTGGTTGGATTTTTGTTTAAAGTTTCTGAATTTTCTGTATTAATAAATTCATTAATTGGATTCGTAAGAACTTCTAAACAATAAAATAATTTCATTTTGTTACAACTTTTCTTTATTGTCAATATGTCAAATATTACGGATATTATTTTATTTTTTAAAAAGGACGTTCTGGGTTAAGCTGTGTTTTAGGTTGTCGGTTAGGTTGCGTGATAGGTTGTATGTTAACTTGTAGGCTGGGTTGTAGGTTAGGTTGTGAGTTAAGTTAGGAATTAGGTTGTGGGTTAGGTTGTGTATTAGGTTGTAGGTTAGGTGGTCGGGTAGCTTGTGGGTTAGGTTAGATGTTGAGTTCTAAGAGAAGTTGTAGGTCAAGTTATGGGTTAGGATGTCAGTTAGATTGTGGGTTAAGTTGTGAGTTAGGTTGTAGGTTAGATTAGGAGTAATCTTAAGTCTTAGGTCGTGGGTTAGATTGCGGGATAGGTTGTGTGTTAGATTGTGATCTAGATTGTGGTTTAGGTTATGGATATGATTATGGGATAGGTTTTAGGTTAAGTTCTATGTTAAGCTGTAAGTTGTGGGTTAGGTTGTGAATTAAGTTAGGGGTTAGGTTTTATAGGTTAGTTGGTCGGTTAGCTCGTGGATTAGGTTGTTTATTAGGTTGTAGGTTAGGTGTTCGGTTAGCTTGTGGGTCAGGTTAAAAGTTAGATTGTGGTTTGGTTAAGGGTAAGGTTAGGGGTTAGGTTGTGGGTTATCTTGTATATTAGGTTGTGAGTTAGGGGTTAGGGTTGGGTGTTAAGTTCTAGCTAAAGTTGTAAGTTAGGCAGTAGATTAGGTTGTGGTTTATAATGTCGGTTAGGTTGTGAGATATGTTATGAGTTAGATTAGGAGTTAGCTTAAGAATTAGGTCGTGGGTTAGGTTGCGGGATAGGTTGCGATTTAGATTGTGATTTATATTAAGGTTTAGGTTATAGGATAGGTTTTGGGTTAGGTTGTATGTTAGGTTGTGAGTTAGGTTGTGGGTTAAGTTGTAGGTTAGGTTCTGAATTAGGATGTAGTTTAGATTAGGGGTTAGCTTAAGACCTAGGTTATGGGTTAGGTTGCGGATTACTTCTAGCTTAGATTGGGTTGTGTTAGGTTGTAGGCTAGTTTGTGAGTTAGGTTGTACATTACGTTATGGGTTAGATTGTTGGTGATGTCGTTGTTTAAGCTGTGAGTTAGGTTGTGGGTTAGGTTGCAGATTTGGTTGTGGATTGTTTTGAGGTTTAGTTTCTGGGTTAAGTTAAAGGGTAGGTTATGTGATAGGTTATGGCTGAGGTTGTAGATTAGGCTGTAGGCATTGGTTGTCGGTAAGCTTGTAGGTAAGGTTTTAGAATAGGTTGTGGATTAGGTTGCGGATTACTTTGTGGGCTAGGATTTAATTTACGTTGTGGTTTAGAATTTGATTTAGGTTATTGGAAAGTTTAATGTATAGGTTGTATGTTAGGTTGTGGGTTAGGTTGTATGTTAGGTTGTAGGATAGGTTGTAAGTTAGGTTAGGAGTTCGGTTGTGGATTAGGTCGTGAGTTAGCTTGTGGGTTAGGTTGCAGATTAGGTTGTGGTTTCGGTTATGGATTAGGTTATAGAATAGGTTATGGGATAAGTTATAAGTTAGGTTGTAGGTTAGATTGTAAATTAGGTTGCAGGTTAGTTGGTGCGTTAGGTTGTGGTTTAGGAAATGGGTTAGATTATAGCTTAGATTGGGTTATGTGTTAGGTTGTAGGCTAGGTTGTGAGTTAGGTTGTACATTACGTTATGGGTTAGGTTGTTGGTGATGTCGTTGTTTAAGCTGTGTGTTAGGTTTTGGGTTAGGTTGTGGATTGATTTGAGGTTTAGTTCCTGGGTTAAGTTAAAGGGTAGGTTATGTGATAGGTTATGGCTGAGGTTGTAGATTAGGCTGTGGGCATTGGTTGTCGGTAAGCTTGTAGGTAAGGTTTTGGAATAGGTTGTGGATTAGGTTGATGGTTAGGTAGTAGGCACGGCTGTGGGTTAATTTGTAGGTTAGGTTGTGGGTTAGAGTGCGAATTAGGTTGCAGTTTAAGTTCTGGTTTAGCTTGCAAGTTAGGTTAGGGGCTGGGTTAGACGTTAGGCTGTGGGTTAGGTTGGTGCTAAGGTTGTGGGATAGGTAAGGAGTTAGGTTGTGGGTTAATATGTAAAACATAAAGGATGTTATTTTTAATATTTAAAAAGAAAGGGGTTTCGTTTTGGGTTAGGTTGCTGGTTACGTTGTAAGTTAGCTTGTGGGTTAGGTTATGGGTTAAGTTAGAGGTTAGCTTGTGGGTTAGGTTGTGAATTAGGTTCTAGTTAGTGAATTGGTTAGTTAGGTCATGGGATATGTTATGGGTTAGGTTATTGGTTAGGATATGGGTTAGGATGTGGGCTAGACTGTGGGTTTGTTTGTGGCCCACTTTAGTGGTTATTGGTTTGGTTATGGATTAGGTTGTTGGTTAAGTTAGAGGTTAGCTTGTAAGTTAAGTTGTATGTTATGTTGTAGGTTAGTTTGTGGGTTAGGTTGCGGCTTAGGTTGGGGCTCATGTTCTAGTTTAGATTATGGGTTAGTTAGGTCATGGGATATGTTATGCATTAGGCTATGGGTTAGGTTATTGGTTAAGTTATGGGTTAGGTTGTGGGCTAGACTGGGTTTGTTTGTGGGCTAGTTTAGTGGTTATTGGTTTGGTTATGGGTTAGATTACGGGTTAAAGTTTATGTTAACGGTTAGGTTATAGGTTAGATTTGGATTCGGTTATAAGTTATGTTATGGATTAGACTGTGGTTTTGGTTCTGGGTTAGGGTATAGGTTAGGTTACAGATAAGGTTACGCGTTAGGTTATGTGTTATGTTATGAAGTAGGAATGGTTGGAGTATTTTTTGCAATTATCAATCATACGTACACACAATATGTCTTAAAGCATCCATTTTGTAAGTGCAGCCAATTTTTTTTAAATAAATTTTTTAACTTTTTGAGAAATTGATTACGTTTATCAAGAATGGTTATTAAAATTAAAATAGTAAATAAAATTTAAGCTAATATAAATTAGCTTTGTAAATTGTAATCTCCCCCTTTGGTCTTAGATCTTGCAGCTGAGATCATATGAGGTAGGTAAGAGACGTTACTATGGGTTTAAAGATTAAAAAAACATAGTTAAAAAATTAACTAAAAAAGAAAATTTTGAATTACACCGGAAATATAACTGTAATTCCATGGCGAAATTGATAAATATTTAGGAACTTAGGAATAACTGAAAAAGTGACTAAAAGAGAAGCACAAATAGAAGGTTAAAATTATACTATAAATACGTATTATCTTTATTTACTTATATTTATTTACCTTTACTTATACTTATTTATTATTAAGACTTTTTAACAAAATGTAAACTAATTCCAGTTTTTTAGCGAAACTGAAATTATTATCAACAATCATAACTGAAAACGAATACCTAAAATACGTAAACTCATGAACATTATAACAAGTATAATTACATTCTAGCTCTCTAAAAAATCCCATTGGTGTAGTATATAGAAATATTCTAGTGGTGTGGAAATAATGAAAATAAATCAATCAAAAATAAAAAATATAACCAACAATATCAGTTTGAATTATACACTTTTTTACAAAAATAAGAGGTAGCAAATATTTTTCTAATTTATGGATAGATGCACCAGTGATAAAAAACGCCCAATAATCTTTTGAGAAAGGAGACCATTAAAAATATTACAGAGGATATACAATAAACAAGGAATAAATAGATACAATTATAAGAAATATAAAAGTATGTTACGTCTTTATAAAATGTAAATTGGTTTACTTTCTCCAGTATAGGTTTAATTTACGCGCGCAAATTGCTCAAACGAAATAAACCCAGCTAACTAGTTCTAATCTAATAACTTCCCATATGTAACCTTTTTACTGCAATAACTCGTGGCAACATGGCAGGGCGCTCTAATAGCTATAAAATAAAAACACATGCATGCCGGGGACGCTTGAAAAGCGATTAAATGAAAATCAGAATGAATATCGAGGAAGCCTTAATGATACACGGCTGAAAGAACGCCGCGTTGTTGATGCAATGAAAACTTAAAACTTCCAAATCTTATAGAAATTATACCTTTAGCCAAGATTAACACCGCGCCATAAACAACAGTTATGAAAGGACGCCCTAAACATGTGAGATGTAAATATATATATATATATATATATATATATATATATATATATATATTATATATATATATATATATATATATATATATATTGCTGTGGATGGTAGTTTCAAAATTTTGGAGAATTTTGTGAAAATCTAAAATCTTTGTTAAATACTAACACTTTTGAAATATTTTTATCAACTTTTCCAGTTAAAAATAAATTTAAGCAAGTTACTGGTGTGTCATTGATTACACAACCAATGTGTACTTTTTAATAAGGTTAAATAATACACGTTTCTTTATTTATTATCAAACAGTTTAATCACCAAATTACTCAAGTATACGTAACATCCAGTTGTGCGCAAGTTATTGTTATTATCTAATTCATTTATGACTAATTTTCAAATGAGTATATCGACGGGTTATGTGATTCTCATAAGGTTTTTGTTCATGTATATAGTTCATTATTATTGCAAATGTTATGTAATAAACTGTAACAGTTGAGTCAACTATTATAAGTATGTTTTAATCTGCTGTTATGTTTGTAAATAGTGTAGTCATTGTATTTTCTTTATATTTGTATTTTCTAATCATATTAGAATTTATAAAAGAGGGAAGTTGAAAAGCATTTCCAAAGTTCACAGTTAAAAATCAATTTAATTATAAAGTAATTATCTACGATCGAACAGCAATTATTCACAGTTTCAAAATATATAATAAAATTTTTTAAAAATAATTTATTATTTATAATTAACCAATATCACTGCAATATATATATATATATATATATATATATATATATATATATATATATATATATATATATATATATATATATATATATATATATATATATATATATATATATATATAAGAATATTATAAAATTAAAATGTATTTTATACCAACCAACTTTGGTATTTAACTTTATTTCGTAACTCTTGCAATTTCTAAGATAAGGTACACAGTCATCTTACGTGAGTCACCCTGTACCTACTTTATGCATAAATGCCTTATTGAAAAATAAAATAATTTAATCTGTTATCCCGAACACCTACATATAGCTGCTAGCTAGACACTTAGACAGCTAAAATAAATATAATAATGTAAAAAAAAGTCTTATAAAATGTTCCAAGCAAAACACCCTTGGCACAATTTCAAACTTTAGCCCCCCCCCCCTCCAAAATTAGATGCTAGTACTACCAACATGTAGTATGTGTGGTTGGTTCCAATAACACTGTATATCCTATGGATTTACATTTCTAATCCATTCTGCCCATATGGACACAAACGTAGGATTGGCATTGGTTTGTATTTTAGTTATTAATTTTATTTTGTAATATCAAGAAACAGAAGTGCGATGCATGCCGTTTTCGTGGAGGTAAAATAATACGAATTTATTAATTTTTGTTAATTAAGTACCTGATTAAGTATTTGATTGTCAATGCAAAAAAGATCACCATTTTTTATTTAATCTGTCTTTAGTCACGTGCAATACTGTGAATCAGAATAACAATTTGACATCCAATTTATTAAAATTATTTATGTGCAAAATGAATATAATCAAAGAGAAAAACTGTCATTTTCAATTTTGTTTTGTAAAAATATATAAAAAGGAGAAGTTATCTGCCAGTTGGTATCGAACCTGGAACAACAGCGACTTGCAATTATTATCACCCTGCTCCGGCTAACTGAAGTATGTAATTATGTCAGCTCTTGAGCGCACCACACTTATTTTAAGTTGCACTATTTATATAATTTTCTTTAAAAAGGGGGACTGAACGTATTTTTTTTTCTATTTTCGGGATATGAGCATTGTTGAAAGCAATAAACAAAATAATAAACGGAAATAATAATTTTATTTACTTGGGGAGATCTTACAAACGATTGTTTAGAAGCACAGGTTTTTTACGTTGTGTTGTTATTGTATGTAGAAGTTTAATTAGTAATTCTTTTGGATATACTCCGTGTTAGTATGGTTGGTAAAACTCTAAACTTAACCAGCCCTCATTAAAATTTTGAAAAGTTGGCCCCTATGTGTGATAGTATAATATTATAGCAGTAGGCTTTATTTTCTCATATACTACACTTATTTTTAATTATAATCAGTTTTCTCAAAAAATATATAACAAAATCAACAAGAAAATTCACTGGTAAAATGTCTTTATTATTTTATGAACACAACAATAAATAAAACAATTACACTGGTACTAGATTAGAAATAAAACAATGCATAAAATCTATACAACCAATTGATTCAGTCAAAGGCATAGACTCGCTTTACATATACCAGCAGTATTAATAAAAAACATGCAAGTAAATTGGAGCAAACGTGTAAAACAGGAAATGTGAGATTTGGCTATAATTTTGCTATTTATCGTCCTTCGAAATTTACAGTACATTGTATGTAGAAATTTAGTATAAATAAAAATTTAGTACAAGTAAAAGTACTAATAAATGCTTTTAAACTTCTATCAAACTAAACTGTAGGTATGGTCAAACCGCGCCATTTTCAATGAGAACTGAGGGCCTGTATGCAATAGTGGACTAAACCACAATTTTATAGATACAATGTAACTGTCATTTCTTTGATCATAACATTTTATTTCTAAATCTAGAGACTTCCGAGGAAGATTAACTCCACCTATGTATTTCTGGTATTTCGGTATGAAAATTTAGAAATGCACAGAATTTAGAAAATGTATAAAATGCAAATTGCACCCAGCCCTTTACTATTCTCCTGATCCTAGGGGTATGGTTTGATAGCATAACCAATTAGAATTGAAAAGTTCCATGGATGCAGAAAAATGTTTAATGGGTATCATTGTGTAAATTATTTGATGCTGATACTTGTTACTGATTGATAAAACGTTTCAGGAACAGAGAAAAATTATGAGTGAATTTTAAATTGCATTTCCATGCATCAACAAACATACAAAATTGATGCAGATGTAAATAAAATAAGCACATATAAACGATTGAATTATGATAAGTGCATGATAAAAAAAATTTAATTCCCTATAATTTAATGCAACTAAACTGCAAAACAACTGAAGATACTCCAAAAAATATACATTATTATTATTATAAGCAATAAGCATTCAGTTGTATAACATGTACTGATTATGTTTATGAACAAGCCATTTTTTCTAAACAGATTATTAAATTAATTGCAGAATTAATAAACGAAAACCCTTACAGGATTTCATAGTTTGAAAACTTTTTTACTTTTGACTTTGCTTCCTTGGAGAAAATTCATCAAGTTTTTCATCAAGAAAAATTATCTTTACACACAGACAGACAGACAAGACGCATAGCAAATAAAAACCATAAAGTGCTACTTATTAAATGCAAAGTTTTAGTTAAATTAAAATGACTTTAAGCCAAATAATTAAGCTAGATATAGGGCTTATAACCAAAGTTTATACTTTCCTTAAGTAATAAGTAGTACATGGTAAATTTTTAAGGAACCTGCGATGGAAGTGCGCAAGTGCCATAAACCAAATCATAATAGCAATGTTCGATTCTATCTTATAGATAATGAATTATATTGAAAATTTTAATATTTTGATTGTAGAAAGAAATTATCCTGAAGTTTTTAAAATAATTTTTCTATTATTTTTCGAGTAGTGTAACAATTAATTGTAACAATTCCAAAATTCCAACACAATTATTCCAATTTACTTAAGTGTTATTGATTGTACAAAAAATTAAAAAATCAAAAATATAATATTATAATATGCAATTAATAATCATCAACACCAAATTCTTATAAAATTAGGTAAGTGGTATATGGATCATTCTTATGTAATTATAATTTTCCGACAACATTAATAAAAGAGGAAATTGCTGCAATAAATTATGTTTGCAATTTGAGTTTTAAAAATACTTTGTTATAGATTAGAACAAAGTGCAATACAAATAAAAAGTAAATAATAAAGTGCACTCCATAGAAGGATAGTTAAGAACCCCCTTAACCAACAAAATAATAAGTGATATTGATTCCTGCAAGAAAAACTTACAGTAACTGGTTTTATTCTCCTTCCTATTCTGCTACTATAGTCTTTGTTGCAAGTGTTAATATTCTCCCTACCTTCTGCAAAACAATAATAATTGCTATTGCACATAGTCAACATTATCTTAATATTGTCCATAATTGGGACATCTATCACTGGTTTTATAATATAACTATTTTACACCTTGTTTTGAACTGTTCCAATTGAAATTTTTTCTATCAATACTGGACCTCAAAAGTACAAAAGATATTGACGACACCCACATACGACATAATAGTAAAGTTGCTCTGTATTACAGAGATTACATCTCCATTGCCAATAATTTAATGGCAATGGAGGTGTAATCTCTTTAAACAATGTGCCCATTTGATAAAAATTTAACAAATACCAACTTGGACACTTATCAACTTAAAATATTAAGAGATAGACATTCAATGATATACAAATTAATATCGTTAAGCTCCGTTACCTTAGAGATTGGTACACCTTGTCATTATGTGCACAAACGAATTTGTGAATGTGAACTTTCATTACCTAGCAACAATATATTTCTGAAAGTTGAAATAAATTCAGAGGCCTCGCTTTGTTTGTTGGAGTCATATTTCTTTACCTGGGTTTGGTATGGTTTATCATCAGTGTTTGCTAAATTCTTTACGTCACTTTGTAATTAATAAGTAGTTTTAGTGTATTTAGTCTTTTATTATTCAGACAAGAACATTCTAAGCTGAGACACCACTGGCAACAGCCGAACTCTGTCCGTCATATTCGCGCAGAATTAATGACGTGCCAGGCAACAAACTTTAATGCATGAAGACTATCTACAAAAAAATCTAGTCACCTATACACAGCACCGTATCCAGGGCAGGGCAACAGGGACCTATAACAGAGGCGGTGGCTCGATGGGACGCTTTCAGCCAGACAAGGATATAAAATTACAGTAATTCATATTTTTGGTAAATTTACCATTTTAAATTACTAGAAACCAGATAATTAAGAAACCTTAGGGTATGATAAAATATAATATTGAATAAATAAAAAACAGCTAGTGTTTCTGTAGATTTGATTTAAAAATAAAGAAAACATGAAAGTCAAATTAGTGCATAGTATTAAATGTAACCCCTGCAGCTTTAAAATATTGGGGCTGTAGTTTAAAACAGTAACTAATTGGTAAATTACAACAACAGAGATTTAGTAAACTATAAACTATGGTAAATAAAAATAATGGTATGTGCTCATGTGTCTTCTATTATGTATACTATTTCTCGTATACTAATCAAAATGAACTGCTAACTTTAATGGGGTCAGGTGTTAGGCCGTATCCTCACGATACTAAACGACATCAACACGATATTCAAGTGACATGATGAGTCGATGTTGCCACTATATATTTTAATAGGAGAATGCATGCGACGCAACACGACACGGAGCCAACACATATCCAAGCTGCATATTGCTCGTTAACATTTTTAACCAGTAGCCCCACGACATTGTAGCATGGTTTACTGACCTATTCCCAGATTTGAGCAAAAACGTCAACGCGACACCAATTTAAAAATTGCATTGGAGATTGAAAAATACCAATGTCTATTTAATTTTAAAATAGCAGAATACAGACCCGGAAAGATTTAAACGAGAAGGCGTGGAATGAAGTTGTGAAAAAAATTAATTTGTCAGGTATGGATGCAACCTGCGTCCTTTTCATCGATTTTGTAAATACACGTACATTACAAAATCCTCTTCCTCTTCACTAGACATCTCGACTATTATTATTATGACTGACCATTTTTATCGTATGCGTGTCGCGTCGTGTGAACCTATACGTGTTGTTTTTGTAGTATCGTTTGCATATCGTATTCATGTCATGTAGCGTTGTGGGGATAAGGCCTTAGAAAGAAATTATTGTAAGACTATTTTACAAGATTTCTACAAACAGACAAAAAACCAGGGAAGGAATAACTGAAGAAATTATATAGAAAATAAGCAAAGATGGCTTAAGCCTATGTGACTGAAGAGAGCAATATTACGACAATATGGGTAGTAAATATCGCGGTGCTCTAGCTCCAATCCTTCACCTGAACAAAGATGCAATATTCCTAATAAGCTTTGACAAATTTGAAGTTAACTTTTAAAGCTCAATAGATTAATGTCTAAGCGCAATTCAGCCCATTCCTTGTATATGCAACTACCCGAAATACTGAGAAAATACAAACATACCATAGCAGAAGGAACAAACGAAAAAATTACATACAAAGCCTGTCTCATCAGCCAAGGGCATACTAAAAAATGATTAATTTTTTATTTGCTTTTTAACAGTGTTTTTAAAGAAACATTCATTCTGCCAACCAAATTTTGCAAAATAAATCGTTATCAATAGAAAGAGCATTCAAGGATTAAGAGAATTTTTAAATTATTTTATCTTATTGATTATTATGATTTTCAAAAGTCATGGAAAGAAGTGTTTTAGTTTTCAAATCATTTTTGCACTTGTTTTTTGTTGTTTGAATAATAGACGACTTGTTACTTTTTACCTTTTGTAATTCGACTTTTTTGTTTGCAGTGTCTAACCACACAATAGAGTCGTTTCACAATTTTGTAACTTAACGTTGTTATATTCTATGTAATTAGTAATAACTCTACGTATTCTTTTTCAAATTTTTAGCACAGCCGTTAGCGAGATATTCAATTTACAATTTTTAATTTTTTCTGTCCTTTTCTAGTACAACAATGTCATAGTCCTCGCATGCTCTGTATTAAAACCAAATTTAATTATAAAACCAAATATAAGTTGACAATACGAAATCGTTTGACAGCCGTGTTGTGTTTATATTTACGTGCATGTTTTGATAACTTGATATGTTTGAATCAGCTGTTGTTTTATTATACATGTTGAGTAAAACAAGTATTTCGCCGACCATATTTAAAAATTAGCAGGAAAGGGAAGGAGAATTTTATTAATATACGTAAATGATTAAACAAGTTATCATGTTTTATTATAGGTTTATTAATATTTAATATGGATTTCAAGAAGTGTTTCGTGCTGTCGTATAAAAAAGCTTCTTTGAACAGCACTAACGTTTTATTTTATTTTGTTTTTATTTTTTACTGGGGTCAGAAACTATAAAAGATGTTGTGGTTGGCCTTTGGAAGAACTAACATTCTATTATGCAATTCTGGTACAGTACAGTATGTTATTTGTACAATTATATAATTTATTTCGTGCATTTTTTCACTTGTAGTTTAACTAACGACAGCCTTCATTATCCCTTTTTCTTTTAAGAGAAAATGGAGAACACACGCGCTCTGTTTAAAGTGCAGCAGCTGATTTGATCGGGTTCCATTGCATACCACGTTCGTATGTGCTAACCGCTGCCAAAGATTTCCAGTATCGCAAACGTTACTAATATAAATCGTGTTCCATCTTGAATAGTATGACATCAGAGGTGTAAAAAAGGACGGAAAATATTTAAACTTTATATTCGTATTAGTAAGTTATCGTAATGCATTTATAGATTTTATGTGGACCTGTTCATTAGATAACTGTTATACTAATAAAATATACAAGTTATGTTAAAATTTAAATAAGTTTATTTTAAGTTTTTTAATAACTACCTCGTGTAGCATAATTGCGGGGGGAATTTTTCAATTCACATTTTCTTTTTCATTTTGGGAACATTTTCTAATGTTCTACAAGAAGTAGACACTTTTATCAAAAAATGAAAAACAAAAAAGTTTCCATATGGTGCATACTTTTTGCCAGTATGTAAAAGAATGTCAAAACAAAACATTACTACTTTCATTAAACAGTATCAAGGAAATGTATTATTTAGGCTGGATTTTGCAACATCGTATTATGGAGAATTAGCTCAAGACTGGTATAGAACCAATAATGTGCAAATAGTACTCAAACATGTCAATTTCCAAATTATCCAGAACTCAGACTCATTGAGAAATATTGGGCAATTATTAAAAGGAATTTAAAGAAAACTAGGCAAGTAGTAATTAATAAAAAGTATTGTTCAGAATCCTATGGAAGGTGTCAAGTAATTTCTTGATTATTTGTTAATATGGCGAAAAAAGGACATATAGGAAGACATATTTATGATATACGCAAGTAATGATATCACGACCAAACAATGGCGAATAAAATTCAATAAAACTAAGTCAAATATTAATAATTTTGGATGCTAAATTATGCCAGAAAGTCCACGTTAAAAAGAAAAGAGAAATCAAATACAGAAAAATGTATTGGTTGAAAAAATTCCAATCTGTTGTGAGTTTATAATAAACTCATGTTTAAACTTGTTTTCAAACAAAATTTTTAAATTGGTATGGATCTATTACATTCAGCTATGGGAATGTCCAAAAAAACCTACATGCAATGGTTTTAAAATAAAATACTCAGAAAGTTCACAGAAGAACCCTGATATATGCATAACACCAAACACCATTGGAACCTAAAAATAGAAAATTTAACAGACAAAATAAAGAAGTTCACCTGGAAGCATGGATAATGGTTCCATCAACGTGTTAATGTCCAAGCAATCCAAATGTTTCATAATAGTAAAACTCTAAGAGATGAAGCCATTTGAGTTGGGCATAGTAAAGTGAATATTAAAACAGTGTGCACGTTATAACATGAAAATGGCGTGTTTAAGATGAAAACTAAAATTAATAGAGTGAAGTTTTAGACATCATATTACATGTAGCATTTAAGTTAGAAATAAGTAGCTAATTAGTCTAAGACCAGGTGTTGCATTTGAGTGCCAGACAGGCTTTTATTTAAAAAAATAGATCTGTCCTGCAAAGCTTAAAACAGCAACGAAATAAGCAGATGCAATTTCAGCTACTTTATACTGCATATAAATAATATCAGTGGCAGAATTCACAATTTTTCCAATAAGCAATAATGAAGAGAAGATTAGTCGCTAATAATATGATAAGTTCTTAATATAAAAAACCAACCATTATTTTAGAAAAACCTTCTAATAATTACTATAAAATTCTGATGTTACTATGAATTTCAAGATGAAATTAGCAAAACAATAAATTATAAGCAAAATAGTTTGGAATTAAAATTAAATAAGAATGACCCATAATACTACTACTACTATTACTACTACAGTGGTACCTTGGTTTACGAGCATAATTCATTCTGGAAATGTTCTCTTAATCCAAAGCATTCTTATATCAAAGCGAATCTCCCCATAAGAAATAATGGAAACTCAGATGATTTGTTCCACAAATATTTAGTATTCATATAAGAATGATACAGAAATACAAAATACAGTATTGTTTCAGCACAATTAGACCACGCACATATGAAGCGTTAGCTAATGCATGTTAGTGACTGCATAGCATTGCATAAGTCACGTACACATTTAAACGGGTGATTTTTATGAAGCGAGTTGCAATAATTTGTAATAATTACAAATATAATATGACTGATGACGCCGAGTCAAGAGCTGGCATGTGTATGATTGAGTGTTTTTGGTAAAGTGGGTTCAATGAGGCGTTAATTGTTGTGTACTGGGTCTAAGTACTAAAAAGCAGTCACTACACTTGGACACAAAATTTAAAATGCTCTACATATACACATATGGTCACAATGTTATAGTAAACAGTATCCGTTCGCACGAACGCGATCGTGCAGATCATGTGATGCTCGTTGACAAAAAATGTATATGTACTACTCGTATTGCAAGACCTTGCTCGTTTATCAAGTGAAAATTTATAAAAAAATTTTGCTCGTCTTGCAAAACACTCACAGACCAAGTTACTCGTAATCCAAGGTTTTACTGTAAATCACAGTAATATTATTTGTATCATGCAACATAAAGTCGATATAATTAATATTTGTTAAATAATATTTTTTAGTATAATTACAAATTCATATTAATTATAAGATATTAGATAAAATTAATAATTTATCTTAAGATTTTCATTAATTAGATTCACAAATATATTGTTAATAGTTAATTACAGTAGAACCTCCATAATCCGAACACACTGTATACCAAACATCCAGTAATCGGAACAACAACATTTACGAGCTATAATCCGAACAAACCTCTTTAATCCGAAATCCTCGTTAATTTGAACAAATCTCTTTAATCTGAACAAGAAAGTGTATGTACTATTGCGAGATAATTGGCACAGTAGATTTTTCCTGTTTAAATAGAACTTTTTCTATAGTACTCTCTACCATCGGTGTAAAATGCCGAAATTCTTAATAATAATAATAATGATTGTTACAATCCATCACCTGTGAATCAGGCCCCATAAGCTATGAAGCTTGTGTGGGAGGGAGGGAGCGATTATTATCATTAAGTAGGCCCAACGTGCGACAGCAGCCGACTTACAACTCGCCTATTTTATAATTCAATCGTACTAATTATTTATCTCGCAATAGTACATGCTAAAATTGAATATGTAGAGTTCTTGGAAGGTGAATATTATAAATGAGATTATAGCCGGTTTCTGCACAATTCTTTGGCTGAAAGTGTTACAACCCGTCAGATGTTGAAAAAATTCTACGAAGATCAACAAACACTTTTATTATTATTTATTAATATAAAGAGTAATAAAAATCCTGATACCATGTTTGGTAAATCGAGAGTCATCGATATAAAGAAAAACAAAAAAAATCTTACAATATGTCTCATCTTCTGACAAAGGTACAGAAGATATAAAAACACCGAAATTAAGATCAAGACACGCAAGCACACCCTAAAAAATGAGCTTTTAAAGCAAGAAAATTACTGATTTTTTAATTAGAAATAAAAGTTTGGTAACAAAATTACTAAATTATATAAGTTAAGTTCTTAGAATAAAGTACCATGGCATAAAGCAATGTTTTTATTCGAATATCCAGTTATCCAAATTCCTCGTTAATATGAATTTCCGTTGCATTTATAGGTTCGGATTAAAGAGTTTTCTACTGTACATACTTTTCATAGTCCAATTTTCTTCTCACATTTTACTAAATAAATAAATAAAGCATAAAAACAGTAATTGCGCATTTCATAGACTGAACCACAAAGCAAAAAAATATATACAAAATAGTAATAAGAAATAATATCTGAAATTGGATCATGTAATATTGAAAACAATAGAAAGTTCTCAATATAACATGTCCAACTGTACGAATCTTTTTTTTTGCCAATTGATTCTAGCTGTGGAAGTGCTGGTGTTTACATGAAATATTTTTTCAAAATGTTTGAAAAGTAGAAATATTTGTATGGCAGGTTGACCACTATATACAGTTTAGTACAGAACCTCTTCACAGTGAAGAAATTTACAGAAATGTTTAACTTTTAGTTTTCTCAAATGAAAGCTTATACATTTATTTACATCTAACTAATGCATTGTTTTAAATTAATGTATTTGGAAAGTCTTAAATAATTGCGTGTTAAAACAGGTATTTTAAGTTCAGTTTTATTTATGTACGATCATTTAGTTTGCTTTATTTTATAAAAATTAAAATACTAAAATAAATCATAATTAATAAATTAATATATTATCTTTAATAATCAAACTGCCCATCATAATTCCCTTCTATATGAAGTACAATAAAAAAGGGAAATTCAAGAAAAATCAATCAAAAATGCAAATTTATATTAATCATACATCAAATTAAAAATCTAATAAAATTATTCTAATTATAATAAGGCTAATTTTATTGCAGTGATGTGTAGATATCTACATGTAAATGTTATGAGGTTTTTTGGAAATCGATCCTTTATGAATTTATTGTCCTCTAAGAGAAATTTAATTATTAAACAAATTCTGTTAATAAACGCTCCCATTCTATAGAATTATTAAATACTTCCTGTTCAAGCCAAAGATCATAATGCTTTTTGAAGTTATCGGAAAGATCATGTGGTATACCAAGAACACTACTTAAACAGTTATCTACTGGCTCATAATCCAATTCCTAAAAAAAGAAAATTAAAACATGAAAAACTTTCTCTGCCGTAACTATTACTTAAAAAATTTTAAAATAAAAGGATACATTTTACTGGCCTAATCGATGAAAATAAATAAAATTATAATAATAAAATGAAAAATAAAAATAAATATTAATGTTTATACATAACACAACATAACAATTAATGAATCAGCAAATATGATATACTTTCCCATATCATTTATTAAGGCTCAATAAATTTGCATGCAGAATGAAATACACATCTCTACCTACCTTTAAAGATCGGTACAGTTTGTAACTGTAATGTGTAACATGTGGATAATCAGTAATGATACATGTTTTGATACGTTTTGAAGTGCCTTATACACCAAAGAGAAGATTTTTGCAGTTATTCATTATTAGTCCAGTCAGTAGGGACAAAAAGGCATTTATCTTACAAAGGTAGAGAAGTAATGATTTTGCTATACAGTTGCTCGTTGATCCGAATCTACGTTAATCTGAATACCACAAGAATCTGGACCAGCAATTTATTTACATTGATTGCATCGTAATCCGAATTTGAAGGTTTCGATAATCCGAACTCTAGAATTTATTGTTTTTATTCTTCAAGTTTTGTTTATAGTCACAAATGCAATGGGTATTCAGATGTGTAATTTGATACAAAACCACTGTTGGAGATAAGATAAATAAGATTTTATTTTATTTATTATTTATGTTTATCTTATATTTATGTCTAACAAATTCTTATTATAAAAAGTCACATATTTTTTAAAAGTGGTTACATTGCAACTTTACAATTCGTATTAGTTTAAAAAGGTTTAAGTTAAAAAAACTTTTTACTTTTTTTACAAATTACGACTTTATGCATCTCCGGCATACATAAAAAGACTTTGTGCTAAATTTAAAAATTGTTAAATGTAAAAATACCCCATTGTAACTTTAACACGTTGAGTGCTCATGAGAAATGATGCGCGGACCCCTAGCGCGCATCTACTTTTTTTACAAATTAAGCTTGAAAATTTTATTTGTATATTAAGAAATGAAAATAGAAATAATTCTAGTCTATTTTACGCCTTTTTGACCAAAAACGCATATGTGCGTCATGAGCGCCCAGTAACAATTTTATTTTCTCGGCCTATCGACGCATTTATGCGTTCAGTTTATTTTATGCCAATTAACTTGGAAATAAGTGTAAATTTATTGAATATGGCCAATAAATGAAACAAACACACTCTTCATAAAAATATTTAATAAAAAAATGTGATTTATAAAAAATTAGGAATGCGACTACATTATATTTTTATTTTCGCAATCACGGTCTTCATCGTCCCCCAGGCTCTCAGTTTGTGACACTTCTACTTCACCGGAACTTTCTTCGTCCACATCTTTTAATAAATATGACTCGTCGAAATCATCGTCACACTCGTAAAGAAGTTTTTCCAGTTCATCGTGAGTCAAATATTTTTTTAGTGGAGTTTTTTTCGTTAATTTAGGTTTTTTCGAAGATGACGGTCCAGGCACGTTTGGGTCCATGATGGACAAGGTCGGCAAACGATTATAAACAAAACAAATCTTGTACAACGTACTATACAACACAGAACAATTATTACTGCATAACTGGCTGCACACTATGTAGTTGAGTGAAGCAAGGTCGACGACGCATAAGTGCGGCATGCGCGCTGGAGAGAAGAACGCGCCGCCGCATTTTCGCGTTGTGAGCACCCAACGTGTTAAATATTATACATTTCCAGATTGGTTAACAAATCTAAAGGATCATATATACCAAAGTTAAAAAAAACTTTAAAACCTGCGGAATTTCTGGAGATGGAAGAAAAGTTGTTTGCATGATTTTAGATGTCACCATATCTTCCGAAATTTTGGCCGAAAAGACAAAGCATCTTTATCCAGCAGCGTGCGGTGCATTCGAAGCAGTGGAATCAGCCACGATACGACGTATATGCTATTACGCTTGTACGCAATGTGTACAAGCGTGATAGTGCATATATCGCATCAAGACTACTTCATCAAACATGTTTTCAAAAGGATGACTTCAAGACAAGTAAAGATTAGATACTTAATTTTAAAGACACAATTTGCGTGTGTTAAAAATCTCAGGAGAAAAGCTGTTTAATGATTCCCCTGATGAAGAGACAGTTGCAAAGCGGTTCGCATAGCTTGGCAATGGGCGGTAGAAAATTTGAAACAATTGTGATGCAGGAAGATTTAAAAGAAAAATCATATCTAAGGTATTAAGTTCAAAAAATACGTTTTGCTATACGTAGCTGTAAAGGTCTTTCAGTACAATCAATAAAGTCAGTTTATTGTTCCCATGTTCGTAGCAAGTTGGAGTATGCATCTGTAATATGGTCACCATATTACAGAGTACATATCGACACTTTAGAAAAAGTTCAGCATATTTTTCTGAGATACTGTGCATTACGATTGAATATTGCTATAGAGAATCATGAATATCTTTTAATTTCAAATCAATTGTCACTAAAAACCTTAGAGGACAGAAGGATGGTAGCTGGTCTTTGTGTTATATACAAGTTGTTAAATGGACTTATCCTAGATCCGTATCTCTTAGCACAAATTAACTTTAACATACCTTTTAGATCCTTACGTCACAATAATTTATTTTATATTCAAAATCATAGTACCAACTATGGGAAGAATGCTCCTTTAAACATGATATTAGATTTTATAAATAATCATAACAATATTAATTTATTTGGATTGTCTATAACGCGCTTTAAAGATAGTTTAAAGTCTATTTAAGTATATAATCTTTTCAGTGATGGCTGTGATTAGTAGGATTTATAACTCATAATCTATCTTTATTATTTTATATGTAACATAACGATTGTAATGCATGCTTTCTAGATTATTTAGATTTTTTTTATACTTTGTTGATAAATAATTTATATACTTTGTGCCTTAAATTGTAAATTGTAACTTTATTCAGTAATGGGGTTTTCCCGTAAATAAATAAATAAATAAAAAACACGAAACAAACAAAATTCACCGCCTTTTTTGGTTAACGGCATATTAATGCGGAACATTATTTTTTGTGTTTTTAAAACAGTTTTTGCGTAAATATTTTTGTAGCTTTATTTGCTTTTAAATAAATGTTTTTGCAGAATGCTTTAATTCAATTTATTTGCAATAATAAAAGATAGCAACTCTAAAGACGCCGTAATTTGAAAACCGCCATGATTTGGATTGCCCATGTTTTAATTAGTCCGAATTAGTGAGTCTTCATTGTATGTTGTTTAGGTGGGAACCCTGATGAAAAATTCAAAGTTTCTGGACTTTAAGGGGGGGGAGGCGCAAACCGCCATCTTGAATAAAAGGTGCAACAAATGGATTTTTTAAAAATAATTACTCAGTGGTAGATGAAAAAATTATGAAAACAATGTCTGTGACAAACTTGAAGAAGATAAAATGCTCAACAGTTTTTGTGCTCAGAAGCATAGACAATAAGTTAGAAGCAGGATAGGAAAAATGAAAAAATTTAATTTGCTTGAAAAAGAATAATTCTTATAAGAATTAATTTTTCATTCGTTCGCAAATTTTATTTTTTAATCCTCTGGTATAAATAAATTCTTGTTCCTGAGCGAATCGTATTTGTTGAGTTAAAAAATATTTATCATTCACAAATTTATCACGTATGATTCATTTGCGAGTTAAATAACAACGCAGGTTTATATAATATGTAATTTTTGCGATGATGCGATTTTATTAATACACAGAGGGCAAATTTATATGGAGCTGTATGCATGCTGTCGAATTTTGTTTGATAATAATTCTTCATTAATTGATACCTGTTTTCGATTTGTTTTCATCAAGAAATTTTTATTGATTATGTATGTTAGCATAATCCGCTTAATATTTTAAGTTAATAGATTCCCTTTTAAATACTTTTCACACTCTAAACGAGTGGAAGTATTTCTTTAATTATCATAGTTAATATATTTGGTTAAATTGAATTGTTCGTGTCGGCCCATATTGTATGAAGTTGGTTAATAATTTTATATAAATAAAAATTCCGGAGCAATAAGAACTGTAAGTTTAACTATAACTATAAGTATGAAATATAATATAAATACAAAGATTAGTTAAAGTTTCACAAGTTCAACTTGTGAAACTTTAACTAATCTTTGTATTTATATTATATTTCATGATTATGGAGTTCCACAAAGTAAGGCTGGAGACAGTAAACGCTATAACTATAAGAACTATAATAATATAAGTAGTAAGAATAAGAATTCAAAACAAACTATTCATTTCCATTTGTATTCATTCACGAACGAAATTTTTTAAACAGTCGATTTTGCATTTGTTAGTGAACGAATAAAACTGCCTTCGTTAAAATTTTATTCTTGAAAGAATGAATCGTAAATTTTTAGGATCTACCGTTGAGTAATTATTTTGAAAGAACCCATTTTTGTACTTGTGTTCCATCCAAGATGGCAGCTCGTAAATTCCCCACTCAAGGTCGTACACTTGCATTTTTTACAAGGGTTCTGGCCTAAACAACATATATCAAAATAGTTACTACTCCACCATTTGTAGGGTAAACATCCCTACTAACTGGGACTATATGATTGATAAGTTTGTACTAGACGATTTGTAAAAATTGCATTCCAATGCTGCTATGTAAACATTTTATTACTATTGTTTAATATTTAAATTATTATTAATAGTAATGTTTAGGGATGACAAGAGTACCTGAGTATCTAACTTGATTCAAAGATCGGTATTTCTAATATGAGGACGAAGTGAGAAGTTTGGCAAAAATGAAACAAGGAATAATTTTATCGGCCAACAATTAATTTTCCTACGTAGTCACCTTTTACGTTGATATACTTAGTCCAATGGTTTTCCAATTTTTCGATCCCTTCCAAATACAATTTCTCCAACTATTCGAAACACACAATTGTTGTTTTGTTGATCTACGCATTTGAGGTGAATCTTCTTCTGCCATGCCATTTCTTCAAGTTCGGAAACAGGAAATAGTTGCTGGTGGCTAAGTCTGGAACACATGGTGAATGTGCAAGCTATTTGAATCCTATTTATGGCTTTTTGCCATGGCCACTGCACATGTGCGCATCCGTACTATGTCTTGATGGAAGAGAACCTTTTTCTTCACCACATGCAATCGTTTTCTTCAAATCGTCTTTGAAATGGTCCAATAAGTTGCAATAATATTCGCATAATAATATATAATGTTTGATTGTTTTCCATTTTCAAGGTAATCGACGTGGATTATGCGTCGTGTATCCCAAAAAAATGAGGCTACGACCTTGTTGGCAGATAAAACCTCCTTAGTCTTCTTCTGCACAGGTTTGCCAGTAGAAATCAACTGTCACACAAGTGGATTTTTGAACAATTGTGAGCAAACGTGGCACCCATCGTCCAGATATTTTTTTCATGTACAAATGTTTGTGTAATAAGTATATTGCGAACTTGTTTATTTTAGATGCATACTATCTCATACACTTACACTGTGCATATTGCAATACAATATCACAGATTATGTTAATCATTTCTGGTGTGGTGACCTTATTTTGGTGCCCTGAACGTTCAGTATCAGACAAAAATCAGTAAACTTCTTGTAAATCATTTTAATCGATGGTGAAGAGTCCCCATAATATTTATCAAGCTTTGTTTTGATTTGTGTAATGATTTTTCCACGCAAAAAATCATGTTTAATTAACACTCGAAAACCATTTTTTCCATGTTTGCAAAAATACAAGAGGTTGTCTGCTCTTAATGGTTGTGAAAATTGAACTAAAGGACATCTATTTGAACATTTTAAAGTTTCCTAGACAGATAGTATTGACGAGTCATTTCATTAGTCGACTTTGCATTTTTACCAGACTTCTCACTTTGTCCTCGTATTCCATTTTGGTGAATTTATTTCTAATCTGTTGCTAAAAAGGTTATTTTTTAAATATTTTTATTGAAAGCAGAATAATCTTTTTCCAGCACTCCAGTTCAGAGTTTTACATATTTTTTGCTTTCACAAGGTTTAAGTTTTAAAGCTCTGATTTCCTAATTTTATTAATAATTGAATAAGTGAATTGTGCTGTTTATTCTATACTTTATACCGTTTTTGTTAATTTAATTTTCCAGAACACTACCTAAGTGCGTGATCTCATATACGTTCATGAAGGATTTCACGGCAACATTTATGTCTCAAGTGTATATAGAGTTAATCTTCATGATACTGGACTTGTCACTATTGATCCTTAAACTTACTTTCTGGGCTTTAACTTTTAAGTTGTTGATATTGATCTCTAATTGTTTTAATGTTTCAGACATATACCATCTGCGAATTCTAAATCTTCTAAATGCTGTTCAAATCTCCTTAATCCTCTTTTGCTTTTAAATGCTTGCTTTGTTATCCAGTCTAAAACTATCAAAAAGAGAATTGGAGACAGAACACATTCTTCTCTTAATTTTTTTCTGTGAGTGTGCTGTATCTACTTACTTGTACATCTAGAGCATAAGCTCTAGATGTAAGTTCCATATTAATTATACAATAGTTTCATTATCCTGATTATTTTTGTTAATATTCCATATTGTTCAACAATAGTTCGCATTGTTTTTCTGTCGACTTTATAAAAGGTTTTTTTTCAAAGTTTGTAAATCCTAGATGTACTTCCTTACGTCATTGGGTAGTCTATAATTATTCTTAAAGTAGATATTTAGTCTAAACAAGAACGTTGCGGTCTGAAGCCTGCTTGATCATTTCTGAATGTTTTATTTATCTACATCTGTTTTTATTTCTTGTACTATTATTTGGGTTAAGATCTTGTTCGTGTTATTGAGTAGTGTTATTATTATAATATGAAGAATTTAACTAAAACAACTTTAATTTAAAAACAAACAGTTTGCTTTCACATACTTCTGGTAACTAGGGAGTTCAATAGTGTTCGTAAAGATTTTCCAATTTTTATTAAGTGTAGTTTTGAAATTTTAACATTTACTTAAATTTACCTAACTGTAACTGAAACAATAATTTGGTAAAAATATTATTTGAATGTAACTGTCCAAGCAAAACATCTGTTAACAGTAGTGGTATATGCATTGCATTTCAAAGTACTCTTGATAACTGAAGGTGTGCACCCATTAAATTGCCTTATTTGCTATAGGATCTTACAACAATAGATCTATAAACACACATAAGTTTATACCATGGAAGAAGAAGAGGAAGAAAGCAGGTTAATCAATGAACTAGCAAAATAAATGCATTATTAATTAAGAAAAATAACTTAACATTATTTCCGGTGAAACAAACAGTGGTACCAAATCATTAATATCATAAAATAAGATACGACAATGACATACCACACCACCATGCCAATAATCAAATTTCTATTGTAACAAATATAGAAACTAAATTAAAGTATAAACACGAAAAAATCTGGTCATATAGATTTTTATGTACAGTTTGGCTTGCAGAAATTGGTTTTTATGACCGGTATTTCACAACAATAGTGATTATTCGAACAAAGAACTGTTATAGGCTTACTCAGCTTACTGCATAAAGCCTTAAATAAATGTATACTTTGAACTTACATTGACACTATCAAATGTTATCAGGTAAGTATTTAGGTAATTTTTTTAAGGTGTAACTTTAAATTTTTAAAAACTCCATTTGTTAAGACATAAAAAAGAAAGCTAAAAGATAAAAAATATAAGAGACACAAATAAAAATATTCCTTTTTGTTTGTTATACCTGTTAAATGCAGTTTGGTACGGCAAGAATATAAACAGGTTTTTCCAAATTAAAATTTATATGTCTCAGAAAAATACTATTCCTAATATCAAAAGAACTAAGTCTAAAGTTTCAAAACATAAGAAATTCCTTTCTTTGTATTTTTGCTTCCTATTTAACTATATTATTCATTTATGTGGATGGAGAAATGTAGTGTGACGTAGGGTAACTGACATTTGCGGTCCCGACTTTGCAAAAACCAGTAAGGATAAAGAAGTGAAAATAGTGTAAAGTGAATAAAGTGGAAGTGAAGGATAAATCAATCATAAACTGTAAGTAAGAAATAAAGAATTATAGACGAATTAAAAAGTACAAACACTGAAGGAAGCCATTAAAATAAGTGATAAAAGACGACATAATCATGCCCAAGAATCAAGAAACAGCTAAAGGAAGATACACATGCGCGACAACCTAAAGGAGCATACATACGAAGAAGAGTCAAAATAAATAAAATTAAGATAAATAACCGGGAAAATGGAGAATGAAGAAACGATAAAGTTAATGCAAACAATAACGACTGAAATACTAATAAACCAAATAGAGATAAGAAGAGAGCTACAAGAAAGTCAAAGAATATTACAGGAAAATGAAACCAAACTAAAAAAAGTAATAGAAGGAGTTATAAAAAGAGAAAAAGAAATAGACAAAGAAAAGGAAGAGTTATACAAGGAACTAAGTAAATTAACAAGAAAAATGAACAGATTCGAGAAAACATCGATAACATATGCGAAGGAAAAACTCCTAAGCTTACAATACACAAGGAATAGCGGGAAAGAGAAATACAAATGGAGAATAAGAACTTCTGAACTAAAAATTAGGAAAAAACAAAGAAGTAATAGTAACAAAAAGAAAATATATTTTGCAACATGGAATCTACAGGGTATTAATACACCAGGAGCATTAAGAAATCTTATTAGAGAAGCTAAAAGATACAAAGTACAATTAATGACACTACAAGAAACAAATATAAAAGGTGAATCGGAAAATAAAGACGAAGACTATATATTCCTTAACTACGGAGGAAATGAAAATAAATTAGGAACAGGATTCTTATTTCACAAACAAATACAAGATACAATTATAAACATAAAAGGAATAAACGAACGATTAAGTTATATAAGAATAAAAGGAAAACAAAGGAAAATAAGCATAATAAATGTACATGCACCAACAGAGAAGAGTAATGATGACCAAAAAAAACAATTTTATGAAGAAATGGGGAGAGTGTATGACAGTTGCCCAAGATTCGACGTTAAAATGATAGTAGGAGATTTCAATGTTAAACTAGGGAAAGAAAAAACTTACAAAGATATAATAGGGAAACATAGTAAGCACGATAAGACAAACGATAATGGAGAAAGATTTCTGAACTTCGCTGCAGAAAGAGAACTACAAGTCAAAGCCACATACTTACAAAACAAAGATATATATAAAGGGACTTGGTTTAGCCCAGACGGACATACTATAAACCAAATCGATCACATACTGATTGAGACAAAACATACAAATAAAGTAGCAAATGTAAGAAGTCAAAGAGGAGCAGATATAAGTAGCGACCACATAATGGTAAGAATAACATTAAAGGAAGAAATAACTTATGTAAAGAATGTCAGACCAGGAATAAGGAGACTAAACATAGAATCCCTTAAAGAAAAAGACATAAAAAATAAATATATAGAATCAATAAACAAAGGATTAGAAGAGATAGATAATGAAACGAACGTTAACGAAGAATGGATAGAAGTAAGCAAACTATTGAAAGAAAAAGCGGAAAAATCACTAAGGAAAGTGAAAAAAGAAAAAAAACGGATGGTTTAACGATGAATGTACAAGAGCATTAGAAGAAAGAAGAAAAGCGAAATTAAAGTACTTAAAAGACAATAGTAAAGAAAATAAAAATAAATATAAAGAAATTAGAAGATCAACAAAGAGTATAATTAGAAATAAAAAACGACAATATGAAAATAAACAAATAGAAGAGATAGAAGAGAATTTCAAACAAAATAAATTAAAATGGTTCTACGCGAAAACGAGAGGAATGAAAAAGAAAAAGCACCAACAAATAATTATGGAAAAAGAAGGACGTAAAATAGGTAATAAGCAAGAAATCAAAGAACTATGGGTAGAATATTACGAACAAATGTTTAAAGATGAAGTGAAATGGGAAGAAGAAAGAAACGAAATTGAAGAAAATCAAAATGAAGAAGTACCAAAGCCAGAAGAAGTGGAAAAAATAATAGCAGAACTAAAAAACAACAAGGCAGCAGGAAGTGAGGAAATATACAATGAGTTTTTGAAATATGGAGGAGCAGCACTAACGGAAAAAATCTACAAGTTAATAGTAAAGATATGGCAGAAAGAAGAAATACCGGAAGACTGGAAAGAATCAGTAATAATACCTATCTATAAAAAAGGAAAACCAGGAAAATGAGAGAACTACAGACCTATAAGCTTACAAAACGTAGTATACAAAGTACTAGCAAAAATAATAAATCAGAAATTGAAAATAGTAACAGACAAACATTTAGGTGAATATCAATGTGGATTTAGGTCAAACAGATCTACAATAGACCAAATCTTTACTATCAAACAAATACAAGAAAAATGTTGGAGGAAAAATATCAAAAGTTATGCGCTCTTCATTGACTTTGACAAGCTTATGATAAAGTTATAAGATCAAAGATAATAGAAGTATTACAACAAACTAACTGCCCCAAGAAACTACAGAGTTTAGTAAAACTAACACTAAAAGAAACAATGAGTAAAGTAAGAACTGGAAACATAGAAACAAAACAATTCCCAACATACAGAAGGCTAAAACAAGGAGACCCATTGTCCAGTACATTATTTAATCTAGTGCTGGAAGAAGTAATCAGAAAAAGCAATATCAAAAGAAATAGTAACATACTCAAAGGACCACATCAATGTTTAGCGTTCGCTGACGACGTACTAATATTAACGAGAACTAAATATGAACTACAGAGAATAGCAACAGCAATAATAAAAAATGCAAAAGAAGTAGGCCTCGTAATAAATGAACAAAAATCACAATTCATGGTAATGGGAGAAACGAAAGAAAAGGAGTCGCTTCAAATTAGCACCGAAAACAAGGTATACAATTTAAAACAAGAAGATAGTGCAATATACCTAGGTACAGAAATATCGTCCAATGGGAAATTTAGTAAAGAAATAAAACAGAGACTAATATTGGGATCTAAGTGCGTGGGAGTATACAAAAAACTATTAAACTCAAAAGTGCTTTCAAGACCAACTAAAATTAAACTCTATAAAACAATTATAAGACCGATAATTACATACGCGAGTGAGTGCTGGGTGATGACAAGACAAGAAGAGAACAAAATAGAAGCCTGGGAAAGGAAAATATTAAGATACATATATGGAGGGATAAATGAAGGGGGCATTTGGAGAAGAAGAACAAATAAGGAATTGGAGGACCTTTACAAAGACGCAACAATAATAAAAATAATAAAACAAAACAGAATAAGATGGATTGGTCATTTACACAGATTAGAAAGCTCAAGATCAGTTAAGGAAGTATACGAATCAGAACCAGAAGGAAGGAACAAGCGTGGTAGACCAAGGCTAAGCTGGAGAAAAGAAGTAGAACAAGATTTGAAGAAACTGCAAATAAAAGAATGGGAAACTATTACACTAGATAGAAAAGCATGGAAAGAGATAGTTGAAAAAGCCAAGGACCTTTAAGGCCTGTAGAGCTGTTTTATATATATATTCATTTATGTAGTATCTATTTTTATTTGACATAATAATTGTTTTGACTTCATTTGTTATAATTGATTTGATTTCAATTGTTTCTATTCCGTCATACTTAAATTATATTACCAAACAAAAAGAAGACGGCCCGGAATGCAAGCCTATACAACTGTTGTTGAATACTCTTTCTAAGACAATTTAACAATAGTTGTTACTGTCGGTGCTTGAGTTTAAAGATATTTTAACAAAAAGGTATTACAGCCGGTACTTGAATCTCAGAGCTGTAAAAACCAATTTCTGCAGGCCCGACTATAATTATTTTATAAAGTAATAATTTTTTGTATTACAATGTTTTATCTTAAAGCTTACAAAATGAACAATGACTAGATAACAATTTTTTTATTTAATTTCACGAGTATGAATAAATTTTGATTTCACACTACCCATCATATTCCAAACAACGTCCTTTGATGCTCCTTTGCTTGCTTTTTATTTATTTATTTATTTTTGGGCGAGGAATGCCACTTAACCTTGAAATTTTTAATGTCGTTTGGGAAATTTTGATAGCTTTTTCTTCTTGCATTTATCGGCAACACTACCTATACATTTTGCGACATAATATCCTTGTCCAGGTAATTGTTGAAAATCAGTCTTGACATACTTTTTTTGCTATTTCACTTTGTGACAAACTTGGATTTTCTTGATAAATGTTCACAATTTTTTTCCACTTCTAATTAATTCTTTTGACTACATCTTTAATAAGCTTTAATGACACTCACTCACAAATATTTTGTGAATATGTTTCTATGGCAACAGTCTACTGTTTTCAAGTTCAAGCAAATTGATAGTAGGCAACTTAAATGGTTGAGGTAGTGTACAAAGCAACCAGATTTTTTCGTGTCCAGGCTTTATCTCATGCTTGGAGAAAAGAACAAAAGCCAGTTATTTAAAATGCTTGACTGTAATAATCCTAAGACTGCAGTGAGCAAGGGTATCTGTGTATTTAGTAAGCAGAGCGCTCCGTGTCATTTTCATTCAGTTGTAAATGGAAAAGTATCCTAAAAAGCATTTCAATTAAAAGTTTACTTTCTCTATGCATGTATAATGTAATTTGTTATATTTGTATGTATGTATGTTGTACTATAATATGCTAAAACAAGTGCAATTATTTACTAGAAGATGCTTTCTTTAACTAACAGAAAAATTACATTAGTCATATTTTGGTACATGCATAGTTTTGTTATTATCGATGTCAGACGGTAATGTATTTTGTGCAACTAGGTATACTTTCTTTAGTGATTGTGTTGATAATGCTTAAATCGTTACACCTTGATATGGGAAAGCAGAATCTTTTCTGAAGTAACAGAAAAATAATAAAACATAAAAATATAATTTTAGAATAATTCTTAAAAATGTTGTCCGGTAAAATGTATAAAATTTGTAAAGCAGTTTATTAGAAATGAGAGCCAAATAATAAAAGGAATTTACGTTTCTAAATAAACTCCATATTGTATCCAGTCGTAATCCAGTTGTATAAAAAAATTTTAACAATTCAGGACGAAGAACCTATTCAAAACATAAAACAAGTAATGCTATATTGTTAATCTGCTGAATGTAAAACATGCATGAGCTTTACAAGAAATAATTATTACCTTTGGAGTATTCGTATATCTTCTATTGTTAAATCTATCTACAGATACTCGTAGTGCACATTCTTCTGCTTGAAAATCCCATGGGCGTGCATCTAAATCTGAAAATTAAATAAAATAAAAATTTAGAACATAATTTATCTAAAGAACTGCGTATTAGGGTGGTCCATCACTATAGGGGGTAAAAATAAAATTTATTTTTTAATATCGATATATATATATTTATATATATATATATATATATATATATATATATATATATATATATATATATTTAATATAAAATGTCAGTCAAATTGAAGCACGTGAAATGGTGCCACCATCAACTTAAACTTTATAGTTTTTAAATACTATAGGATTTCTTTGATTATAATACTTATAGTTAAAAATTTTCGTTAATTTGACATTTTAAGTTTTTATCCATAAAATTAGTATTATATTCTATTACAAGACGTCCCAATAATTCTATTAAAAAATTTCAGAAGATATTAATTTGAATTTTAAATGAATTATTTTATTTTGTCACCGAAAATTTATTATGCCACATTCTCTTTAGACAGTTTTTAGCTGCCTTGTATTGCTCATCTGGATTGGAAAATCTATTTAATGTTCAGTCATCTACTTACAAGAAATGCAAGGAATTAAAATTGCCACTTTCTTGGTTATTCATTAAAAGTCCTTTTATTCAAAACTAATTTCGAAAAGATCGACAGTTCTTTTCAGTTGTAAAAATAAGAGGCTTAAAAGATAGTGTATTTACAATCAGCTGATGGGCATCGTTATTAAATTTATACACAAAGAATTTTATTTTTAGCTTACTCTGCCTAATTCAATACTGATTTTGTAATGTCTTGTATCCAGTCAAGTATGTAAGTCAAGAAATGACGTTATTACATATTTATTCAAACTCCAGGTGATCTGCAAGCAGTAGGGGGTTACACAATGTCATTTAAGCAGGTTTACAAAAGAATACCTTGGTTTATTTAGATAGACATTGCTATCAATGAAATGTTACTTTTTAACTTACAGGAGGTTAAATTATTTCTGCAGGTAAGTTCCAAATTAGTTGTACAAAAAATTGTTGTTTTTTTGAGAAAAGCTCATGTTCCAACACAAGATAAGCAACACTGCATTAAAAAGGCAGAAGAGTTATATAAAGAATGAAGATCTCTACAAAAAGTTCTAAGAAATTGTCTGATGCTGTAAGAAGAAAAAAACAGGCTGTTATAGATAAACTTGGTCTGTTCGACATGTACATGCAAATGCTCTTGACATGATTAAAGTCGAAGAGGATAAAGATTATTTACTGAATCAGAGGAAGAGAGTGTCCTGGATTCATATGAGGTATTGATGTACAACTGACTGCACAAGAACACAGCAAGGAAGATAAGACCAAGAAATTTTGAACGGCTACAGAGAAGCGTGGAACACTTGGAGAAAGCAAGTTTTCAAGTCATAGAAGCACTATTTTTATGCCTTTTCTGCTTTTACAAAAATGTTATATTCTCTTATGTTACTTTTTCTTTCCAGCTGAAGTAGTAGAATTCTCAGCAACATCCAGTTCCCCATCCGTCGATTCTGTTTCGAATCAGCGACAAGAACTTAGACCATGACAACTAAAACAAAGAAAACATTACGACACACGCAATGACGCAACATTATAAATCCTAAAAGTTAGGTGCAGATCTCGATGAATGTAAAATCAGTGACAAGAGATGCAGTTCATATTTTGACAGTTTTTTCTGAGGCTTTAGAACATGATGTTTCAACATTGTCTATAAATAAAACCACCATTCAACATTTTAGACAAAATTTTTGTAAAAAACGTGCATAGAAACTTAGCAAATCAATTTAAAGAATGATTTGACTTGTTAGCACCTGCAATTCACTGGAATGGAAAGCTTATTTTTTCTGTTATTAGCACCTGCAAAGAAGACAAGTTAGCCATTATTATTACAATTGGTGATATCAAACAAATCCTTACAATACCAGGACTTGATTGTATGACAATGAAATAAGTAATATCACTTTTATTGAAAATTCTTTAAAACAGCTACAGCCCTGACACAGCTGTAACAAATTTTTGAAATTTGCCAATAATTTTCTAGGAAATTCACAAACCACTTTTTATGTTCTCGGTGCTTTTTATTACTATTACCTTAACATTAATACGTGCTATTACATTAATATTACTATCTTAAATATGCAACATCTAATAGATTCTTGCAATATTGAATGTTCGGCTTCTACACGGCAAAATACAAAAATAAAAACTAAGGGTTGTTATTTGTTTAAAATGGAACAATTTTAGGGGGTGAGACTGTAGAAATTTGAAAGTCGCAAAAGATGGGCTACCCTACTGCCTATACTTTTTTTAGAACAAGGCAGTTTTAGCTGCATTGAACTATCTCCTTGTGATTCCCATCTACCATAGAGTACTTTGCTATTTTTCTTTTTTTATATAATATCACATTTTTTACTTATTTCTTTTCTTATTATTTATGTATATTTATTTATTTTCGGGAAAACCCCATTACTGAAAAAAGTTACAAATTTTAGAATGTATACAACTTACGTTAATTTATATTAAGTTAATCTAAATGTTTTATTAATTTTGTACCTTTTTTATATTTTTGTATTCTTGTTGTAGAATTGTGGGAATAAATACTAATATTATTATTACTTAGGATTTTATGCATTTACGTAAAAGTATACTTATGGCCGGTTTCACAAAGCTTGATTAAGTTCTAATTAATTAACTTACTCATGATTAAATTTGAAATCCAGAAATATAATTGGATAACATTTCAGGTCTCTTAAATTTCAGCCAATGAAATTTCTGGATTTCAAATTAAATCATGATTAAGCTAATCAGAACTTAATCAAGCTTTGTGAAACCGGCCATTAGCGTCTGCTGGTCGAGTTTTTCAAGATAAGACTATAGTATAGAATGTTAATTTCTATAAGCGAAGTATCTATTATCCGACTATAAAAAGTCGGTCATCAATACTGCAGTTTGGGGCACTTTGGCTACAGGCAGCACCTACGTTCATTTAGAAGAACTACTTAGTTGTATGGATATCCCGTGTTTTAATAAGTACAGTAATGCAAATACAGAAAAGGAATTAATGACGACATGGCATACAGAAATCTAAAAGGAAATGCTTGAGGCAGGCAATGAAAAAAGAGAAGAAGCTATAAAGCGGTATAACATAGATCATGACGGAATTCCTTTTATCACAGTGTTACGATTTTTTTTTCTACTTTCTTATGTTATAAGAATTGTATCTTAATTATCTTTAGTTTTATTTGTTTGCCCAGTGCTTATAGCACATACAAGAAAACTTTCCTTCTTCGAGGACACCCAGTATATCTTTAAGAAATTAGTTTTCCTTTTCAAATTTTTATAAATTGAGTAAATATTCTATTATTGTTAAATGCGCTATCAAAGTGTAACTTGATATCATTGATATGGCGAGCTTTGTTCCATTCTGCTTGGCATTCCTATTAGAGAGTGTTTTCAGATGTGCACTTGCCTTCGTTGTTGTTTGCACCATTATTGAGTTGGAGATTTATTTCCACCCATTATTTGGGGATCTTTTTCGATAATTGCATTATTTTCTCGACTTGTTAATTTAGAATTGTTACATTATCTGTGAGATATATTTCGAGTCGAGAATCCATTTTAAACGGGATTTTATTTCAACTTGGTAAGTTGACTTTTTCTGGAACGTATCTGAGCCAAATCTTTATCGTTTTTTTTTTAATCTTTTAGGGAAAAGTTGAATCGCTTCTTATTTTGGAAAAAAGACTATTCACATCACTAGTTACTGGAAGGAATATTATTATTTGTATAAAAGGCTTCAAGAAAACAGGTAATTCATTATTTTTTCATTCTTGCTTTTTAAACTAAATTCTGGTTGGTCAAACTCCGTGTTTGCTATTCGGTTAAATAGCCTTAAATAGATTGTACGATAGTCTCTCTTTTTAGGCCTTTTTTTATGGTTCCTTCTTTCATCGACCATATATGCAAATATCTACATTCTTCTGGAGTGACGATATAAAAGCCAGATCCAGGAGCCACAGTTGTCTTCTCCTATTATTGGGGAGTCGAACATCACCTATCTACACACTAAAGATAAGTTTATCTGCAACAAACGTAAGATATATTCTTTTACTAGATACCATTAATAGAATTGAATAAGAACTAGGACACCTCTTGTAACTTAAAGAAATAGATAGTTTTTTTATCTTCTATATTAATATTAATTTAATTCAGGTTATGATTACTATGATTATAACCTAGCTAACTTGAACAAGATTTTTTTTTTATAAATATAATTATTCAAAAATTGCAGGGATAGCTTTATATATTTATACATAGATATGTTTTCTTTTTCTTCTTTAATGGTACTTTTATTATCATTGGTGCTGGCATTTGTTTATTATTATAATTATGAAATATACTGATTTATCTTTTATATTTAGTTTATGTGTTTCATTGTACCTCGATCAATAGTAGGCATCCTTTTCTTTTGGTTTGTTAAAATCTCGTGCAAACATTTTTTTTTCTTTATTACCAAGCAAGCAAAACCCTGAGATTGTAAATAAAGATGCCTTCCCTTGCTAATGAGCTTTTGCTATTAACAGTTTATTTAGATGGGGGCTGGTCAAAACGCTCTTACGGTCACAACTACAATGCTGCATCTGGAGTTGCTGTGATAATAGGAAAATTTACTGGAAAAATATTATTTCTTGGAGTCAGAAATAAATATTGCACAATCTGCGCATGGGCAACAAATAAGGGAGAAGAAGCAAAAGAACATGTTTGCTTTAGAAATTGGTTGGGTAGCTCTTCGGCCATGGAACAAGATGTGATCGTAGAGGGTTTCTGTCTCAGTGAAGAGCAGCATAGTCTTCGATACAAGACATTTGTAGCAGATGGGGACTCGAGTGTTTGGGCCAGTATTCACAATAAAGTACCGTATGGCAAATTTGTGCAAAAAATTGAATGCACTAATCATGCTATAAAAAACTATGGCAAGGCTCTACATAATTTAAAACAAGACAAGGCAGCAGTTTCAAACACAGCTCGACAGCAATTAACCAAGAATTATGATTAAAGACTTCCAAAAAGCAGCTCAATCAACAATTTACAATTGTGCCTTTGAAGAAAACCACACCAATGTCCTAGAAATTGACCTTTGCGCGGGAGTTGATCATGTCTTTGGTTACCATGAAAAATGCAAGCAGTACCTTTGTAAATTTGTTGGGGAGACTGACAACAGCAAATTGCATGATGTGCAGCGTTCTGGACTATACCACCATGTGAAATGTAAGGATTATCAGAAAATGACTTAAAGTAATTTTGTTAATTTTTACTATTTTAGCTGCAATGACAGCTGCTTGACAAATTTTTGAGGAAGTCTGCACGTAGACTGGTCTGCGTTCGTTGTAGACAACGAAACCAACAATAGGGCTGAGTTGTTTATGAGCATTTTAGCCCGGTTTAATGGTGGAAAAAGGTTACATTTGACTGGAAGAGGTTCTTTTTCAGTGCAATACAATCTTACTGCGCTAAGGTACAGTGAGATCAAGATTGATTGTCCTGATCCTACACTACTTTCCATCACCTTGATATCAATATTTACATCCAATTTATAAATAAAACTAGTGATATAAAGAATTCTGGGGAATTTATTAGATGTCCCTAGATGTCAATCTGTCAAAATTGTTTTTGTTGTTAACTCATTGCCGTGCGTTGTTAATTCCGTTTATTTCTTTATTCTTTTCGTTGTTTAATTATTTATATACATAAAAGTCTTTTTCAAGACTACCACTGAAGGATTATATTGAGTGCAAGGTAAATAAAAAATATTTTTATTGTTGTTATAAAGTTGTTATATGTAGAAATTGTGAATTGCAGGTTACAGGTCAATAACCTCTATCGAAATGCCCTTTTCTCTTGAATAAGAGAAATTTATTATAGAAGTTTATTTTCGCAACGGTGAACGAGATGGTAATGCAGAATGGAAATATTCTCCAACGCTTTGTGCAGAAGAATGGATAAATCGCTTCCCTGATATGGAAATTGATGAAGAAACTTTAATTCGACATATACACCGGATTGTGCACCGTTTTCATGAAACAGGGAGTGTGTTAGTAAGGGGAAGTCAAGTGGTCGTGGTACTATTATAACGTTGAAATTCACAACCCATTATTTGTTTGATGGTCACTGTTTAAAACCAAGCTTCTCCGTTGTTTGGTTGTCACTGGTTTTCCCTTTCTTTCGGTTTATCGTGAAGTCGCTCCTGCGCGGTTGAGCTCCCTGCTCAATAGTGGAGTGAAGTAACAAAATGGCTTTTTGGTACGAGAAGTTGAATGGGCGAGATATATTAGAAATTGCGATCGCTTGGTTATTTGTGTGCGATCGGTCGTCAAATTGGACGGATTACGTTCTGGTGCTAACCATTTTAGGTAACTTCTGTTCGTTAAAACCTCGTTGCGCTAAAAATCTTACAAATGTCTTTTTATTTTTAGGTAATATTTCCCTAGTAGTCACCTTGAGGGAATTGTTTTGTAAAAGACCTTTCAGTTTATAGAAAGGTAAAACTCTTCAAATATTTAAAATTAATACAATATACAGGGTGATTTCTTTGTAGGTCTTTTTTTTTCTTTCTTTTGGGTTTTGTTGTTCGTTGTCGTATTTGTGTTCCTGCTCCCTGATTGTGGGTTTCATTTAGAAGGTCCTTCCCCTTTGGGTCCGTACCTACATCTATACAGGTATCGGGACGGAATTAAACAACCAACATCGAAGGGTGAAGTGATAACCCTAAGCAGGGTTTTAAACATACATCCGTGGATCTTCAAATGGTGGGACGTTTGTGAAAATTTGTATGTATTATATGTCTGTGTTTTAGTTATATATATCTATATTTATTTAATGTATTTACAATTTCGTCATGCATGTTAATGTTAAGAAACGAGATCTCGACTAGTGGAATTGTAGGTAGATTTAAGTACAACCAACTGTGATACAGATCACCATTCACCTTTTTTTTTCTCTCTCTATTAAGCATTAAAATTGCATTTAAAGTTAACTTTTAAAATCTGCCAATAGTTTAAATAAAGCCCTACTTAGAAAGTTTACATTTCACTACGTGTGTTTTATTTATTTATTATTCATTTGTTTGTGTGATTTTAATATTGCTTTTCAGTTCATCATTTGTAAGTATATATGTACGGTACGGCCAAAATTGTGGAAGTTGCCCATATTTTAGTAGAAGATCTATTTCTTCGTTTGCCTGATAAGCTTGAAGCTTTAGTAATAAGCATTGTTTTAAACGAAGTGGCGCTTGTTTTTTTTATCTTTTATATCTTGTATTACCCCGCCCCTCTCCGACTTATTGGGGGCTAGTTGGCAAAACTAAAGCAGTGTTATTTGGATCAAGCTGATACTTCCAGCACAGCTACATTTTGGTAGGTTAAGTATTTCTTTATATAAAAATAGCCTTTGTGTTTCTGTAGGTTATAGTAAATTAGCGCCCATGCGTGAGGCCTGTTGTTGAAAATTCCACTTTGTTAAAACCACTTAAGATTTGTTGTTCTTGCATGTTAGGATATTTTTGGGGAATATATTTTGCCTGATAGATTAAGTATTTAGTAATTTAGGATAAAGAAACAACTCCAGGATTGTATTTTGTAATTTGTTGTATTCTTGTTACAAGTTATTTGATTAGTATGGATTATTAATCTTATTATAAATTGGTTATTTGTTTTGTTAGCCTTGATTATTAATTAGTTCATTATGGAACGGAAGATCCATATAGATAGGTTAAGTAAATCAGAACTATCTTATGAGTTAGCTATTAGAGGTCTTCCGGACTCTAATGTTGATAGTATGCGAAAGTCTCTTCGACAGTTAATGAAAATGGAACAAGATCAGTCCGTACTTGAGTTACCAGCTCATCCGTTTACTTTTGAAGAAGATTCAGATGCTATTTCTACAGCTCTTATTGAACTTAATACGGCTTTGGAGTCATTTGATGATAGTGTGGATTCTAATCCGTATAAAAAATTGCAAAGTAGGTTAAGTCACCTATTAGGTAGGGCTGCGGCGATGAAAGCCAAAGATGAGGCTTCTGCATCAAAGCGGGCCGAGTTCATTCAATCCATTCTTGGATTAATGAGGGATATTCATGATAAAGCTTCAGTACCACAGGTAACTGATGAAGTAGCTATTCAGTTAGGGTTAGGTTTAAGCGTTGGGGAAGCTATTGTTAATTCTCCTGCGGGCAACCCAGCAGCTTCTTCTACACTTGCTGCTCCTGATCCTCAATGTGGTCAGCCGAAGTCTGTACCAGTCTTTAAATGGGGACTTGATAAATTTGCAGGACATGAATCTAAGATTTCTTTAAATGCTTTTTTGCAACAAGTGGATGAGTTGTCTATTGCTCGGAATGTATCAAAGACCCAGTTATTTGCATCTGCTTTGGATCTTTTTAAAGACCAAGCACTTTTGTTTTATAGATCTAGAAGAAATGAAGTATCTGATTGGGACTCTTTGGTTAAACTTTTGAAAGAGGAATATCTCCCTTTAGATTATGATGATAAGCTTTTAGAAGAAATTCGTAGGAGGACTCAAGGTCCTAATGAACCGCTAGGGACTTATTTAGTAGCTATGGATAATTTATTTTCCTGATTATCAACAAAATTTTCTGAAGGGATTAAATTAAGATTACTGTTAAAGAACTTAGCTCCATTTTACCAATTTCATTTGTCGTTTAAAGAAATTAATTCTATCTCTGATTTACTACAATTTGGTAGGCAGCTTGAAGCTTCAAGGTTGAGGGCTGACAGTTATGTTCCTCCAACTAGAAGGAAAACCGACTTAGAGCCAGATTTAGCTTTTGTTGAGACTGCTAGTAATTCCAGTAGTGCTGCCTCAGATGTTTCGTCACGGTTGTGTTTTAATTGTAGGAAAACAGGACACATGCGTTCTGCATGTTCTTCTCCCTTGATTAAACGTTGTTTTGGTTGTGGTGAGATGGGGGTCACTAAGACTTCTTGTAAGAAATGTTCTCCTAGGGATAATAATTCGGGAAACGGTTTTAATTCGGCATTAATGGGTGGTGTTAGTACCGAGTTTTCTTTTCAAGCAACCACTGTATTATTAAATTTTATCCTTGCTCATGCCGAAGAAGATGAACGCCCGTATTTGTCTATAAAAGTTTTGGGTCATGATTTGTTAGGTCTTTTGGATTCCGGTGCTTCTCGGACTATAGTTGGTAAACCAGGTTGGTCGTTTTTATGTAGTTTAGGTTTTGGTGCTGGTTTATCTAAGTTTGGAGCGACTGATTGTCGCGTAGCAAATGGTCAAACTGTGAAGAGCATTGGTCAAGTTGATGTACCGATCCAACTTCAGGATCGAATGCATATTATTTCTATTTTGGTAGTTCCGGATCTTCCACAGACTTTGATCTTGGGTATTGACTTTTGGAACCTTATGGGTATTGTTCCCAATTTGAGACAAGGCAGTTGGCGATTTGTAAAAGATTCTGACAATTCGTCTGTTGAACTGGAATCTATTGAGGTTATGCATCTTAGTAATTCTACACTTAGTTTTGAACAGAAATTGGAGTTAGAGAAAATTTTGAATGAGTCTAAAGCACTTCCAAGTGAGATGTTAGGTTGTACGTCTAGGGTTGAGCATGTTATTCGTACAAACTCTGAACCGATTAAGCAGAGATATTATCTGGTTAGTCCGTTTATGCAACGTCTTATCGATGAAGAACTCGATCGTATGTTGAGCTTAGGTGTCATTGAACCGTCTTCTAGTGGCTGGTCCAACCCAGTCCTAATGGTCAAAAAGAAAGATGGGACCTACAGATTTTGCATAGATTTTCGTCGTCTTAATCGTGTGACTGAGAAGGATGCTTATCCTATTCCCTATGTTAGTGCTACTTTGGATAAACTTCGAAATGCCAAATTTTTGCCATCGTTGGATGTTAAGTCTGCCTATTGGCAAATTCCTTTATCTGAGGATTCCCGTAAATACACGGCTTTTACAATCCCCAATCGTGGCCTTTTCCAGTTTACTCGTATGCCTTTTGGGTTACATAATGCCCCTGCAACTTGGCAAAGGTTTATTGATAATGTTCTTGGTCCATCTTTGGAACCATATGTTTTGGTGTATCTGGACGATATAGTCATCGTTACAGATAGTTTTGAAAAACATATTGAAATATTAAGAGAAGTTTTTAATCGATTGTCTTTGGCTGGTATCACTTTAAGTTCGGATAAGTGCAAATTTTGTGTTCCTGAGCTACGATACTTAGGTTATGTAGTTAGTCAGAAGGGAATTCATGTGGATCCTGAGAAAGTTCAGGCCATTATGAATATTCAGCCTCCTCGGAATGTGACTGAAGTTAGAAGTCTGATAGGTTTGACTTCATGGTACCGTCGTTTTGTACCACAGTTTTCTGATATCATTCAGCCGTTGACAACCCTTCTTAAGAAAGGTGTCAAATTCTATTGGTCATCTGAGTGTGAATGTAGCTTGCGGACTTTGAAAGAAGCTTTGGTTAGGGCACCTATTTTACGTTGTCCAGATTTTGAGTTGCCATTTACTGTTCAAACCGATAGTAGTGGTTTTGGTTTAGGTGCTGTCTTGACGCAACAGATTGATGGTGAAGAAAGTGTAATATGTTACCTTAGTCGTTCTCTCACTCGTCAAGAGCGAAATTATTCTACGACTGAGAGGGAATGTTTAGGAGTTTTATGGGCCGTAGAAAAACTTAGACCATATTTAGAAGGCCGTCGTTTCACGGTGATCACCGATCACTATTCTTTGGTGTGGTTACATAATTTAAAAAACCCGACAGGTCGTTTAGCTAGGTGGTCTTTGAGACTCCAAGAATATGACTTTCAGGTGGTCCATCGTAAAGGTAAAGACCATTTGGTACCTGATGCGTTATCACGTTCCGTACCGATTCTTGACAGTATTGAGTCAGGTAATGAGCCTGTTATAGTTTCAACCGATAAGTGGTATAATAGTATGGTTGATAGGGTTCGGGCTAAACCTGCTAAGTTTTCTCAATGGCGTATTACTAATGAAGGTTTATATAAATCTATGAAAACCGAAAATGATTCTGATACCGTTTGGAAACTTGTTGTACCTAAAGAAAATAGACTTGCTATTCTTCGTCAGGCACATGATCATCCTACTTCCGGTCATGGTGGAGTATATAAAACATATCATAGATTAACTCCCAAATATTATTGGCCAAAAATGCAAGCCGATGTAGCTCGATATATTAAAACTTGTCAAATTTGTCAAAAATGTAAACCAGATTTAAGACCTCCTGCTGGACTGTTAGTTCCGCAACCAATTGTTGATCGCCCTTGGCAGATGGTCAGTATAGATTTGATTGGTCCTCCCCCGAGGAGTACAAAAGGTTATTCATATGTCTTAGTCATCGTGGACTATTTTAGTAAATTTTGTTTGCTATTTCCTCTTAGGAATAGTTCAGCGAAGATGGTTTGTTCGAGAATTGAAGATGAAGTCTTCTTAGTTTTTGGAGTACCTAGATTGGTGTTGGTAGACAATGGAGCCCAGTTTACTGGTCGTGAGTTTCGCACTCTTTGTAGTAACTATTCAGTAAAAATTCGTTTTAATGCGCATTATCACCCGCAATCAAATCCCACAGAAAAAGCGAACAGAAATGTTAAAACTATGATTCGTTCCTATGTTAAAGAGAATCAGCGTTCTTGGGCAGATGAATTAACAAAGATTGGGTGTGCCCTTAGAACTGGTCGTCACGAAACTACTGGTTATACTCCCTATTTCTTAACTTTTGGTAGGGAACATATTTTAAAAGGCACTGATCATAAAATATCTGATAAAGTTCAAGATCTGCAAGTTGATCGTTCGTCTGCTACTGTTATTCCTGATAAATTGCAGGGAGTTTTTGAGGTAGTGCGTAATAAAATAAAAACTTCTTTTGATCGCAATAAACGTTACTATGATCTCCGTAAGCGAGATATTAAATTTGTTATTGGTGATAAAGTTTTAAGGAAAAATTTTGCTCTTTCTGATGCGAGTAAATATTTTTCACATAAACTTGCTCCTCGTTATATTGGTCCTTTTACCATTCACAAAAAGGTGTCTCCTTGGACTTATATTTTAGCTGATGAACTTGGTAGGGAAGCCGGTAAATTTCATGCCAAAGATTTGAAAGAGTATGTTCCGAATCATGTCGGAGATTAGGGTCATTTGGTTGTTTTTTTTTGGGGGAACCATTTGGTTGTTTTTTTTTGGGGGAACCATTTGGTGGTTTGGGTTCCACAGAGTTCAGCGATGGTTGGGGCTGTCCTCATTTGGAGCGTTTAGTGATACGCTCAGTTCGACCTAATATCTGTCGACTTGTTAGGGCTTATTAGTTTTTATTTAGATCTTTGTTTTGCGAATATCTATTTTTGGCTTTTATACCAAGATTCTTGATATAGCAATTTTGACTTTCGTTTTGGCTTAGCCAAACTATTTTTTTGTATACCGGATTTGACAATTTTTCTTCTCCTTTTTACCTTCTCCTTCTTTCTTATACCGATTTTGACTCCATATTTGCAATAGCACGGCTTGGGCTGGATCCCCAAGACCGTGGTTCTTTTGGGTTTCTTTGGGCTGAACTCCCTTTTTAACCCCCGGTTTCTTCTTCTCTTGTTCTCTGTCTCAAACGGTACGAGTGTGGTGTCCGGATGGTTAGTGTTGCTGAGTAGTGCTTCTGAACCTCGGATGCGGGGGTTTGGCGCTGTTCAGTCTCCACGACGTTGGAACTGGCAGTGCCCCGCATCGTGTGTGAAGTTGTGCTCCTCGGTGGCTCTGCCATCTGCCCACTTCACATGTGTCCGGGCGAGCCCTTCTTTTTCACTCTGTTTTCTTTTTCTTCTTTTTTCCTCTACACTACCCTCTCTTGGGTGCGAGCAGAGAGTATGTCGGCGGCTCTCTGTTCAGTTCTTTTTGCTGGCCATGTTCAGTGGTTCGTGCTGGTAGGTTTTGTTGTGAGTCGTTGCCAAGCCTCGGGCACTGGGAGTTGCTCAGTGGTCCCTTCCCGACGTGGAATACCACTGTGCCCAGTACCGTGTGTGAAGCGCGTCTTTGCAGTGAACCCTGCTTGCCCGACCATTGTTCATGCTTCGGGGTGGAACCTTTTGTTCCTCTGTTCTTTCCTTATCTCCACCTCCAATATGTGTTTGTCCTTTGTGTTTTTTTTTTGGATCACCTTTTGGGTGTTAATTTTTGGTGTCATGTTTTTTTGGGTCATGGTATTTTTCATCCTGGTGGGTTGTTCTTTCGATTTATTTTGGGCAAGTTAGATTTTAGCAAGGCTAGGTTATGCTAAGCCGCGAAAGGGGTTTCGCGACTGGGAGTTGAGGGGGGAATTATAACGTTGAAATTCACAACCCATTATTTGTTTGATGGTCACTGTTTAAAACCAAGCTTCTCCGTTGTTTGGTTGTCACTGGTTTTCCCTTTCTTTCGGTTTATCGTGAAGTCGCTCCTGCGCGGTTGAGCTCCCTGCTCAATAGTGGAGTGAAGTAACAAAATGGCTTTTTGGTACGAGAAGTTGAATGGGCGAGATATATTAGAAATTGGTTTTAAATATTAATTCGCTTTAGCGGAATAAATCTCACATTCAACAGAACGATCGCTTGGTTATTTGTGTGCGATCAATCGACAAATTGGACGGATTACGTTCTGGTGCTAACCATTTTAGGTAACTTCTCTTCGTTAAAACCTCGTTGCGCTAAAAATCTTACAAATGTCTTTTTATTTTTAGGTAATATTTCCCTAGTAGTCACCTTGAGGGAATTGTTTTGTAAAAGACCTTTCAGTTTATAGAAAGGTAAAACTCTTCAAATATTTAAAATTAATACAATATACAGGGTGATTTCTTTGTAGGTCTTTTTTTTTTCTTTCTTTTGGGTTTTGTTGTTTGTTGTCGTATTTGTGTTCCTGCTCCCTGATCGTGGGTTTCATTTAGAAGGTCCTTCCCCTTTGGGTCCGTACCTACATCTATACAGGTATCGGGACGGAATTAAACAACCAACATCGAAGGGTGAAGTGATAACCCTAAGCAGGGTTTTAAACATACATCCGTGGATCTTCGAATGGTGGGACGTTTGTGAAAATTTGTATGTATTATATGTCTGTGTTTTAGTTATATATATCTATATTTATTTAATGTATTTACAATTTCGTCATGCATGTTAATGTTAAGAAACGAGATCTCGACTAGTGGAATTGTAGGGTAGATTTAAGTACAACCAACTGTGATACAGATCACCATTCACCTTTTTTTTTCTCTCTCTATTAAGCATTAAAATTGCATTTAAAGTTAACTTAATATATGGTACAGCTTAATATATGCTTATCATATGGTACAGCTCACAAGGCAATAAAGAAAATACTACACTTCCATCCATATAAAGTTACTGTCGTGCAAGAGGTACTTTCCCCTGATTATGAAAGACGAATTCAATATGTAACTGGTTTAATGAAAATCTTCGCAATGATGATTTATTGGATCTCACATTTTTTTCCGATGAATCGTGGTTTCATTTGTCCGGATACATTAATTCACAAAATATATTTTTAAAATATGAAAAAAAGAGTAGATGCTTGTCTGGCTGTACATGGAGGTCATTTTGAACACATACTATAAATCTATTGTAATAATTTTAATTGTAAATTGTTTAATTGTGTTAATTTGTGTAATTTTAATTGTTCATTAAATGAAATCTTTTGTATTTACTTCTTATTTTTGATCGTAATTGATCTTAAATATAATAATTGATAATAATAGTATTGGTTACCAATACTGTGGCAAGAGAAATTGACACGTCTTGTTATATCTGTTATCAATGGTAACACATAAAACAGTAAAATATTTCAATTAGCATTCAGTAATTCTTTTAAATTCCTGATGTTTATTTTGTATGAAAAGGATAAACTTTTGCATAGTTCAAATGAGAGAAAATAAACAATCCTTATAACCATTTCAATATATTTTTTAATTAAAAACGAACTTGTTTTTCATGTTTTTAATTTCATACAAACCAAAGTGTTTCTAAGTTTTTGTACATTACTTTGGAGGTTAGTTTTTTGAATGTCATCCGCACACCACTGCTTTTGTCCTGACTCTCAGGTGATGGATGTAAATATTGATATCAAGCTCGTGGAAAGTAGTGTAGGATCAGGACATTCAATCTTGATCTCCCTGTACAATAAAGGACTGGCGTGGCATTCAAGCCCATACAAAACATTCCTTTCGTTGAGCCCTGGGAAATACATGAAGAAGTTCATTGTACAGTCCATACGCAGTGCCAAGATACGTCAAGATAAGAAGGAAAAAGGCAAAAGAAAAGTCACAAACCTTCCAGCTGTTGCCAAAGACACACATTATGGTAAATTTGCCTCGCAAGTGGAGCCCAGTGAAGAAGAGATCGCAAACATAAAACAAAGGACTTTGGAGCAGCTACGTGTATGTACATATTATTCAAATACAACAATATTAATACTTAGAATAAACATAACGAAAGTTATACAAAAAGTATGTTCAAATAGGTTACTCGCAGAAAGGAAATCGCACTAGCAACAGTGGGTCAGTCTGATAACGACTTTTATAAAGTACAACGGTCAGAGAGACGGCCTCAAATTTCGGAAAAGTTGTGAAACGGAATGATAACACAAGATGTAATGCTTTAATGAAGGAAATGCTATATCCAACCAGTTTTACCAATTCTTCAACTATTTACGGGAAAACTCGTGAAGGAGTTGCAATTCACTTGCTAGAGGAAAAACTTGGTGTAAAAGTGAAAAAAGCGGATTTATACATAGACGCAGATTATCCGTACTTAGCAGCTTCTCCTGATGGTAATAATAATAATGCTTTGAGATACAATCGGTATATATACACATATTTGTTTCTTTTAGGCTTAATTGGTGAAACACATTGCGTCGAAGTGAAAACCCTGCCAAAATTGGTGAAGGCAGGTCTTACACTGAAGGAGGGGAATGAAAAAGGCAGAACGTTTCTAAAACTTGACAATATGATGACACTGAACAGGCGACATGATTATTATTATTACGTTTGTAGCAGCTACTTACCCAAGGAAATCCGACTATTTGGTATGCCAATTTCAGATTCAGGGACAACTGAACATTGTTGAGAGACAAAAATGTTACTTGGTGGTCTACGTGTCCGACAATGAAGACATATTTATCGAAGAGATAGAAAGAGATAGTAATTTTTGGACTACTTCAATGTTACCGAAACTTATAAGGTTTTACAATGATTGTGTTCTTGAAGAAATAGCAAGAAGGCGGTATTTACGTGGAGAAAAATGTTATGACACGATATAGATAACCAATGCTATAGAAATGAAGGTAAAAAATAGTACTAAAAACAAAAAAAGAACATACAGAACCAATTTCATAAAGGGCACCAACTTTTTTGAAAGTTGTGTATTTTTTTATAAAAATACAATTCTCAGACTTTTTTGATTTATGTCGTTTTCTACAAAAATATGATTACCAAATTTATTGCAAATGTTTGACATTCTATAACTACTTGCAACTGCATAATAACACGTAATCTTAAAAAAATATATTACTGTTACTTATTACAAAATATGTAGACATGGGAGTTTTACTAAATACTTTTCGCAATGTGTTTGTGGTGTAACAATGAAACCAACATCTGTAAATAATAAAACAAAGGTTACCATCAAGGCATCCCTATATGTATATCAGGTCTATATTTATGTGTTTTGTGTATTCCATAAATACTGTAAGATAAAAGTGAAGTAAATAGCAACAAGGTTCCACAAAGCCCCTACTGCACATAGTTCAAAGCTGCGAAGAAAACGTAAAAGACAATAAAGAAATTTCACAAGTTCATTGTCGTGTATATACCAATTACTGTGTATTAATAAGTATCTACATATAATAATTTTTGCTTCAACTCGACATTTTCGAAGAAATACACGAACATGAAAATAGTTTGGTGTCTGGCTCATCAAACAAACATATGGTGAGCACATGTCAAATTTATATTGGAAAGTATATATTTTCTAGACTTTAAAACTACTCCGGTCCTCCAAACTAACCCCAAATGTTTCTTTAGTGAAATTTTTCGTATATTGCCTATGAACACCCAAAAGTATTCATGTTGAGAAAATTGAAAAAGATAATTCCAAATGGGAAGAAATTGTGCCAAAATTGATAACATTTTATATTTAGATTATTATATTATAGATGTATTATAGCGAGAATTTTTGTTTAGTACAAAATAATTTATTATATTCTTATTTTCTAGACAATTCTGTTTTAAATTTTTGCTATACACAAATATTGTAATATTCAATATACCTATTATATCAAAAAAAGTTGTAATATTCAAACAAATAAACATCAACTGTAACTATATACCGTATGTACACTATTTTTTAATGAAATTCAAATTAATAATTTTCTAATAAAAATAATAAATGTTCTAACTATTATTTGTCTAGGAGTGATTTCTATATCTTTTGTAAGGAAATTATGTAAAATACACTAATACATACTTTTATTACTATCTATTTAGTCCCAAATGCAAGCTGGTACATTTCCTTGGGTTTCATTCATTGAGAGATCATAAATTATTTTATGTCAGCTTGAATTTGGCAGCTAGTCGAAGCTTAAGTCCACGTGGGTTATAATTTTGGGGTATGGGAGATGGCACAACCGATGACATTTAAGTTCATTAGATATTGCTTATCATAAACGTGCCTATTTATCTCCATCTTCATTTTTAAACAGAGTGCATTTATTCTTAATTACTGATTTTTAAAAATTTTAAAATTTATATTAAAAAGTACTAAATAACATTTTTAAACCGCTAGCGGAATAAATTTTTTATCTTGTTGTTTATTAAACAACTGTTTAATTGGTCTTAAAAAAATTTAAAGAACATAAACAATTTTTAAAAAGTTACATTATTTAAAAAAAAAAATAGTTTGATCAGTTTGATGTCAAAACGAATTTCTTTTTGTTAGCCATTTTGTATCGCGACGGCGACATCTGTTCAAAAGCATCTAGACTACGTTTTCTCGCACTGTAATATGAGTATATTGGAATCGACCAATCACATTTGAAGAGCTTTGGCGGTCGTTTCAAAATCATTGCAAATCTTATTTCTGGTTGCATTCTTAAACCTAAGGGAATTTCACTAAGTGCTAGAAAGATTTCACATATATATCAAATAAGTGCAAAATGTATACTATTTTTTTTTTCGTTAAAAAAATGCATCAATAATAAATTTATTAAAAAACTCTTATTTTTGACAATAAAACTAAAGAAAACATTTCGTTGGTTTCTCTTATCAATTCTCTGAATCGTCAAGAAATTTGATGCTTGTATCTATCATAGTTTTTAAATGTAACCGGAAAAACGAATCTGCGTAAATGATCTGCAACCTTAAAGCTGAAATAGCAAGCTTTACTTATTATCAGCTGTATTTCAAATACATTTTTATCGCGCGAGTAACTAAAGTTAATCAAATTCATTTCCTTTAGTGCAATACTTTTTCATTTTTAATCTTAGATGCCTCGCTGGTACCATTGCAGAAACATAAAGCAAGACACTAAAATTTTGCTAACTTAAGTGCTTAATAAATATGGTTACGAATGTTAATGGTATGTGAAATATCAGTATAATAAATTTAAGTATGTAATAATGAAAAAATCCTTGTCAGAAAATTAAAAGCTTCATACTTAATGGATTGCAAACATTTCATTTTAATAGTAAAACATTTAGGGGCGGTTGCATTACTACATATGAATAGTTTGACGTGCTGTTAACTTCAAGTGATTGGTTATTTCTAAACAATGGCTGTTGTGTCTGGATCTTTAAACCTGTTTTTCAAGTCAAAGTTTTATTCACCACGTAATCAGTTTGACAAGGTGGTTAATTAATTTTTATGCAATCAGCCCTTAATTTTATTAAGTAAATACACCTTAACATGTTTAGAAAACAAATTAAATGAAGTACATGACACATAAACGTCTCCCACTAGATTATTGTTAAATTTTTGAACTTAGTGCAAAATTACATATGGTTTCACAGAAAATTGACTATAAAATGAAGTAGGTAAAATAAAATAAGAATTTTTTTAAATTTTATGGGGTCTTACAACCAGCAAAACTTTTTATCAGGAATGACATTTTTCGATAAAACTAAAAATAAAAATTTTTTCCCTCTTGTGAACTCAATCCGTGAACACACTGTCTGTACAAGACTACATAAACTCAAACAGCAACTGGTTGAAACAATGGTATATAAAAGTCAATTAAAAAAGATTTATACAAGTCATGTTTACCCTATGAAGATAGCAATGTCCATCCATATCAGTAAATGGTACTGAAATACAACAATCCAAGGAAACGAGGTGCCTAGGTATGCACATGTATAGTAAAACTTACATGGCGTAGACACATTAGTAAGAAAAGAAAGGAAATGAATATAAAAATCAAAAAATTATACTGGTTTATTGGTTTCTCTATTCTCGCCTTTTGCTTGAAAATAAGGTTTTACTGTATAAAAATCATCAAACCTATTTGAACGTACAAGATTGAGCTGTAGGGGTGCTCTAGTCCCTCAAACGTCAAGGTACTGAATGAAATTTAAAAGGTTTAAGTACGGTATGAAAACAAATTTTTGGATGTTTTACAAAAAGAGACTTCAACCCTTTTTTATTTTAAAAGGAACACTGTATATTTTTACATATGAATATGTGTCATTCCTCAATTTTCACATGGTTCTCTAAAGATGGCCTTTTTACGTATTGAACTTGAAGGTAATAAATCAGATTATTTTATCAGTTTATTAAACTATCAGTTGCTAGACTGATCAAATAGTACGTCGTAAGTAAATAAAATCTGACAATGAGGAAATTAGTAAACACAAAACACATGCTTGAGATGGGCATAGACATCCGGAATCACACATAGTGAGCGGGTATATCAAGGGTAGTGCAACATTCAATTGTATCCTGATTCCCATTTATGCAACTTTATGAAGAATAACTTTTATCCTAAAAATGAAAACAGATCATTGATTTTATTTATATTTTTTATTACAAATCATCTCTTGTTCTCCTTTGTATTCCATGGTGTAGCTCTCGTCAAGATGCTTCGAATGACATAGAACAATGCTTAGTTTGGAGTAATATTTGTTGAGATAGACAAGAGAGAAGATTTTGTTGTACTTTTGTACCGTACATTTTGAACTAGTTCTCCCAGGCGACCCGGACTCAGTGCTTAAATGCAAGTGTATCTGGAGCGAAATTTATCGTAGATTCTAAAGGTATGCAGCTTATGGTGGCAAACCTTCTGAATCCATGAGAAAATGGTTAAAACCACCAAAATGTACCATTTTTCAGTAGTTTTCTTGGCATAACTTTGTGCACAGTAAGAATTTCCAAACGCACCAAAAGACAAAAGTTGTTCTACTCAAAAATTACACCACAATTAAATCAGACTCACTATTTCATATAGTAATTAATAACCTAATAATAAACTCATATGGTTAGGTAAAGTTTATCAGGCCACATGCACGCTGACCAATAGCATCGCGTATGGTTATTTACGTCTTGTGACAGGTTATTTCAGGCGTAGTTTAGATACGTATGCGATTATGTAATAAAAAATGTTTATCGGTATATATATATATATGCATGAATGAGAATGTGGTCAAAGATATTATATCCATATTCAAATCACTAAAATTTATACGTCCCTGTAATAATTTAAATTATAATTACATTTATCATTTATATGCCAGACTGCGAGTGTGTTACACCTTAAAATATACCGTGTGTCAATTTGAAAACTTCCCACCCCTAGTATCGCTAAACTGGCAAATTATTTAAAAAATCGCTGAGACACGTCAAATTTGTTTTCAAGGGGGAAGAATTTTGACGTATAAATTATATCGCCTCCTTCACCCCCCTACCCCACAGAGCCAACCCACCAAAGATCTTAAATGGGAAAGGCGGTCGAGTGAGACATCATTTTGAAGGGCTTTTTATTCTCTACATTTTGGTGTGCCATTTTTTAAATTTGAGTGCTGCGTTGCCAAGTTAGGCGTCTTTGAATATTGAAAAAATTGAATTTTTGTAATTATTTGTGTGATACATTAAACTCATAAATTCTCATTGAAACAGGTTTTGACGGTGGTATGTTGTTTTAATAAATCAATTTTTACAGATAAAGTATTCTAAAGTATTTTTACAGATTCTTGTACATTTATTTTGAAAATGATTAACAAAACAATTGAAAAAAACGCATTCTAATTTGTTTGTGGTTTACGTTAATCTAGTAGGTATAATGGTACTTTATCTGTAAAAATTGATTTATTAAAACAACGTACCATCGTCAAAACCTGTTTCAATGAGAATTTATGAGTTTAATGTATCACACAAATAATTACAAAAATTCAATTTTGCAATATTCAAAGACGCCTAACTTGGCAACGCAGCACTCAAATTTAAAAAATGGCACACCAAAATGTAGAGAATAAAAAGCCCTTCAAAATGATGTCTCACTCGACCGCCTTTCCCATTTAAGATCTTTGGGGGGTTGGCTCTGGGGGGCAGGGGGGTGAAGGGGCGATATAATTTATACGTCAAAATTCTTCCCCCTTGAAAACAAATTTGACGTGTCTCAGCGATTTTTTAAATAATTTGCCAGTTTAGCGATACTAGGAGTGGGAAGTTTTCAAATTGACACTGTATAAATAGAAATTTTGAAACAGCCAAAAGTAGTAAAATAATTATTCTATGGAAACATATTTAACAATCAAGCTCTAGTTTTGTAAATAAGTGATGAATTATGTATTTAAGTTAATAAAAAACTAGTTGTTCAAACGCGTCAATTAATTTTGTTGTTACATACAATTCTATTTCCTCTTTTGCTAACACTATAAAAAGTTTTCAGTTTTTAGGAAAATCTACTTGCTACAATAATATAATTTTAATGAGTATGTTTCTGCTTGTTATTTAACACAACATATGCTGACGATGGTGGTTGACAAGCATTGGCGAATTGATCGTTTGTGGATGTGATATTCAACACTAGCTTAGTAACTTTAAAGTGTCAACACTCGAGTGGATATGCTGTGATAAAATTATATATTATTGTTTTTTACCATACTTGGCTATGAAAACAAAATATTTGATTACTTTTAGTATAAAAAAGGAATATTAAGTCTTTTTTACACTATAAATGTTGATGGACATAGGTAATTAATTTAATAAGTCCAGGGAGAGATCTTAGGCAACACACTGTGCTGAGGAAGAATCTTAGATAAAAGTAAAGTCCTATTGTCCACCAAGATAGCACCTACAAAAATTAATCTGATCGGATTTAATTTATTTGGGATAGATTTAAAAAATAATTTTCAAATAATTTATAAATCAATATTTGTATAATTTCAATTATTGAAAGATAAATATTCAAATAATGAAAAATTTAAATATGAAGATTTAAAAATGAATACACGTTCAATAGAATATATATTAGCAATGGCATATACAAACCGATTTTAAATGCATATATATGTAGTAAGTATTTAATAAGCTGGTATGTGCCATAAACAGATAAATATTTATTCATTTGTTATTATTATTATCAAAAATGTAGTACTGCCAAAGTGCCAACATACCTACTTATAACAAACATATCACATTGAAAAAATGACATTTAACATAGTAAATTGACCATAAACCCAAAAAATAAATATAACAAAAAATACCTGCAAGGAAACCATGCTTTCAACATCCGTAGTTACATAAAGCTTTGTACTAAATATATAGAAATATTATATATTGTCGGCTTCATATGAAAAGTGCGTTAGTGCCAAAATTGAAAAGATTTTAACGTCATCTGTTTAAATACTACTTTTTCTATAAAATAAATGTAAAAAATTCCGAAAACAATTAGTAGGTGTCGCTTAAATAGCAAAAGTAATATCAGGCACAAGTGCAAAAGCATTAACAGCAACATGAAAAGTGTTATATTTCTTGTAAGCAGTCTTGTCGGACTTATGAACCTTTCATGTGAAGCCGACGAATGTAAATAATAATATATTAATGGAATATTGGGTTTTGTCAGTCCTTTTTAATAATATACTTTACTTTTCCAATATTTCGGTTTGTATATTTAAACCATTATCGAGGACTACATAGTAAATAGAAACAACAATTAATTATTATAAAAATAAACAAAGAATGGACACTGTACTTACAAAATATGTGTAGAAATTATTAATTACACGACCTATTTTAAAATTTGTAACAAACAAAACAATTTTTGTTGAAAGGTGAAAAATCAAAAGCAAGAAAATGTAACAAATTTAGAAAAATGTTTAAAACTAAGATATCCAAAGTGTGTTTTCAAATTTATTGAATAGTAAATAGGAATATGCCGAGCTCAGATGACAAATATCACTTCGATTCTTCATAGCTTGTTTGGTAATAGAAATGTAGCAAATTTCTAGAAATAATCTTTTCTTGTGATGTCCTTTGTTATCTAAAATAATAAGTTGTTGTAGTCAATTTTGTGGTCCAGTCTGCTAACATGGTTACTTAGTGCAATCAAATTGGGTTTTAGTCTACAATCACTTTTGTGTTGAGGTATTCACTGGCAGAGACATTGACTAGTTTGACCAATATAATGTAATTAATAATAAAAAATAATAATTTTCCCAAAGTCCATCCAAACAACTTTATTAATTTGCTACAATTGTTTCAGCCTTATTAACAATATTTAATTTTACAAGGCCATCTTCAGGCAGCTTTTATTGTTGTTGGTTTTGGTGTTTTTATATTTATTTTTATAATAATAATCAAAAAATTAATATCATTGCTATTTTATATTAATGATTCCCCGTATAAAAAAGATAAAACTAAAATATGTTATCGACCCTCCTTAAAAAACTACATTGAACAAATATTTATTTAATTATCATTGGTTTTTCTATATTTTAATTTAATTTTGCATTTATAAGACGTGAACATGTTTCACGTTCCCCAGACCAAAATGGAGTGTATCATCGTATGATGATATTTATCTTTCTCAGATGAATTAGTATTCGCTATTTTTCTTTTGCACACGCATGACATTGCAAACCCAATCTCAACGCGAAGTTTTACCAATACCGTGTATTTAGTTTAGATAATGTTTGGCACTCACATGACACATTTAAACATCATGCATGTACTAGTGTAAATATAATCTAATTGAAACGAGAAGCAGTAAAGATTCACAGCTAAATCATTAATAAATTACATTTAATAAAATTTATTATGGTTAAATAAAAGAAATAACTAGAGTGTGTAAGTATGTTAGCAACCTTATAAACGATTTTATAAATAGAAAACACCACATACACACACACAAACAGCTTTTTGTCCATGCTCTTTGTAAAATTTTTTTAGAAGTCACGCACTGCACTTAGGAAAAACAACATATCAGTTGTTATTAAGCCTTGGTAGTGTAGGGACTAGTATGCTCTTCTCTTGCCCAACCGGCCCGGATTTGACTCTTGGTACCGGCAGATCTGGTTAAGGTTTTCTGAAGTTTCCCTTAGCTGTAACACAAATGTGGGATTTGTGCTAATACCATCTGGCAAGTCAGATATAGCATACTCTATATGCTTCTTGAGTCAATTTAATAATAAATTGTTACATGCAGTCTTATTGGCAATGTGCAAAGAGTGTTAACATATTTACAGGGTACCAAAAAACTATGGATTTATGTTCCAGAAATCAGATGTAAGTTTAGAAAGGTTTTGTAGATGCCGATTGGGCAGCTGATAAACAAGATAGGAAATCTTATACAGGTTATTTTTAAATTGTCTGAAAGTGCCATATCTTGGCATTATCAAATACGGTGGCCGAATATATGGCAATTTCAGAACCTGCCAAAGAAGGTATTTATCTTAGAAACTTATTATCTAATAGGAAGATTATATTTTATTCCATTGTATAATGGTAATATGAGCGCACAAAAACTTGCAACTAATCCAATGTTTCATAAGCGCGCAAAGCATATAGATATTTGTCACCATTTTATTAGAGAAGCTGTCTCTAATAATAATATTGAGTTAAAATATTTACCTACAAATCAAATGAGTGCAGATATCTTAACCAAAGGTTTAAACACCACTCAACGTTATAAACTTTATGGATAAATTAGGTTTAAGTAAAATTATGTCAATTTTGATGTAGTGAGAGTGTTGTTTTACATCAAAATAACGCCATTTATATATTATCCAGTAAGCCATGTTTAAAACAAGTTTTCTTGAGATCCAACTTTGTTCGTGATTGTTTGTTTAAATCAAAACTTAATTCACGACAAGAAATAATATCATGACTCTCAGCTACCAAGTTCTCATCATTATGACTTTGAAAATTAGCTAAACATATTGTTTTCATAGCTAACTATGATAAAAAGCAATACTGCACACATTTTACATCAAGTTTTGAGATTTTTTGAATGAGTACGGAAAACTTCTTCAGCAAATTTTCAAATATAACTATGGAATATTTGGTATTGTTGCATTGGTAATAAAATAAAATTCTTTGTCTAACTATATTATTTAAAAAATATGAGCTACACTACAATGAAGAATTAAAATGCTCTATAATGGCAAAAAAGGAAAATACGGGCAGATTCCTATTCTTCTAGTGCTACTGATCAGTCTAGCAATAAAGAAACTGATTCAGAACATCCTAGAGGGAATAGTAACATGTTCATCTTTAGGTAACATGGTAACAAAACATGACAAATGATATACATATATTTGTACTCAGAATGGTCCATAGAAGCGAAATATGCAAAAGTATACAGTGTTCCATTTAAAATAAAAAAGTTGATGCCACTTCTGGTAAAACTGGAAGTGTGTAAGTGTTCATATATACACCCAAAAATTTGTTTTCATGCTGTATTTCAAACTTTTAAATTTCATTCAAATCAATTTATAAATAAAAATTTTATGTAGATAAGAAACATGACATGGGACACCAAGTATAGTTGGTTGAAACTGTTCAAAGCAATGTACAAATTCTATTGGAAGCAAATGAGAGTATAAGAAGCATACTTGTCGGAAAGACATGAAAAACCACGGTGTATGCTTTAAAAACAACTGCTGCATTGTTTGAAACCTACCTAATGAATACATGTCTACCATCTTTCATCTGTTCATCGGTGGTTTTTCATGATAGTCATAATCATAATCAAAATTACATTCAGTAAAGTCACTGAACAGTAAAATAAAAATAGTAAACTTAAGTTTAACTTACCATTACCAAATGCCCAATCATCATTTAAACGATGCCTAACTTTAGAATATATTGCACTAATTGTTTTCATATTTGATTTACGCCATTGTCTACCTAAATATTTAGTTTGCATTTTAAGCAATTTTAATACATATAATTGGGTCATAGCATGCCTCACTTTCAGTGTTCTTTTTAAAATAGGAGCAGATTTAAATACTACAAGCATCTGAAAAATAAATTCAAAAATCGATTAGTTTACCCCTTACGTATTTCATTTCTTTTACCATTATTCGTGAATGTTTCCACTTAGTTAATTTATTTAATATCCTAAGTAAATTTATACATGAAAATATATTTCTCCATGAATATGGCGCAGCATCGCCAATTTCTAAACTTTCAGCTGTTAGTTCTGGTTGATCCCCTATTACACAAGAAGGAAAATCCAATATAGGTATCCTAACAAAAATTGTAAAATTAAGTATTTGACATTAGTACATTTTTTAGACACATACATATTTTTGGCCCCAACATAAACCATAATATTCTGATTAAAAAATTTGAGAACTAATGGAATACAGTTTGCAAACACAAGATGCTGGCTCATAAACTCAAATTGGTAAATATGATTTAATTTAAAATGTTTCAAGAGAAGTAAAAGTATTGCAGAAACAGCTTTTACTATGATTTCTTTATGTCTATTTACATCAATTCCTAGCTTCATTGATTGTAAAACAGTCATCCTAGAAATTAATAAATGTTAGAAAAGATTACAATATATAATCCGATAAAATTCACTTACGGCATTTCCTCTGGGAGTACATCTGCCATAATATTGATTGAGTCTGTTTTCGCTTTAGATGTTGGTGCTGCTGCTAAAAGTATTTTTAATAAGGCAATCATGTATTGTGGAAGATTTGGTAGCATAGCTTGATATAATATTTCTACTGCAGTTGTTTCTATTTCTTCTTCAGTATTCGACAACGGATTCCTTGCTATTGCCTCTTCTGCTTGAATTTGAAGTTCTGCTAATGATGTGTACATATGCTAAAATTAAAATTGCATTATTTAAAAGTTTTAACATCTGAAAGACTTAGAAAATCATACCTCTTTCAAAGTTTTAACACCTTCATGAATTGGTTGTGGCAGCCCAGCTAAGCTATCACGATCACCTTGTATATTATATCCAACAAATTTCATTCTAGCATTTTCCAAGAAGAAGTCAATATCTTTTTGCCGTACCTTTGGTTTCCAAGGTAAGCCTAACAAAAATATTACCTTGTTAGTTGTTACTTGAAAAAAACTTAGTTACTTGCTTTAATTAAAAAAAGCAAGTTTAGTTTTGAAGTAGATAAAACCTTATTAAGACATGTGTACCTTAGAAATTGTGTGCTAAAACATGTAACATGCACGAATCTGTAGCAACGATATTTGGAAACCATTTTTTTTTCCTGTAGACCACAAAGTATGAACTACATTTTGACCTGAGATTGACCTCAGCAAAAGATTCAATACTTATTTGAGAAAGTTACCCAAAATCGAAGAAATTTAGCAGCAGTTATCTATCTAAGTTTGTAGGCATATTACAAATATAAGCTTTCGTAAAATTGTAGTATGATTCTTCCACTTTAAACTAATAAAAGTCGTATTTAAAAATATTAAGTAGATTTCTACCTACAGAAATTCAGATTAACATGATTTTGATAAATACGGTCAAGTTTTTATTTCTGGCCGACATAAACATTATTTTTGTAGTGAGCATTTGCTTTGATTATTATTGTGCTTTTTTTTTCATATCATTATTTTATTATAATATTATATTTTGTATAATAGTTCTTCACAAATTAGAAATTTTATAATTAAAAACTGTTTACTTATTTATTGTATTTTTATGTGCCTACGGTCCTGAACTTGAATATCCATCCTCTTTAATTTCATTTCATATAAATAATTTAAAACTAGGTTGAATAATGGTAATTGTATATAAAATGGCTTATAAAGGAAAATTTAATTGAATTTGATTTTTCCAACATGGATTTTGATCAAGTTCCAGCACTTTTTAAGAAAACTGGCTCTTCACAAATGGGAATGTAAATCATGCAACAAAAGTGAGGTTAAATATTTGTCAATGGGAAATGGAATTGCTTTATTGTCCAACGGAGGATTAAATATGTGTAATAATAGTGGAAATCCAATAATTACAGTTTATGATAGTGTTAATAATACTCCAAGTAATGGTAAACCAAAAATTGTTAATGCAAAGGTTAAGGTTAAAGAACAATCAATGTCCTTGGTAAAAAATCAAATACAAACAATAAGGATATTTTATCTGTTTTATCCCAGACTGTGAACCTGTTGATTAGCCAGAAGAACTTCAGGCGGCATTTGATGAATTTCGTGAAGCTCAACAATTGAAAGATGAAAAATTATTCAACTAGAAGATGAAGTGATTGATCTGCGGAACAATCTAAAAGAATTAATGAATGGTTCAGCATCCAAAAGGAAACCATTTTAATCTTTGGGATTTTATGTATTTTATCATGTCTTCTCCCTTGATAGCTTCTAGTAATTCAAAGTTCATTCTTCTTCTGTATTGTCCATCATCCGTTCTTACAGGTCCTAGGATTCTTCTTTCAAAACTTCTTGGTTCTTCTTCTTCCGTTTTTCTAAAAGACCAGGCTTGCGTGGCATAGGTGACTACTGGTTGTATTAGTGTTTTGTATACCCTTATTTTTGTTGTTGCACTAAGCTGTTTGTTATCCAAAAAATATTTGTATCTGTAAAAACACTAGCTTCCTTTATGTACTCATTCTTTGATTTGTCTGTTTTGTAATTCTGGTTTTGCTATCATGCGATCCTAAGTAGTTAAAAATGGTGACTCCTTCAAAACTGTACCCTGCTGTGCAAAGATTTTCATTCTGGTTTTGGTTTTTATTGAATTTTAGATATTTTGTTTTTTCTTCATTAATGTGTAATCCATAATACTTTGATTCTTTGTCTAGATTTTGTACAATTTTCATCAGATCTTTTTTGCTTCTACTGATTATAACTAGGTAGTCTGCGTAGGCTATCACTTGTGTTTCTTTGTTATTGATTGTTCCTTGCAGGTTTAATTTTCGTATCACACATTCTCATTGGTGTTAAAGAGAAGTGACGATATTTAGTCTCCTTGTTTTACTCCTTTTTTTATATTTATACTTTCTGTAGTGATTGCATTTATTTGAACTACTGCTTCTGTTTCTTGTAATGTCAATCCGATTAGTCTTCTCAATTTACTTGGAATTTTGTAATTCTTGCATTATTTTTTGCCTGATAACAGAGTAGAAAGCATTTTTAAAATCAATGAACAATTTGTGTATCGCTAAATTGTAGGCATATTCTCTTTCAACTAACCAGATGAAACGAGATATGTTTATATTAATTGGAGATTTTAACATCAATCTTGCAAAAGAAACTTTTTACTCAACGAAATTAAAATCTGCCATGCCGAAAAGTGGACTGTATCAAATTGTTCAAGAATTTACAAGAGTGACATAGACTAGTGCAACAATGATTGATCTTATAATCACAAATAAAAAGGATATTTAACATCAAGTACACCACACACCAAAAATTGCCAATCAAGCTATCTTCACGATAAACCTGTAGTAGACATAAATCCAAAAAGAGAATTTATTAGAAACATGAAGAATCTCAATGAACTCCAGTTTCAATTAGATCTCATAGACTGTCAATGGCCCACAAACATCAGTAATACAAATGAAATAGCAAATTATTTGGTAAATATAATAACAGAAAAATTAAATCAATATGCTCCTTTATCAGAAAGAGATGTATCATGCAAATGGGCAAACAAAAAACAAGAATAATAAAAGAAATTTCAAAGCAGGACAGATTATATAAACGAGTAATAATAACAAAACATGATGAAAATTGGTACTGTTATCGACAACAAAGAAATAGAGTAGTACAACTTACTAATAAAATATCAAAAACAGTTACACTACCAACAAATAATTGATAACACTAAGAGAGACTAAAGAAATGTAGAAAACTCTTAAGAGCATTATTAATAATGACAAAAAAGCAAATACCCCGATGGAATAATTTTTGATGGACAACTAGATAAAGAAGTTTAGTTTAGTTCACTTTTAGAAATACAAAGAAATCAAAATCTATTTGAAATGGCATCAGAAGTTCATAAGTATGGAACCAGATCTGCTAGTCTTCTTAGAAAACCACAATTACGCTTTGACAAATCTATCAAAAATACAATCAATATCGATCTATATAACAAGATCCCACAAGTAAAAAAGCTAAATTTCAAGAAATTTAAAACATGTATTGATAGATACTTGCTCAAATTTTGTTTTTATAGTATTGATGAATATAGCAACTCTGCTTTCATTGTACAAGATTTTATGTGATAATACTATTGTGATTTTTTTTCTCTTTGATTGTTATATGTATACATTGATATGTTCTTATATATTGTTACTTACTTTATTATGACTTGCTATAAACACTATTGTGTAACATAGTTAAATAAAAATATTATTATTATTATTATAAAGACTATAAAAAACTGCAGAAATGTTAAATGACTACTTTTTAGACAGTATTAGTGTTATGACAAAAATCCATTAGCTACAGAAATAGAAGCAATACTAAAAAATATTGAAACACCCATAATTAAATTTAATAGCTTTCAAATACTCGAACTAGCAGAATTAAGAAAAATAATAAAAGATTTAAAAAATAAAAACAGCAGTGTTGACGGGATTATAATAAAAATATTGAAAATGGCCTTTGAAACATTTGGCCACCGTTTCCTCAACTGATTAATAGCAGTTTAGAAAAAGGATGTTTTCCCAAAGACTGGAAAACATCAACAATAATTATAATAATAATATTGAGAAAGTAAAAAATACTAGGAAATGTGAGGAATATCGACCAATAAATATGGTGCCAACATATGAAAAACTTTTAGAAACTGTTGTTAAAAAAAAACACTCATGTGAGAAAGTACACTTCATACTGTTATTTCTAGATGGAAAACTGCTTTAAGTGAAAAAAAAAAAATGTTGGAATAGTCTTTCTCGATTTTAAAAGGGCATTCAAAACTATAAACCAGAACTTATTAATACAAAAGCTGGAAAAATATGATCTTAAAGGAAATGTTTTAAAATGATTGACTGAATACTTGGAATCAAGATGCCAACAAACAAAATATAATGGTGATTTCATCTGTTAAAGCTAATAGTCATGGTGTACCACAAGGTACTGTTTTGGGACCAGACCTGTTTGTGTTGTATATAAATGATATCATGGAAAGTGATTAAAAACTGTGATATTCAGCTGAAAATGCAGGATGGCTTCATTTGGACACGCAAATAGAAAATAGTATAGTTTCAGAGCGACTACAAATCTTGTAGAGCCAGTAAATTTGAAACCACTAATGAAGATTTGTGGGTTAAGATCTAGGTAGGGAACCCTGTTTTTCACTTCTGTTGTATATATTTTCCACCTGAGTGTAAACAACGAGAACTATAATTTATTTTATGAAACATTTGAGAGTAATTTTACAGCATGTAATTTTAGTATTTTGATATTTGGAGATTTTAACTTATATAGTGGCTCTTTCGCAGCTCGTACTGAGTTTGAGCAGATTAAGGATTTTCATGAGTTAAGCTAGCACAATAATATCACCAATATATCTAAATAGACGAGTCTTAGATTTAGTACTTTCGAGACAATATGTATTAACTTGTCATTGACACATTTCCTCTTGTACCTGAAGATGTTCATCACCCTGCGTTGCTATATAAAATCAGATATGTAAGTGATGGTTAGGGTGATGCTTATTTTCACATTTTGTAAATGTGAACCTCCTACCCTCTAATTTTGTTCATATATATAAAGAAAAAATTCAGGCCAAATATGTTCTCCATTAGTGAATATTTACTGGTAGCACAATGTCACTAAAGTTTTAAATATTACGCCAAATGTACTAACTATATTCTTTCAGTGTTCGTCTAATAATAATAACATTTATTAATAAATAGGCAATGCCTAATATACAAAACTCACTAAATACATCTTAATTTTCATTATAATATAATCATTATGTACTCCACCAAAATAATAATAATAATATGTACATTCAAAATGGTTAATAATAGAATATTACAAAATATCTAATTAATAATAGAATTTTACAAAATAACACCACAAAAAAAAAAAAATTACAGAATACCTTTCTCTTGAATGTATAGCAATAATTTTGTTTTAAAAATTTTACTTGATTTGCTAGCTTTAATTTCAAGTGGTAAATTATTGTACATATCGACTCCTTTACAAAATAATGAGTTCATTGTAGAACGATAATTATATTGAGGAATATAAATGTTAGCCGAACCTCTAGTATAATGGTTATGAATATTATGATGAAATGATATAAAATTATTAAAGTATAATGGATCATCTAATATTAAATTACATATAATAACATCATGCAAAAATAAATGAAAACCTTCTTCATTATAAAAATCATTTATATTCTTCTATCGCTAATAACAAACAATAAAATTCTTCTAGGAACTTGATAAAAGAGGTATACAATCATGCAGGTATCATGTAATGGAGCTGATCATTCGTGCGGTGTTTCAAGTCTGTCTGGAATCTACCTCATCACCGGAAGTTCCACTCTTTAAGCGATTTCAAGGACATTGACAGTTCATTGATCAACAGAAATATGAAACAGGACTGACGAATAACACAGTATCAAGATCACTGCAAGACATCAAAGATGGCACTATTAGTTTGTGAACAGCTATCTGGAGGACAGTCAGCCAAGAGATGACTACAGAGAATTTACCAAACTTGTTATTATCTTTCTTGGTACCATCCCACAGAAATGAGTCATGGCACCTGGGGCCATGCATTATGTACGCTGGCTCTCAAAGGTAATTTACAGTTTGAAGGGTGGATATTTAGGGGCCAGTTCAACTTAACACAAACGGAAGAGAAGGAACTGCAGGATGTTTGTGTCTTTGCTGCATGTGTGTACTTGAAAGCCTGGATTTCAGCTCCATTGGTAGCCAGTGTTCCTTACATCAATCAACACGACAATATCACCAGAATTGGTTGCTTTAGCCTTTTTCGACAGCCATATGAGTTCTGCTACAAAGAGGCTAATGATTAGTGCAATGCAAAATTAAACGACACACTAAACGAATCTGTGGTGACCTGGATACTTTCATGGACAAAAATCTTGAAGACTTTATAACAGCAAAGTCTAATAGACTATAGACCTATAGTGCTTTTAAACGTTACTTGTAAAATCTTTGAAAGTATATTTTACAAATATATCTGGAATCACGTTAAAACGTATATATCACCGATGCAACACGGTTTTGTACCTAACAGATCAACAGTATCAAATTTCTTATCTCTAACACAGATTGCTATTGAAACTATAAATCAGTGTAATCAATTAGATGTAATATGCACTGATTTTGCAAAGGCATTTGACCTGGTTGATTTCATGATATGTAATAAGGTATCATATACCTTATTACGCAAACTTCATAGCTTATCTGTATCTGATGCCATCTTATGTTTAGTTGCTTCTTATTTGTCAAATAGAAAACAATATGTAGTATATCGCGATTGCACGTCCCAATTGTACAGTGCCCCGTCTGGAGTTCCTCAAAGGTCAAATCTTGGTACACTTCTGTTCTTGGTTCTAATCAATGATTTACCTTCGATCATTATTAATTCTAGGTGCCTAATCTTTGCTGTCGATTTTAAGTTGTTTAGACATGTTACTTCCATTCAGGACTGTAAAAAGCTGCAAGAGGATTTAGATTGTGTTATGCAGTTGTCAAATGAAAATCAATTTTCTATAAATATAGAAAAATGTGCTTGTATAACATATGCTCATATCTCTTTATCTTTTGTTTACGATTGTAACACCAATGGTATGAAACTTAGTAGAGTTAAAAAAATTGAAGACCTTGGAGTCATCTTTATGCTAAATTAACGTTTAATAAGCATGTCTTATCTTGTGTGAGTAAGTCCTATCGGACTTTGGGATTCATATTGCGGAATTCTTCAGGCTTTACAATAGAACGCTCATGGATACAATTATACAACTCATACGTTAAGACATTTGTTAGTATACGCATCCGTCATTTGGTATCCATACTATCATGCCTATATTAATATGTTACAAAAAGTACAAAAACGATTTCTCAGATTTTTATAATTACAGAAAACATATCTGATTTTTCACGGCCATACCTTTTACTTCTTGATGAATTCAAGTTTTACACCTTTTTATTCAAAATTTTCAATTATAAACTTGATGCAGCACAAATCTTGCAATTTTTAGAATTTAACGTTTCTTGCTATAGACACTGATATGTCCCAACTTTTATTCTACCACCTTCGCGAAACAACTATCAATTACATGCGCCAATTAATCGAATGATGGGGATTGTTAATAAATGTAAAACTTTTTATTAATTAAAAACATTTTTCAAAATTTTTGAATTTGGGAAAAAATGTTCAAACTCAACCGGTAATAATGTCGCTGGCAGAAAGAAACGAAAGACTCCCGACAAAATGCAGGGTAAATTTCAAAAATTCATAACTTTGCGCCAAGTCATCGTAGGCACTCGAAGTTTTGAGAACTTTACAGAAATAGGGCTGAACTTTATTGCCCTGGCGGTCGATTGTCCACGATTTCTTTGGTACAACGTACAAGCTGTTAAAGTTTGACATTTTTTTAATAAAAAACTTTTTTTTTTCTGCGGGCGGTCGCGGGAGGCGGAAAGGCCTTTACATAACATTCGCTCGCACGCCCTTAAACTAGACACTTTAAACTTTTTAGCACTCAAAGGTTCAACCATTTTCGTCCAAAATCCGCCGAGTTATGACGGTTTGAAATTTTGGTGCGTTTTCAAGTGGTGCGATTTTTTTTCCTCGAGTGTATATTCAGTTTATATCAAATGTTTTGAATACTTTGTAATGGTTTTGTGTCATATGACCTAATTGTAGCATATATGTAATTGTAGCATGTAACATAACACATTGTCAAAATGTTTATTACTTTTTCAACCTGTTATTGGGTTTGTACCTGCTGTTTCCAGTATTCAACTAAATCTCTTGTGAGCACGCAAATAGAAAAAAAATATAACGTAAAATATTATTTTTGAAAGTACTATTAAAATTATTTTATTTTTTCAAACATTTTTTTAATTTTTCCCTGGAAAAAATTTACTACTTTAATCACTAATTCTAGGTTCTTTCCCGGACTTTTCCCGATTGTGCAAAGGCCCGGTTTTCAAGGTTTCCAGGTTCGCTGGCCACCCTGAAGTGGCAATATAGAATATATAATATACATTTGATTTTTTTTATATCTGATGTTGTTTACAAACAGATCAAGCTAAAATGTGCGTTAGGTACAAGTGACAAAATGGAGATATGAAATACTAGATAATTATAGGTTTTGCAATAGTTCTGCGAACTATTCAAGAAGCAGAGAAAATCAAATATCTTGGCCTAATAGTAGATAAACACTTAAAATGGGACTTTCATATAACTGAATTAACAAAAAAGATCAAATGCATGATTTACAAATTCTATCAACTACGTAAATTTCTAAATAAAACACTTTTATTAATAATATATAAATCATTGGTCGAATCTATACTGCGTTATGGTTTATTGGTTTGGGGAGGACTATACCAAAACTCACTCAACCAATTAACCATAACACAAAATTATATTCTTAAAGTAATAAATAATAAAAAAAATATTACTCAACAAATTTATTGTACAGTAGCGAAGTATTAAATGTTCGTGCCCTATATTTTTTAACATTATGCACTTTTTATTACAAAACCACCCATGAGTACATAATACATCATTACGGGACAAGATCGAAAATATCAAGTATGTCACAGTACCTTTCTTTAGGAAAGAGTCATCAATAAGATTTGCCAACCATTTAGCTCCTAAAATTTACAACAGTTTACCTTCTAACATAAAAAGATGTTCAAGTATAAAATTATTTGTAAAAAGCTGCAGAGAATTTGTCTTTCAAAATTATGAAAATATGGTTAAATTGCTATAATTATATATACCTACATTTTTTATTTTTCATTTGGTCTTGTTTCTGCTTTTTATTGTTATTTCAAATTTTACTATCAATTCATTACTTTAATTAATGCTTATTGATGAATTGGGTTATATGTACGGTAGCCTTGCACATACAGGCTGTATAGCCTAGGTGCTAATTTTATATTACTTTTATTATTTGTATTATTCTATGCGAAATTATTATCTTATTGTGTATTTTTTAATTTCAATAAATAGTACTATTCATTTAAATTTACAAGTTGATTATTTATACAATATTAGAGAAAATACTAAAAATAATGCCACACCTACACAGTTTTGTTTTAAGATGTCCTTAATGATCAATTTAGATTTTGAAGGCGTTACATATAAAGTCACATGCGTTATGTACTGTAACATTTCAAAAATTGCATATTTCATTCAATATTATTATTGAAGTTCAGACACAATTTCTTTTAAATTAATCGATTTTTATTTGTGTAGCACATTGTTTTTATTCAATAACAATGAACTGCAATTTAAAACTAAATTCATTGACATTATTGTCTTAAACCACCACCGTAATACATGCACAGAAGGACAGTTTTCATTCTACTGCATACATTTTTGCATAAAAGTCTAACAAATAAGCCATTATCATTGTAGTTTGGCGGCGGCAGTTGCAATTCGTGTTATAACATGAACTTGACACCTGCTAAAATACGTTGGTTTAAGTCTTTTTAAGCATTATTGCATATTGAGGTTTATCTGTGTTGGTTGACCTTGACCATTGTGTAAACCCCTTTATTTGATCTTCAAGTCCTCTTTGGACACAGGAGTTTTTCCATGTTATTGGAAGAATAATTATATAAAACCTATCTTTTTAAGCCTGGGAATAGAGAAGATGTAGAGAATTATATAGGCATTTGCATTCAAGGTGTTCGTTAATCACTATTGGAAATTTATAAAACTACTGGATTAAATATCTTCTTTTTTTGTAATGTTAGTTTATATCCGATGTTATTTTCATTATCAAGATTGTTAATTACTTATTGTTGTTATTGTCTAGGGTTATGTATAATATGTTTAATGTATATTACAATCTCGCACTGTAACCTTTTTTTGCACAGCACAAGTGTTAACACACTTAGGTTCAAAAAAAAAGAATATGTATTTTCAATTTATTATTATTATTAGTATAACTGTTTTGTTTTGTAATTTAAAATTTATAACAGTGCCAAATACAATACAATACAATACAAATTAATCATTTACTGCTAATTAATAGACTTAAAGCACTCAGTTTTAGTGAAATAGTGTTGAAATGGTTATCTAGTTATCTTACTGATAAGAGTTCAGTGTGTTCGGATTAATAATTTTATTTCTAATGAGACAAATGTATATTCAGGTGTGGTCCAAGGGTCACTGCTATTCGATCTTTTTATGTTGAACATAAGTCAAATTATCGAAAACTCTAAATTTTTACTATTTGCGGATGATCTAAAATTGTTTAGTCATAACTTCTGATATGGTCGATATGGATAGTGATTTATTAAAGAGTGATCTTGAACATTTTCAGTCTTGAACAGTTTCAGACTTGGAATGCAGTCAATGGATTTGCTTTTAAATGTCAATAAATATTACTGCATTACGTTTTCATGGATGAAACAACCATTGACCTTTGATTACTATTTGAACAATGTACTTCTAAAACGTGTTTCGGAAATAAAAGATCTTGGTGTCTTGTTAGATAGTAAATTAACCTTTAATAATCATATCCATACAGTAACTAATAACATTGGTTATAAAAAGTTGGGGTTTGTCAACAGGAACTCTAAAGATCTATCTGCAGGTTGTTATAAGTTATAATAATACGTATCAGCTGTGTGGTGCCCCTATTATGAGTCTACATAGATCTGTTGGAGAGGATACAAAAAAGATTTGTAAAGTCAATTAAATTTAAAATGAGACGGGCCGGAATAGTTCATAATTTTCTTGATTATTATTATCTTTTGCCGAGTTTACTGTGTTTGGAATGTTGAGAAGGGCGAAGAAGGCAGTCTGAATTAAATTTTTTTTATACAAATTTATTAACGGACTTGTTGACTCACCTGACTTGCTTTGTAAAGTCCACTTAACTACGGTACACAGAACTAGAAATAGTGAATTGTTGCATATTGACCATCACTCTACAAATTATGGTATTAATAGTCCTTTAACATGTATGTATAAATAACTTAATCAGCTTGATCTAGATGCTTTCAGAGCAGCTGCTAAAGTTCAGTCAATTTAATAACACTGTTAAAGGTATTAGCAGGACTTAAGGCACGTTAATTAATTAATTATAAGTATGTTATATGATATAATAAATTATTAGTATTATCATTATTATTGCATGTTATTTCACACCTAGTCATTTTGTCTGTTTGTCCGCCACGAGATATGTGGTTAAATTTTTATGTAATATTCTAATTATTTGTCATATTTTTATTTAATATTGTTATCTTTTTGATGTTTTTATATTCTATTGTTTTTTTTATTATGCTTTAAATATTTTTATAAAAATGGAGATTTCTGTAAAATAAATAAACAAATATAAATTATATACAGTTATACGTACAATGCACTAAAAATTATTTTGAAAATTCTAGCATTGCAGTAAGAAAAGAATAAGTAAATGTTATAAAGTATAGGCAACTTTAAAAATAAAACTTCACAAAATATACTAAATGATTGTCTAAAATGGTAGTACAGATAAATTATAACATTAAATAAATGCAGTGGGATACTATTCAATATTTAAGGTTCACTTAGAAAATATTTGCCTAAACAATAAAGCACTTGTTTTATATTATCTGAGAATGTTTTGGTAATTTAATAGGATAAGAACTATCCCCTTAAAAAACATCTATCCCATAATGTATTTTCGACAGTGTTATGTCAAAAGCAATTAAAATTATGAAATAAATGTAATGCTGCATGTAACAAATATGACAAAAAATGTTTTCATGCTCTTAACTTTATTCACTTTTTCGTTAAGAAATTTCAGGAGGTCTACACAGTGCTCTTAGTAAACAGACTATTAAAGATACTTTAAACTCATACATACCTCTTGGTGCAGGTAAAGGAGTAGGTGTAGGCGTACTAGGCCTATGTTGATAATTATTATATATTTGTTGATTTTCACCAAATTCTGAGGGCCGCCGACTATCATATTCATCTACAATATCATCACCATTATCTGAACTAATCCCACCGTCCAATTCCATATCTAGAGATTCGTGATCGTCTAAAGAACTTTGTTTCATTAAACTCTAAAATACACAAAGTCAATTTAACCTTTTCATAGTTCTGGTTAAGTAGATTTTACCCTTCTAATAGGTCTACTGCTACGTTTCTGATTTTGTGCTTCTAAAAGATCAGACGCACTAGCAGGAGGAGAAGATGCCCGCATTGTTTTGGCAATATCAAGTGTATCCTCGTCTTGAGGTGGAAGTTCGGCTTTTGTCCTCTTTTCTGCTTTAAGGTTTTTTAACATATTCATGCCACCTAATGATACTAGAATAAGTTTCCATAACAAAAGCAAAACTTTCTTCATAGGAAAATGTGGGGCTGCGCCACTGCAAAACCTTGTAACCATTCCCAATAACTTTACTACTAATAATTCATCCCCAGACGAGGTAGCTAAAAATAATCATTTTTGGTTTGTTAAATTAATAAATGCTTATAAAGAAGATACTGGGATTGAAGCCACTTCTACATACATCGCAATACATAATTATGGCCAAAGGGAGCGGCATGGGCAGTAGAGATAGATGCCAGGCTGAATCCATGTAGCTCATAACAAATTGCTTGCTTTGGCTGTAATCATGTAACGCTATGTATGTAAAAGTGACTTCAAACCCTGTTTATTACTACTTACCAATTTCAGTAGTAAACGATTCTATTTGAGTTTTATATTCGGATGAATCCAAAGATTTTTCATATCTTATAACTTCAGTTATTGTATATAAAACTGATAATATTACTCTTAAATCTTGTGAATCGGCTAGTGAAACTGCCAACTTTCTCATGGCTACATGAGCAGCTGCACTATTTCTAAAAGTTAAATTATAATACAATCACTAACATTATTTAATATTTAACTTACTCAATTTCAATATTTAATAAATCTGTAAAGGCATTAAATACACCCATTTCATATAAGAGCATAACATTGGATCTTGTCCATTGTTGCTGTTCAGCATCAGACTGCATTTCAGCCCAACAGCCTTGAGCAATATAAAGTATACATCTGGCTGCTCTCATTCTCATAGGTTTGCTACTAACTTCTAATTGATCTAGTAACTTCATGACCACAGATCTTCTTTGAGTAAGAGACAATCTTTGCCAACTAGGAGGTAGAGAATACTGTTCCATTTGATCTTCAAATGCTTTAACATTCATTTGCAGCTCTGACTGTTCTGTGTAACTGTACAATTCTGCAATTTCATTGGTATGACCATCAGTATCATCGTAAACAAATTCAAGGTCCGGTGAATCTCCACAGCCGCCCTATAAATTATAATTGTTAGGTAAAAGATGCTCACTCTATTTTAAAGTAAAATAGACTGGTGAATGTTGTACATTATACAGTGTTAAATAATTAGATAAAATAGGTATCTTCTATGCAGTACTACTAATAATAATAGTCCCCTTTCACAGGCCATGAAGGCCCATCGGATAACAATAAGATAGTAAAAATTCATGTCTATTCTGTAAGCAACCATGTTTACACTTCAATTAATTATTATGGAAGCGATTTTGATATTCTCTAAGCTGTTTCTATTTCAATTGATTGATGTGTCATAAAATGGCAAAAAACTTTTCCATTTTATTTTTACAAAAATTTTAATAACTCTATAAATTTTTTTTATGAGAGTAGAAAACCAATGTATTGGTAGAATAAACCTCAAGGAAAGTAATTTCACAAATATTTATATACTATTACTTTAAAAAACCGGTTCCTCTAACCTCACTTTTCGGTCATCTTGTTTTGTTTACAAGCAGGTAAATCCCCAACACTACAAATGTCTTGTGCCCAACTTGAATCAGTTATAAATTTTTTGTTTAGCCTCATCTGATATATAAAATGCAACATGCATGTATTAATTATTATAAATAACATAAGTAAATGTTTTATTGCCTTTCCCAACTACACAGTGCAACAAGAAATTCCAGCCCGAGTGGCTACAACGCGATATGAAAGTAGATGAACAGGCTAACAAAACCCCCGCGGGGTTTGGCTACATTAGCTCGCATTTCTTTTTTATGACCTGCTGAAGTTGGCATGTTTTTAGGCCAATTCTTTGACCTTTTGCGATGTGTAAGTCAATAAAATGAATCAATATACGAATGAAGCAAGTAGAATTCAATATTTTAAGCATGAAAAAATGAAAATCTCCTGATTTTTGGTGGTTCAAGCTGCCGTTTTTTAGTTCATTTTTGGTACGTTTTCAGTGCATTTTTCGCATTTTGTCCCAATTTTCGCAATGTAATTCGGATTTAATTTTGTTTTTGGTTAATTTAATGAAAAAACAAAAGGAAATAAATAAATCGAAACAATTTAAAGCCATCTCTAAAACATGATGCGACATACATTCATTCAACGAACATTCATTGGACTGAACCAACGCGCTCAATGAATGCATCATCACGAAGAAATTTTGACATATGTGTCATTTAGTTTATTTGTTCCGTTGACGTTGTAAGACGAATATTTGTGACTTTGTGATTTGTTTGTTCTGTTTACGTTTGAAAGACGAATATTTGTGATGCTAAAATGGCTTGCAATATAAACAATTCCTGTTACGTTTGTGGCCATTTCACACCACAACAGACAAAACATGGCTTTTTCAATGAATAATTTAAGTTCGCATACGAGAAGTACTCCAACCAACCAGTTATTTCCAAGGTTACTAAGGCACCAAATGTCGTTTGCAAAAAGTGTTACAGTGATCTCTGGAATTCGATGCATAAAAGAATTAAAAGTTTTTCGTTTGACGTGCCGATGATCCGGACAGATCCGATTGATCACGACCCATCAAATTGTTACTTGTGTGTGAATTCTGGTGGCGGAATGAACAGAAAAAAATGAGGAATAAAGCATATTTGAGTGTCCCAAGTGCTCAAATACCGTTACCACACGCAGAAAACATTCCAGTGCCAAAACCAGCGAACCTGGACGTGTCATCGGGTATTACTCTTGTAACTTACTTGAGGGATTAAACGTAAACAGAACAAACAAATCACAAAGCCACAAATATTCGTCTTACAAACGGCAACAGAACAAATTAACTAAATGATACATACGTCAAAATTGGTTCGTTCAATCAATGAGTTCATTGTGCGCATTGGTTCAGTCCAATGAATGTTCGTTCAATGAATGTACGTCGCATCATGATTTGGAGATGGCTTTAAATTATTTCGATTTATTAATTTCCTTTTGTACATACATACATAATCTTTAACCCCTTATACCTTTCGTGTCGAAGTGTCAGGCCCACCGAGCCGCAAAGTGGATATGTGGGTGTGAGATGAGGCAGCAGAGTCATGTAGGCAAGTACACTGCGCTCGTGGCTTACCCATCCGAGTACTTTCCGGAGCAAACTCGACTTAACTCTGTTAAGCGATATAATCCACTATAACTCCCCCTGCCGTACTGCTGGCATATTTCCTTTTGTTTTTTCATTAAATTAACTAAAAACAAAATTAAATCCGAATCACATTGCGAAAATTGGGTCAAAATGCGAAAAATGTACGATAACAATGGAATACTTACTAAATTATTTTAATAAAATAGCAATGTTCAACATTTTAATATAAATATGTTTTTCAATATTGGGAACATTAAAGTTTTGTTTTATGAATGATTATTCTTTGTTCTGAGTAATTACTTACAAAAAGCTGGGTTAGATAAAACGTTAATTAATAAATTTCTGGATGAATTTTTTTAAACTTTGCATATTCTTTAAATACCTATGTCTGCCAAATTTCAACTTGGGATCTCAATGGGATCATTACTAATAATTTTTTTTAAAAACATACCACTGTTCAGTACCTAGTGTCAGTATGTACTATTGATTTCATAATGATCTAGGACAGCAAGGCTAATATGATACTACTTTATTCTTTTCCGTTCAGTGTAAATACATAGGAGAAAATAATAAAAAAATAGTATCACATTAGCCTTGGTGTCCTAGATAATTATGAAAGAAATAGTGCATAATATGTATCATACTAAATACCTGTATTTCTAAATAATCTTTATTTCCCATGAATAGTGTAGTATATGTATTGTAAGAAATGCACAAATGACAAAAGCTGGGGTACAAAGCGGCCGAGGGTTGCAGTGACCGCCAGTTTACAACTACCTGCTCTATGGGTAAGAACCAAGTTGTTGCTCAAGTTATGTATGTCGTTAATAAAGATATTTAGTTAAGTATAACGTGTCTTTTATTAAGAAACAAACACAACAAATAGTTTGATAAAGCAAAAACAATTGTCGGGACACAGAAATTTCAAAATATCAACAAAATTCTACTCTGGTGGTGATCAGACATTTATTTATGCACTCCACATCTGATGCACCTAATTAATTAGACCTACATTAGAACTATATGAGATTACAGGTTTTGTTACATGTGAATATTCACATGTAACAAAACCTGTTAGCCCATGTGATGTCTGCAGATAGTAAAAAACGTGAAGTTACCATGTCATTTTTACATCCTGCAGTTCCTGCACCAACATTTGTTTTCCGCAAATACCAGATACACTAACAGTATCCTACAAGCAAAGTAGATCCAAATACAGCAACAGGTCGTACATACAGTTTAAGTTATCAGGTAATAAAATTAGCATTCAGTATTTTAAATCAACACAGTAGAAACTCTTTAATCCGAACCTATAAATGCAAGGCAAATTCGTATTAACGAGGAATTCGGATTACTGGATATTCGAATAAAAACATTGCTTTAGGCCATGGTACCTTATTATAAAGAACTTGACTTATATAACTTACTAATTTTATTATAAAACTTTTATTTATAATTAAAAAAATCAGTAATTTTTTTGCTTTAAAAGCTTTTATTCTCTTTTCTCCTCCATAGCTTGTGCTTGTATTTCTCGATCTTAATTTCAGTGTTTTTCTATTTTCTGTACCTTTGTCAGTAGAAGAAGAGTCTTTAAGAATTTTGGCATATTACACCGATGGAAGATTACTATGGAGAAAGTCCTACTTAAACAGGAAAAACCTACTGTGCCAATTATCTCGCAATAGTACATAGAACTTTCTTGTTCAGATTAAAAAGATTTGTTTGAATTAAAGGAAATTTCGGATTAAAAAGGTTTGTTCGGATTATAGCTCGTAAATGTTGTTGTTCGGATTACTGGATGTTCAGAATACAGTGTGTTCAGATTATGGAGTTTCTACTATATTGTATTCATAACCATAGTCAATAAAATTTTCTTTATTGTGTGTCGTAGTGCTTTTATTTATTCTAGTTGATAACAATTTGTACGTGTACTGATAATACGGAACTCAGGATATTTTATTTAGGTAACGTTTCACAAATAATTTTAAGAATTTTTAAAAAGTTGTACAAGAATTTGTTAATAAATGTTTTATCTACCGAGATTCTTTGTAAGTAATTACCCAGAACAGAAAATAATCATTTATAAAACAAAACTCTAATGTTCCCCATATTAAAAAATATATTTATGTTAAAATGTTGAACATTGTTATATTGTTAAAATAATTTAGTAATGATCCCATTGATATACAAGTTAAACTTTGGCACACACATGTAAACTCTATGTCCAATTTTTTTCAGAATAATTCATGGTCAAAAATCTCAGGGGTCCAATATAATTCTTTTTGATGTTAAAGTATGCCATGCAACCAATCACTTTAAAGCCCAAATGATGGACTTTAAAACAGTTCTTAAACAGTTACATTCTTTTATCTTATTTCCATCAAAAGTTATAAAGGAAAACGTAAATGTCAACATGCTCATAAATCACACATTTCTGTACAATTTAGAAGGGCACAACTCAGAACACTCAAGTAAAACATAATATTTTAGATTCTTACGTATCTTTAAGGGTATAAGAATTATGCAAAGTTTGAAATAAATGAAAAATGGTGAGTTACATCTCATTGTATATCACTTGACCTGAAATTACCCTACATTGAAATTAAAAATCTGAAACAGCACCATATTAGCAATAATCCAAGTGCACCATGCACCAACTGAAAATGCACCAGAAGATGAAGTTGATCTTTTCTATAAAATACTAATAGAAGAGGTAGAATTATGTGAGAGAGTAACAAAACTTTTAATAATACATAATGGGTGATTTTAATGCAAAAATTGGCCAAATTAGCATTGGAGAAAATTCAGTTCAAGGACCTTTCAGCTACGGTACAAGGAACGAAAGAGGAAACAAACTAATCAGATTATGTCTAATAAATAAATTATCCATATTAAATACTCATTTTAAAATATGAAAAAGTCATAAATGGACTTGGATTTCCAATAGTAAATATAAAAATGAAATCTATTTCATTTTAGTAAGAAATTTGAGATATGTTAGGTAAATATGAAATGTAAATAGAATTAGTTAAGTGTAACACCTTTACACCGAAAGGTAATTAAGGTTCTGATTATAATAATAATAATAAAAACTTACGACTAATTTACGACAAATTATAGGCTATAGTTATTTTTATATTTATTATTTTAATTATATTTATTATTTTGCGATCTAGACCAGTTGCTGTGCTAACTACTTCCATGGAAGCATTACTATCGATTGTTTAAAAAAAATTAAGTAAGACAAGTTTTTACTTTTCACCACATATTTACGATAAATTAAGAAACATTTTGTTTTTAATTTGAAGCATGTTGGTGTGCTAATTTCCAGGTTCTAGAACGTCCTGTGATTATCGCACAAGAAATTTTGATATATTTCGATATTAACGATTTTTGAATATCTTCGAGGGTAGTGTTGCTATTAAGGGTGCAGTCCAATAATCGTGATTAGAAGCGTTCTAGAGCCTATAATTATCCTACAGGAAACATCGAGATATCTAAAAATTTACGGTTTTTGATGTCTTCGGTGGTGCTTTTGCTACAAGGGGTGCAGTCCGAAAATCGGATGATTAGGCATGTTGTACAGCCTATAAATAGCCTGTAATTGTGTAATTGCGCAAGAAATTTTGATATAGCATGTCGATATTAACGATTTTTGATATGTCTTCGAGGGTGGTATTGCTATTAGGGCACAGCCTAAAAATCGTGATTAGGCGCATTAAAGAGCCCATAATTCATTCATAAGTATAACGCAATAATAATAACGCATAAGTTAGAGAAAAAAAATCATTTTTCGAATTTTCAGAATTTTTGAATATCGATTAAATTCGAAAGGGTAGTTCCGATGCAATTGAGATTTGCATATTCAAAAAGCCCATAAATCTGAGACCAAGTAGGTATGTCTAACTATCTTAAGGAAAAAGTGGGCGCTAGCTTAACTAGCTTAAAATTATTTTTGGGGGATTCGAGAGCCCATAAAAAACCCGTAATTATCACTTAAGTTTAAAAAAAATCTTGTGGTGGGGGTGCCAGCTTAACAGACCTACGATGAAAAATAATGTAAATAATCTGTGGGCTTGTGGCTTACGAAACACTAATAATTAACACAAGAGAGTTATTAAGCATTTTAATTCATGTTAATCTCTTTTTAAATTAACTTTATAAAAGGAACAGAATGACATTTTATCAAAATTACCTTTTTAATGACAAAATTATACATAGGGTAACTGAAGGTATTAACGCCATGCAGGTTATAACGCCATGCAGGTTATAATGCAATGCACGTTATAACGCCATCCTAGTAAGTAATTCTTGTATATTGGAAATATTGCCGATGACAGAATCTTGCAAGTGGCCAATATTCGGGAGTAGCTTTATGTACGTGCAGATAATGTCATAAACAAGATTTGTTGCTTTAGTGAGAATTTAGGTCCAACAAAGTAAAAGTTTCTGTTAAAAAGTGTTCGAATATTGTTGACCAAAAAACTAGATAAAAATAGCATAACATATTATGAAATTAGTATGTTCTTAAAATACATTCTTTAATACATTAAATAGTGAAAATGGTTTTACAATAATGTAGTTATTATATTAATACTTAGGAGTTTAAAGCTAAAACGGCATTTGCAGGTAATAATGCCACTTTTCCATATTGTTTATGTTATATTTGTTTGTATATTTTTACTCTTGTAGATGATTATTTACATTTATCATTGACATTCTTTAATTAAATATTTAATACAATAAGTTTCATTAATGTTTTTATCGTTATACAGTGGAAGCTTTATAAAACACAACACATTGTTCTGAAGCTGGATCTTACACAATACGTTTGTCTTTTCTTGCTAAATTTGAGTTTTTCTAAATATAAATATAAATTTGTGTTCATACTTATATGTTTATTTTACCATTCATCATTCTATTTTACCTTAAATACAAGAAATAGTATAAGTTTTATTGGAAAATAATTCAAGCTGGCATTATTTCCTTCACTAAACATAAAATGAGAAATTTGCAGTTGCTGTAGTTTTCGATTTATATTTAAAAAAATATTAAATCATTGCAAAATCTGATAAGCGGAATAGCTAAGCATTGCTTTAAGGAATATCTTGGCAAAAAATCAGAACATTGGGTTTTGTCTTTAACAATTGGAAGCTGATTAGCTGAATGGTTGGCGTTATTACCTTCGGTTACCGTAATAAAAATAGGTTACTACGGTATTGGGCGCAACATAGAAATCTATAATAATACAATCATAATTTAATAGTTATTAAGATAATAGACGCAACAAACGCATAGTTATTAGTTTTGGAAGGAACTGTTGGTCCGGTGCCTGTTGGTCACCTGCCACCGACTAGCAGCATAGTGTGAATCAGTACAACATTTTGTCGGTCCGGTAGTTGTTGGTTGCCTGCTACCGTCTAGTGAGAATCAGCCTTCAATGGAATTTTAGGATTAGCAAGAATTATATTTTAAATAACACAATTGTTAGGTAGAGATATATCTATTAAAAGGTTTTCCACAAATAAATCCCAACATTTTAAAAATATTTACCACTTATAATGAATTGCAGTAGTGTTTTCCAAACTTTTAGATGGTAGTGTAAGTATATTGCTAAATTTAAGTAATTTAAAAACGCATTATTGTTATTATTAATGCAATTATAAGAAACTTCAACTACTTATTACATTTTGCATCTATTTGTATACCAAATAGTTCACTAAAATAAATATTTAACGGCTAATTATAATGTAAATTGGTTAATGAAATAATCTGAATATAGAACACAAACTGGATTAACATCAGTGAATAAAAAATTGTCAGGTTTATAAGGATAACTCTAATCAAAAAACTCAGTGGATAAACTGAACATAAACATAAACTGGATTAAAATCGGAGAATAAAAAATTATCAGGCACTGTGGTATCTGTTAAATAAATAAACAAACAAACAAACAAGAATTGTAATGACAACTCTAATAAAAAGATGTATTGTTTATACATTAAATAAGCTATCTTATCTCAAATAGTTGAAGAGATATTAAAAGAAAGTTGTTAAAGAATTTCCTCTTTATCTCAACAAGCATTGAAATGATATCAATTGTTTTGTGCCAAAGACTTTCTTTTTAACAAGTCATTTGATATTTTAAGACTGATGTTGCTGGAGGGTGAAGAGATGAGATTTTAACGATACATAATTGATGTATTTTTTGCCAATATTGATATTTTTTATAGTTAAGGAGATATCTGCGGTGATGGTAACTGTTCAATTGAACACACTTTTCATTCTTCACTGGTACCTAAAGGCTGACATTAACCATCTACACCTACAGTGTAGATAAGTTTGTAAGTTGTGACATACATTGCAGTAACACATATTTCACTTGACATGGAAAACAAATGCTTTACAAAAATGAACATGTACTTACACTTGAGATGTGTCATGTATTTTTGTAAATGACTTGAACTGTCAACTAATGCATTTATTTTAGAACTGACAAACCTTAACACATTTTAATAAATAACATATTTCCTATTAGTAAGTTAAGCAAATTTTAGTAATTTCAATTGGATTAAACGATCAATGATTATATGTTGAACCAGGACATCATTAATACCTGTAAATGCAGAAGTTTACAGGAATACATTAAATGGTGTAGTTTACCTCACAAGGGGCTGTCGCAATGTATGAACAATATACAGTGGCAAATAAGTGGGTAAGAAAACATAATAGATTATTTTGTTCTGAATGAAAAGATGCTTTAAAAATAACAGCTAATGTACAGCAGTTTGCTCCATACCTGAAAGATCACAAAACAACAACCTGAAGAGACTGAAACTCTTGCACGTTTTGGGACATTGTTCGTATGGAGAATCGACCTAATGCAGTTAAAAAAATTACAGTAAACTCATCCAGAGATAAAAGAATTCGAGTAAGTGCATGGCATCAGATCTGATGATAGCAATAACAGAATACACATGATCGCATTTAAGGAACATTCTAAGACCAGATACATTTTTGATCTAACCATCAGATTCGAAAAAGACATACATCAATCAGAAGAAGTGGATTTAGAGAAAGATATATAATGCTCCCAAAAGCTTTCAATTATGCATGCACATTATGCTGCTCGCTATATGTACATATTAAACACTTGAGGAACTGGATATGCATCAACCACTCCATTTTACTTGAAAACATATAATTTGAAGGAAATTAAAGTTGATGGTGTTATGATAGGAGCTCTAAGAACCATTCCGAAATTCTTAATTGATCTTTGGACTCTTTTTAAATTAAATAAAAACACAAACACTTTTATTAAAAATACAAACACTTATTTTTAATAAAATGTAAGTTTATTAACATTATTAAAGACTCTGTACAAATCTTTAAAAACTATTGTTTTTAAGACTTTGTAAATTATGTACTTATATTTAGGTTTACGAATGTTTATTGTTTCATCAAGACATTTATTTACACAGTTAATATGTTATACTTTTAATACCTAGGTTTACATGTAAATATTTAGTCGTGCTTTGTCAGTAGGCTTTGATGCGAAGTTTATTTATACTTATACTTATTTACAGTATCTGGCCATATTAATAGGGGCATCGAATAATGTTAATGTTAAAAGTTATGTATTGTTAATACCAAGAATAACAGATTTTGGGACATGTTTTACGTGTGATTATTAACGCTTGTTGTTTTAACAAATAATTCAATAAAATAATTCTAAATAATAAACTGGTATAAATGGCGAATTTGCCGAATATGCTGATAACTAAAGGATGCAATTCTTAGCGGGTACTGAAGAAAATAATAAAAAAGGTATTTTACTATTTCTGTAGAAAATAATCGTAGAAACGTTTCCAAGAAACTCTTTTCCACAGAAATAGTAAAATATCTACTTATAATTTTCGTCAGTATCCTCTAAGACATTACCCTCTTCAGCTATTGACATGTTCAGCAAATTCGCCATTTATACCAGTTTATTACTATTGAATTGCTTGTTAATGCAAGAAGGGTTAATAAAACATACGTAAAACATTTCTCAATATTTTTTATTCCTGGTGTTAACAATATAAAACTTATCCAAATTGTTGGATGTCCCTAATAATATGGCCAGATACTGTATATAATATTTGGGACTCCAACAGGTGAACACACAATGACGGGTCCACAGCTTTACACAATAATTACCTTTAAAGATTTTTTATAATAGCATGCCCTATGCTTTGACAATAACAGTAGAATATAATTTGTTATAGTGATGTAAGCAATATTTAAGTATAGAGAACGATACAAGTAGAGACTAATTATTACAGTAACATAAGTGTGTATAAGTATTGGTAATGATAATAGTAGAAACTAATTATTATTACTACAAGTGTATATATACTCTGCCGTGGTTAGCAAAAAAAGCAGTATCTACAAAACAGCAACTTAAGAAATATACCATATTTTTTATTAGTAATGATTATGATTCCACATAGCATATTTCTAGATAGCAGTTTTTGCAGATACTGCTTTCTTGCTAAGCACGGCAGTATTTTTAAAAGATAATACCTTAGAAACGAATTGTTACGGTTATAAAAGTATTGATCATGTAATAATTAGTATAAGCTAATTATTACAGTTATAAAAGCGTTATATTGATGACAGTAAGATTTTTGTATTTAAAGTGTGAATGCTACATAATTCATCTTAGATGATTTTTAAAGCTTGTTAATGATTCATTAAAAATCTCAACATCAGTATTGGTCAACAGATCATTTAGTTCTACTGAAAAACGTGGAATTGGGAATTAGAAGCATCCATTGTTCTATTAAATCGTATTTTATTTTAGTTTATTTTATATATTTTGGGAACCCAACAGTTTTACCCAATTATAGGGTTCCACTAAATTACAAAAAAAGTAAATAAATTGAAGATAGCGGTCTAATATAATTATTAACACACATAACTTAAATAAGTGTTATAAATGAAATTATTAATAGAATACAATATTTTACATTTTGACAATAATGCGGATAAAATTAGAATCAGAATAGTATATTAGTATATTAGATACGTTTGTAATTTGTAAATTAGTTAATGTATATGCAGATAAGAATTAGTAATGATACGATCTAGCTTTGGTAAATATATAAATGTCACCCTGATTGCTTTAAGATGTTTTTAAACTGATTAAGAGATATAGTGAAGATGTCCAGCTCTATCTTTCCCAACAGATCATTGAGTTCTACCGAGAAACGTGTAATTGGTGAGTTAGAAGCAGAATTTGTTCGATTAAAACGTAAAGAGAATAGTTGAGTATTTCTGGTTTGTCTTGGTGGAATGTGAAAGTAAAACAAAGAAAGTAGTGTAGGGCAACCGATTAAGTTATTAATTATTTTAAAAGCCATAATTCTGTCAAGATATATTCGTCTGGTTGCTAAAAAAGTGAAGTTAAAGGTTTGATTCGGAAATTTGTATTGTAAGCGATTATAGAATTTGTTTTGAATAGCTTCTAGTCTATTGTTGTAAGTGTTGTAGTAAGGGGACCATATAACGGAGGCATATTCGAGGTGGCTTCTAACCAACGAATTAAATAGTGCGATGTATGTTTGAGGTTGTCTGAAGTCATTGGAGTTACGTAGTATAAAACCGAGGGTTTTATTAGTCTTTTGGGTGATAAAGTCTATGTGATGGTCAAAAACTAATTTGTTATCGAATATCACTCCGAGGTCCTTAATACAATCCTTTTTTGTGAGTTGAATGTTATTGATTTTGTATGGAAGGTCATGGATATAGCGATTTCTGGAGAAAGTTATTGAGTGACATTTGTCGGCATTAAGAGTCAGTTTGTTATTTTTACAGTAATTTTCAAAAGAAGTTATATCCAGTTGAAAATTAATGCAGTCCTGCATGTTATTGATTTTCATGAAAAGTTTGCAGTCGTCAGCGTATAAGAGAAACTGTACGTGTTTTAAGCAATTGACTATGTCATTAATAAATAAGTTAAAAAGCAAAGGACCCAGATGCGAGCCCTGCGGAACTCCTGAGGGAGCACTGTAAGGCTCGGACCGATACCCCTTAATAACCACTAGCTGCGATCTATTCGAGAGGTATGAACTATAGTTACCTTCTATCATAGTTTTATTTTAAAATTACTATGAACTATGTTCATAGTATCAAATTATCTACTTACTACAGTAATTACCTACTTATTTTTATTCATTAGATATAGAGAATTTATTGGATCCTATATGCAAGTTGTATAACCTTACTACAGAGAAGCACAGACTTTTATATTTAATACATTTTTACTATACATGTAATTTATTTGCTCTTCAATTTTGAGGATTTATGTGACTTAAACAGAGGTTATTTCTTATACAGTGTTATATTTTGAGGCTTAATTTATTTATTTCACTTGTTTCTGTTTTGTTTTTCTGACTTTTTTGAAAGCTTCTGTTGGTTTTTAAACTTTTATTAGTGAGGATTAGATAAGTCATTTTTATTGTTTCTTTTTGTTTTTTTAGGATGTTTTGAGACTTCACAAAACGTAGTTGACTGAAAAAGTTCACTTGTTTCTTCTTATACTTCGTTTTGTTTTTTTGAGAGCTTTCTTTGAGAATTGGACTACTTCTGACTTTTAACTTGCCTTTTTAACTGACATTTCTTAAATGTTATTATTGCTACAAAAATACAGAAATAAACATTTCTAAAAATGATGAAACTTTTTGAACGTGTTTAGAATTTATTTAGGGAACTATCTGTAATTACATAATTGGTAAATATTTCAAAAACTCACATCAGAATCCTGTCTTTGTCGTCTTAAAATATCCCTTAATTTTGGGAGACCCCTTTTGCCATTCCCGTTGGAATCCATATTGGAACGACACACCAAACAACCACACAACATTACATTTTTAACATTGTTGGAGAATGCAAGGATTCTACCTTGCGACAACACAAATCATTACTGTCACTTCGGTTTGGTCGCTTCTCTATTGAACGCTTTTCGTGTACTTTCGTCATCATGTACCGAGTGAACGGCGAACATCAATATGGCTGGTAAATTAATTACATCCTAAACAAAACTACTTCTATTTCCAGATCGCCCGTTTAAGTACATAATATATATTTGTTTCTTTCCTTTTCAGTTACTCTTATGTAAAGAAATAAATATTGAGTATTTAACAATTCATATTTTTCATTTTTATTTTTCTATTTACCAAACATATCAAAGTATACAAATAAGTCTTATCATCATCATATGTTTACAAACATGTAAATGTACACCTTGAATGACGCGGTCAGTGGCGTAGTCAAAGCTTGTAATAAAGTATTTTCCATAGTTCATATACGTACGCTGCTGTGCCTATCTGTACTCTGCGACCAGTGTTATAATGTATCTAGATACAAGTATCTAGATACAGTATCTAGATACTTTTATGGTATCTAGATACTTTTAAAATTTTGTAACTGTTTTTGGATCTAGATACATTTTCTGTAGTATCTGTGTATCTGTATTGTGCAGATACTATTTTCATATTTTTATAATTTTATAATACAAAAACTATCATAAATGAAGTTGATGGAGTTTTAAATTTGAAATAAACCGCCAAACATAAAACGAATAAAATTAATTTTTTTATGGAATTGCTTTGAAATCTACTAGATGGTAGTCACCTCGCTAAACAATTAGAGTGATTACATTCCGTCAGCCAGGCCAAATTGGCGTATCAGAGTACCGTAATCGACGGGCAAATATTGGGACAAAGGAAGTGTAAAATCTAGTAATTCGTAAATTAAAACTGCATCTTACGTATTTGGCTTATTACAACTTGTGGCTGTCAAAATGAAAACTATGTAGAAAAACCTTTTAAACTAAACGTGGATTTAATTAAATTCAATGAGGATAATAATAATAATAACCCAATGGCCTTCTTCCACTACAGGTCAACTCTCGTAAAGATGCTTCTCTTGGAAATCCAGGGACCATCAACGCGACAAAAGAAAAACGCATGAAATGGAGTAGCGAAATGAATAAATGTATCATGCGAATCTATTATAAGGTCACAAAATTAGAACAAGATATGTCTGCCTATAGACTTGAATTACACCAGGAATTTGTAAAGAAGTATCCTTATATGAACGTAGCTATCAATAGAGTGGTAATGCAGCGTAGAACTATTGTATACAACAGACTACTTTCTGATCATATTCTAAACGAAATAAAGAAAGATGTTGAAGAGGAACTATGCCGAGCTACAGTTGAACAGACCGAAGGAATGGGAGAGCTAGAACAAGAAGAATTAGTAGAAGAAGTAAGCACGCAAAACCTCAATGAAGAAGTTACTCAACAAAATGAAAGTGATAATACATATTTCGAGGCGGTGCAGCAAGAATTCTTAAGTAATATAGCTAAATATGAAGGACAAATCCATCACACAGACCTGCAATTTCTAAATTAAGATCAACCAAGCAAGTAATAAAAAGTATTGCTATACTGGATAACCAGATAATGCCAGAATACTTAAACGATAGACATGAGATCTCTTTCATTAGTCTTAACAATTAATTGTAGGCTTTTATTGTGACAGAAGTTTGTTTATTTAATTAAGTTGTTGGTACATGGAATAATAAAAATGGTTCATTTAACAGAAACTGAACGTATAGAAATTTTAATTATGGTCAGTTATGGGGATCGCAAACGAACACAATTAGAAGTATGTGAAATTTTTAATGAGCGCTATCCACATCGAGAACTAATCACCCAGTCAGTAGTTAGCAAAACCTTGAAACGGTTTAGGGAAACTGGCAATGTTAAAGATCTGGTGAAGGGGGTCCGCAGAGGTCCGCGACAATTGAAGATAAAAAGCTCGATGTTTTAATAGAAATCGAAGAAAATCCAAACATTTCAACTCGTCAGTTAAGTTTAAACCATGCCGTAAGTAAAGGTTCAATACAGAAAATATTACATTCAGAAAAATTACATCCGTACAAACCGACTTTATTGCAAGAATTATCCGAAGATGACTACGATCGACGTGTTGAATTTTGTGAATTTATGATGGAGCGAATCAATAACAATCCAAATTTTCTTAATAATATTGTTTTTTTCTGACGAGGCTACGTTTTGTTTAAATGGAAATGTAAATAGGCATAATTGTCGATATTGGGCCGCTGAAAATCCCCATTGGATGATCCAAAATCATACCCAAACACCACAAAAACTAAACGTATGGGTGGGAATTTGTGCAGATCACATAATTGGACCTTTCTTTATTCGTGGTACTCTAACTGGTGACCGTTATTTGCAATTATTGCAACAGCAAATTATTCCAGCTTGCCAAGCAAATCTTGATGATCTCTGGTTTCAACAAGATGGAGCACCGCCCCACTATCATCTAGATGTACGCCGATATTTAAATGTGGGTATTTCCGGCCCGTTGGATAGGCAGAAGAGGGTCTGTGGAGTGGCCTCTCCGATCTCCGGATCTTACACCTTGCGATTTCTTCTTCTGGGGATATTTAAAATCAAAAGTGTATACAAACCGACCCCAGAATCTGGCCGAATTAGAGCAACGAGTACAAAATGAAGCTGCAGCAATTTCACCCAGATCGCTCAGAAATTCTTTTCAAGCTTTTCGTGATAGGTTGGGCCACTGCCTTGCAGTTAATGGTGAAGATTTTGAACACTTATTGCCATGAAAACCATTTTATTGCTAATTTCGTTTTGTCTTCAAGCTTTATAAGAGACGTACATAATTTTCTGTTCGTTTGTTTTATTTTGTTTTTTGTTCATTTGTTTTGTTTTGTACATTATGTAGATGCACATCTGTTTATTTTAGGGTAATAATTCGAGATACTTTACGATCTCGGATATCTAGATTCATGTTATTGGTGAAATTAACTTAATAAACATTTTTTACGTTTTTTTTCAAAAATTTTCTGATATAAGGGTACTAAGATTTTAGGTCATCCAAAAGAGAAAAGAAATCTCTATCAAATGAGCCTAATGAAAATTTGAGCCTATTTAAAAAAATTAAAGTGTTATTCATTACTCATTTGTTTTCTGAAATAAAAACAATTGAATGCTATCTTATTATGGAAAATAAAATGTTAAACAACTTTTATACAACAAATTAGTCAGCAGTACGTCAGAGTGGTTATAGTGGATTTCTATCGCTTAACATAGTTAAGTCGAGTTTGTGTCGGTCAGGACTCGGATGGGCAAACCACGAGCGCAGTGTACTTGCCTATATGGCTCCGCTGCCTCGTCTCACACGCACATATCCACTCTGCGGCTCGGTGTGTCTGACACCTCGACACCGAAAGGTATATGAGGTTAAAGATTATGTATGTATGTATGTATACAACAAATTTTTTTATAAAGTCGATATTTACCGAGATATACTATATTCCATACATAATGGGAACCCTGTATATTGTGTTGTTGATTAAAATAAGGTAGTTCGGTGGGGCCCCATTAGCCTCCGGGGCCCCGGGCGTACGCCCGGCTGACCGACCTTAGGGACGCTTCTGTACTTCTGACTCAATTAGGAAGGTATTTGATTTCTCTTCATTTACTTTAGTTTCTCACTTAGATACGATTTCATGTAGATACGAATGTCAAGAAACATCGCTGAGAAAGATTGTTTGTATTCTAATGGTTGATTTATTAACTGCGTAATTCGGTCACTGCTGTATTGTGGAATGAGTCTGTTTGGATCCAAATTGGTAATCTGAAATCCAGTCTTGGAGCGTCAGATCTTCATTAATTCTACAGAAAACTTTACAAATAGCTCAGAGACAGTTGGTAACAGGCTAATGAGTCTATACCATCTGGCATCTGTGGGTTATTTCCCAAGCTTGCAAATTATTATGATTTGAGAAGTTTTTAGGTGCTTTGGCTAGTTTCGTGACATTAAATATGTACAGTCTTTAGCAAATGTCTTGTCCCGAGTAAGGGTGCTGCTACTTTAAGAATCGAAATACCCCTTATACTGTGTACGAAAGAGACCACCAAATTAAACAGAGATGGGCAACTACCTGGGCAAGATATTTAAATTATTTAAAGCTTGTTTTGAAAACACGCTTGTAAAACAAAACAAAATTTCATTGACACACTTTAAAAAGTAGTCCTTTTAAATGGAAGCATCTACTAGGTAAACAAAGTTATATAGCGTGTTTTTGTTTCATTCTTTACCTTTAATAAAAAATAACTAAACGAAAATAATAATGAAAACAATCATCAAAAAATAGTGGTTTAGGAGTATTATAGATAATTAAATAATCGCAGAAATTAATGTAAGCGATAAATAAAAATAAAGTAATAATATAGGCATTTATTTATGTAAATACGTTAAAATTTTAAAAAGTTATTAAATATTCAGTTGTTTTAATAAAAATACTACAAACTAAGAAAAAACTAGAAGCATAGATATAGTAACTACTAAAAACAAAACAGTCACAAAACAAAAATTAAGAAACACCTTTAGCAAAGCATAGAACATTAATATCTGTTTACCTAAAATTTTTAGAAAATATTTGTGAAAGATTACAGATTTTTTTAAATCCCGCCTCCTTTTAAGTAGATTAGTCAATGAGTTTCATTTTTCTCTCTAACACATTATTTTGTCAATTACCCATCTCTCTCTTGCATGTATTACCTGCGTGCAAAAGTTGGATCCAGTGATGTGCCTTTACGCGTAAAGAATTAATTATTTACGTTTGGCGTAAATAATGGGGCCTGGCCACAACGGCCAATGACCACAAAGGCCAATCGCGATTTTGGCCGTTGTGGTCATAACCACAACGGTCTCCGTGACCATAACGGCCAACAGCCACAACGGCCAATTTGACCATATCGCCCAACTCGAAAATTGACCATAACGGCCACCATGACCACAACGGCCAACTAGAAACTCCACCCCATCCGCCATTTTGACCACAACGGCCACCGACGCTTATGTATTGGCGTCGCTGGTGACGATGACCACAACGGCCAAAATGACCACAACGGCCAACTAGAGTGAGTGACCACAACGGCCAACTATGGAGCGTGACCACAACAGCCAAAATGACCATAACGGCCAACTGTGGCGAGTGACCACAACGGCCAAAATGACCACAACGGCCAACTAGGGTGAGTGACCACAACGGCCAAAATGACCACAACGGCCAACTATGGAGCGTGACCACAACAGCCAAAATGACCATAACGGCGAACTGTGGCGAGTGACCACAACGGCCAACTTTTTTTCATACTGATATTTTGGTTTAGTTAAAGCTCATTTCTCTCTTTTAACTTAGCCTGTATTTCAATAAGGTACGTCCAGAATTTAACAGCGAGGTCTGATGTCAAAGTAGCGCCGATTTAACGTGACTTACCTATATTGAAAAATGCTTTCTCTATATACAACTGCAGCCCTATGCAGTTGACGACATTTTTTTTCTTAGTTTCTCGGCAAGTATCCCAGGCAGATTAAATTCTGAAAATTTGATACAGGTACACTAGAACTATTTACAGAATCATGATACTTTAGTTCACAGGGTAGTTTATCTTTAACGTCAAAAGAAGTTTTTTTTCTATTACTTGTTTACCTACAGCAATCTTTTCATTTTGGGGACGTTTAAAAAAGTACGATATAGAACTATAAAACAACACGTTTGACGTTTTATTTATAGATTTCCATTGGATTGAATTTGAAGTACGTAATTAGCTGTTTTTATCAGTTTTAAAATTTAAACTAAATGTAAATCTTCTCCTAAAAGGTAAACACGATTTCTACGAATCTGTCCAGTACTTAATAAAATCAATCTAGGGAGCAGCATGGGACGTAACCCCAGAAACAAACCGCAATAATCCAAAACAGTATTGCTCCATACGTATTCGAGAGAAAATACAAGAAAACGAGCTCTTAGAAAGTAATGACAGATTACTTACTCGCGCACCGGGCGATAAAACGTAGTTTAATAGGGCTGTCAAAGAGTTTAAGAAATTATTAGATGAGCAGAGAAATCAAGATTTCCAGAACTATTTCCACTGCCTAACATCAACTAAAGCAACTGGCTGCATTATAGAACGTCATAAAGATCGTGTTTACGCCTCTCTTACCATTGAAGAAGAAAAATTCATACGGGACTTCCTTCAAGCGCGAAGTAAGGTCATCGAAAATGAAATAAATTCGAAGAAGTCTCCAGATTTCGACGTAATAACTGGAAGACTCCTAAAGGAACTTTCATATGAGGGATTTCGCATGATAACTGTAATCTATAAAGGGATATTAATGACGGGATACTTCTCTGGCCAATGGAAGGTGGCCCAAATAGCAATGGTCCCAAAACCGGAGAAACCGCCATCAGATGTGGCCTCATACAGACCTATTAGTCGTTACCCGTCAATGGTTTGTAAAAAATTGTTCGCCATGCGAATGTCGCCGCTAATTGACGAAAATCATCGAAAGCCCAACTAACAGCTTGGATTTCGTCGACAATACGCTACAATCGAACAAGTACACATACTTGCATCAAACATCAGGTTTGACCTGGAGACCAAAACATTCTGTTCAACGGTATTCATAGACACAAGCCAAGCATTTGACAGGGCGTGGTATGTATGTAGATCTACTCTACAACCTCAAGCGACATTTACCGTATACCTTCTTTCAAATCCTCACGTCATACCTCACCGAAAGATACTTTTTCGTGAAATATTCAGACTCCACTTCAGCTCTTTTATCCACAACATCTGGTGTCGCGCGACTGGTCCGATATTATATCTAATCTTCAACTAGAAACACGGCATTAGCAACTTTCTTGGACTACATGGCAATACTGGCTTCCCATACTAATGCAGATATAGTTTTCAGAAACTTACAAACCACCTAAGCCTTTTTGAAAGATGATGGAACACGACACATTAAAGCAAATATACAGAAACCAACACAGGCCACTTATACTACTAAAAAAACTACTTGCCCTCTAGTTCACTTTAACGGAAACTCACTACTCAAGAAGATTAGGTCAAATATCTAGGGTTCCACCTAGACAGACGTCTTAAATGGTCAAAACATAATTGATATAAAAGCCTACATCTAGGTTTAACCCTCAGGAAATACTGGCTAATTTGAAAAAAACTCGGAATTATCTCTTGAAAATAAATTAGTAATGTACAAGTAGCAATCAAGCCCATGTGGTGCTATGGCATTCAATTATGGACAGCAACAAACCAGTCAAACATTGCAGCCCTTTCAGTCCAAGACTTTGAGTTTCATAACCAAAGCCTCTTAGTTCGCGCCAAACCACGTAATCCACAGTCATCTCAATATACATTCTATTTAAGAAACCGTCAACTAACATAGTACCAGAGATCGAGATCGTATCAGAACCCACCCACAAACAACTTAGCAGCCGACATAGTACTGAAAGCCCAATGCCGCACAGGCTTAAACGTTTCGATCCGCTAGAACGCTTTTAGCATTCGTAGAAATTTCCAATAAGTATAAATAATGTTTTGTATTATTTTGTATATAATTAAATATTTTGTATATTAGTATATTAATTGCAAAGGAGCGCGGTAATGGGCACACCCCTACTGTGTCATACTTATCTTGTAAAACATTTTACCAAATGTCCAATTGGACAGCATGTCAAACATTTTGGAGTTAATAAAAATGGTTTAATTAACTGTAAGGATATAAAAAATTTAAAAAGGTTGCTTGCAAATAATAAACAGTATTTTCTATGTATGTATTTGTTACGGATTATTATTAAGCTTTTGTTTTGCTTTTACAACACCCTGATTTGATTAGCATTTTTTTTATTAACTCCAAAATGTTTGACATGCTGTCCAATTGGACATTTGGTAAAATGTTTTACAAGATAAGTATGACACAGTAGGGGTGTGCCCATTACCGCGCTCCTTTGCAATTAATATACTAATATACAAAATATTTAATTATATACAAAACATTATTTATACTTATTGGGAATTTATACGAATGCTAAAAGCGTTCTAGCGGATCGAAACGTTTAAGCCTGTGCGGCATTGGGCTTTCAGTACTATGTCGGCTGCTAAGTTGTTTGGGTGGGTTCTGATACGATCTCGATCTCTGGTACTATGTTAGTTGACGGTTTCTTAAATAGAATGTATATTGAGATGACTGTGGATTACGTGGTTTGGCGCGAACCAAGAGGCTTTGGTTATGAAACTCAAAGTCTTGGACTGAAAGCGCTGCAATGTTTGACTGGTTTGTTGCTGTCCATAATTGAATGCCATAGCACCACATGGGCTTGATTGCTACTTGTACATTACTAATTTATTTTCAAGAGATAATTCCTAGTTTTTTTCAAATTAGCCAGTATTTCCTGAGGGTTAAACCTTGATGTAGGCTTTTATATCAATTATGTTTTGACCATTTAAGACGTCTGTCTAGGTGGAACCCTAGATATTTGACCTAATCTTCTTCTTGAGTAGTGAGTTTTCGTTAAGGTGAACTAGAGGGCAAGTAGTTTTTTTAGTAGTATAAGTGGCCTGTGTTGGTTTCTGTATATTTGCTTTAATGCGTCGTGTTCCATCATCTTTCAAAAAGGCTTAGGTGGTTTGTAAGTTTCTGAAAACTATATCTGCATTAGTATGGGAAGCCAGTATTGCCATGTAGTCCAAGAAGGTTGCTAATGTCGTGTTTCTAGTTGAAGATTAGTTATAATATCGGACCAGTCGCGCGACACCAGATGTTGTGGATAGAAGAGCTGAAGTGGAGTCTGAATATTTCACGAAAAAGTATCTTTCGGTGAGGTATGACGTGAGGATTTGAAAGAAGGTATACGGTAAATGTCGCTTGAGGTTGTAGAGTAGATCTACATACATACCACGCCCTGTCAAATGCTTGGCTTGTGTCTATGAATACCGCTGAACAGAATGTTTTGGTCTCCAGGTCAAACCTGATTTTTGATGCAAGTATGTGTACTTGTTCGATTGTAGCGTATTGTCGACGAAATCCAAGCTGTTAGTTGGGCTTTTGCTGATTTTCGTCAATTAGCGGCGACATTCGCATGGCGAACAATTTTTTACAAACCATTGACGGGTAACGACTAATAGGTCTGTATGAGGCCACATCTGATGGCGGTTTCTCCGGTTTTGGGACCATTGCTATTTGGGCCACCTTCCATTGGCCAGAGAAGTATCCCGTCCTTAATATCCCTTTATAGATTACAGTTATCATGCGAAATCCCTCATATGAAAGTTCCTTTAGGAGTCTTCCAGTTATTACGTCGAAACCTGGGGACTTCTTCGAATTTATTTCAGTTTCGATTACCTTACTTCGCGCTTGAAGGAAGTCCCGTATGAATTTTTCTTCTTCAATGGTAAGAGAGGCGTAAACACGATCTTTATGACGTTCTATAATGCAGCCAGTTGCTTTAGTTGATGTTAGGCAGTGGAAATAGTTCTGGAAATCTTGATTTCTCTGCTCATCTAATAATTTCTTAAACTCTTTGACGGCCCTATTAAACTACGTTTTATCGCCCGGTGCGCGAGTAAGTAATCTGTCATTACTTTCTAAGAGCTCGTTTTCTTGTATTTTCTCTCGAATACGTATGGAGCAATACTGTTTTGGATTATTGCGGTTTGTTTCTGGGGTTACGTCCCATGCTGCTCCCTTGATTGATTTTATTAAGTACTGGACAGATTCGTAGAAATCGTGTTTACCTTTTAGGAGAAGATTTACATTTAGTTTAAATTTTAAAACTGATAAAAACAGCTAATTACGTACTTCAAATTCAATGCAATGGAAATCTATAAATAAAACGTCAAACGTGTTGTTTTATAGTTCTATATCGTACTTTTTTAAACGTCCCCAAAATGAAAAGATTGCTGTAGGTAAACAAGTAATAGAAAAAAAACTTCTTTTGACGTTAAAGATAAACTACCCTGTGAACTAAAGTATCATGATTCTGTAAATAGTTCTAGTGTACCTGTATCAAATTTTCAGAATTTAATCTGCCTGGGATACTTGCCGAGAAACTAAGAAAAAAAATGTCGTCAACTGCATAGGGCTGCAGTTGTATATAGAGAAAGCATTTTTTAATATAGGTAAGTCACGTTAAATCGGCGCTACTTTGACATCAGACCTCGCTGTTAAATTCTGGACGTACCTTATTGAAATACAGCCTAAGTTAAAAGAGAGAAATGAGCTTTAACTAAACCAAAATATCAGTATGAAAAAAGTTGGCCGTTGTGGTCACTCGCCACAGTTGGCCGTTATGGTCATTTTGGCTGTTGTGGTCACGCTCAATAGTTGGCCGTTGTGGTCATTTTGGCCGTTGTGGTCACTCACCCTAGTTGACTGTTGTGGTCATTTTCGCCGTTGTGGTCATTCGCCACAGTTGGCCGTTATGGTCATTTTGGCTGTTGTGGTCACGCTCCATAGTTGGCCGTTGTGGTCACTTGGCCGTTGTGGTCACTCACTCTAGTTGGCCGTTGTGGTCATTTTGGCCGTTGTGGTCATCGTCACCAGCGACGACAATACATAAGCGTCGGTGGCCGTTGTGGTCAAAATGGCGGATGGGGTGGAGTTTCTAGTTGGCCGTTGTGGTCATGGTGGCCGTTATGGTCAAGTTTCGAGTTGGGCGATATGGTCAAATTGCCCGTTGTGGCTGTTGGCCGTTGTTGTGGTTATGACCACAACGGCCAAAATAGCGATTGGCCGTTGTGGTCATTGGCCGTTGTGGCCTAGACCCGTTTCTATAGCACAATGCTCCCTTTTTATTGCTTCGTTTAGAAATTTGGGATCCAAGCAGATCCGCAATTGTCCGTTAGGTTTGCCGACCAAGACCAACGGGTTTACCCACTCTGAAGGGCCATGTACTTTTTCTATTATTTTCTTTTCCTCGAGATCGCTCAAGGTTATCTTTAATGGTTCCATTAACGCGTGTGGAACTTTCCGGATCGGGCTTATTACGGGTTGAACATTATTGTTTAACGATATGTGATATTTGCATTTAATTTCACCAATTCCCCTAAACAGATCTGCATAATGATGTACAATTTCGTTAATATTTTCATTTTGTCGCTGTACTGAATTAACTTTCATTATTAAGTTTAACGCTAAACAAGTTTCTAAACCTAAAATTGTTTGAGCCTTATTGTCTACTACATGAAATAAAATTTTGTAATTACTATTATTTTTTGTGCAATTTAACTTACACACCCCGATTATGTTCAGTGGATCTCCTGTATACGACCTAAGTGTTACATGATTTTGTTCTATTAAATTATCCGATATTCTTAACTGTTTAAAATTTGCATACGGAAGTATATTAGCATCAGATCCTGTATCCATTTTGAAAAGTAATGGGACGTTATTAATAAGTAATTCAGTATGCCAAGACAAGTTTTTTGATACAGTATTAATGTTATTAATTACATCGCAATGAACGTAATTGGGATCATTGCTATGTCTCAGATTGTCCGTTAATATAGTCTTGACATATTTACTTTTACTTCTACATACTACAGAATAATGATTTAGTTTACCACATGTGCTGCATGTTTTACCGTAAGCCCTACAGCTGTTGACCGGATGAGAACCCCCGCAGTTTCTGCAGCCTTCAATCATTTTCAGGGCTGATGGTCCAGGTCCGTTTCGGTTATTTTGCCGACACAGAGAACTTTCTCTGTTCCTGGTATTTCGTGATTTTGAACGCCCCCGTTGTTGTGATCCGTGTCGGTTTCTATTGAAAGGACAATGAATTGCTTGCACTTGTACTGCTGCATTTCCCGTTCCACTAGTAATTTTGGTCGCCTGTTTTTTCGCTTCTTTCATGGCGATGCACGTTTTGATGGCTTGTTCTAATGTGATAGAGTCGTCTTGTAATAGTTTTTCGCGCATTTCGGCACTATTCACTCCACAGACTATCACACACTTGATCAGTTCTTCTTTTAAATCACCTAATTTACATTTGTTACCTTGTTCACGCAATTTAAGGCTGTTTTACCCGATTCTGAAGATAGGGAAACGCAATGTAAACTATTTATTTATTTATTCAATAACCGCTCAATATTTTTTGATCGGGTTTTTACCAAAAATTTACCTACAATGTAGTGTATGATGTAATGTTTTTAAAAAATAATTTTTAACGTTTGAAACCATAAAAAACTTAATTTGCAATAGGATCGCTTACTATGCTTTTATTCATTTATTTATCAACGTATATTTTTTTAAACATTTTTCCCGTAATCTGTGCGTCAAATGCTATGATGTAATGTAAAGATTTTTTTTAGAAACGAAAATTTCAACTTTAAATTAAGTTTTTTATGGTTTCAAACGTTAAAAATTATTTTTTAAAAACATTACATCATACACTACATTGTAGGTAAATTTTTGGTAAAAACCCGATCAAAAAATATTGAGCGGTTATTGAATAAAAACCGAGTAAAGTTTACATTGCGTTTCCCTATCTTCAGAATTAAGAGAAAACAGCCTTAATAATAAATTCTTCTATTGTCAGGTCTCCTTGACGCATGGTAAAGAGTTTATACCTTTCAAAAGTGGTGTTTTCTAGGGGCTTAAAATGTGCGTCGAATTTTTTAATTAAGGCATCAATGTCGTCCCCTTCACTAGTTTCGAATGAAAACGTTGTATATATTCTGTACCCCTCTGGGCCGATTAGGTGTAATAGAAGCGCGCACTGGACCGCTCCGGATTTCTTATCAATTTCCGCGGCTTTTACGTAATTTAAGAAACGTGTTTTCCAAAACTGCCAATTTTCGGCGACGTTACCAGTCATTTCCATTTCTGGAATCGCGTTTGATCTACTCATTTTGTAATTAAATTGTTACACTTGAGTATGTATGTATTTTTAATTTCTGTTGCTCGAATCACTTAACTTTAATTTAATTTTAAAATTGTTCGATTACCGACTGCGCCATGTTGTATTGTGTTGGTATTTATTCGGGGTTTGTAATGAAACACTTGAATATTTACATATGTACATCTATTAAAGATTCATGTTGTAACACTACCGATGTTGGTTGTGTCGTCTTAAGAACTAGCCTACGATTCCAAGCTACCCTAATTAGTACAGATGATAGAGGGGGTGGCGTGTAGCCAATCATCTACAACACTAATGAGTTATACAAGCTGAGTGTTCAATCTCCTTGAACATTTATTTTAATTAGATTTATAAGATTTTTATTGTAATATACAAAGGGAATATTTGGTAATGGCCTAATACTTTTAGTAAAGGATACTATATTCCACTTAGATAAATTGAATAATAATTTATTTTCAACGCTCCAATTACAGACTCTGATATCATTTTATAATGTAATAATAATTGCTACAACCCATCACCTGTGAACCAGGTTCCAGAAGCTATGAAGCTTATGCGGGAGGGAGGGGGCGATTATTATCATTACGTAGACCCAACGTACGGCTGCAGCCGACTTACAGATGGATCAGGGCAAATCTAACATTTGTGTCACAGCTAAGGAAGAACTGCAGAAAACCTTAACTGGATCTGCTGGTACCAGGAGTCGAACCTGGGCCGCTTGGGTAATAGTCCAGCACGCTAGACAATACACTACCAAGGCTGTTAAGTTTTGAAGTAATACTGATCATTAACATTGTTTACTCTGCAGTATATCTTCAAATCATCTGCGTACAGCAGGCACTTTGTATGATGGAGAACCTATGGCAAGTCATTTACAAAAATAATGAATAATAAGGGCCCCAGGTTGGTTCTTGGGGTATACCTGAGTTGGCTGTATATTTACCTAATGCGTTTCCTCCAAATCATACTGTAAACTTTCTCTGCTTTAGGTAAGATGCAAAGAATTCCAAACCCTACCTTAAAACTTCCAAACTATGTAATTTTTGTAATAACAGGTAATGATCAAAGGCCTTGGCAAAACATATCAACCTGACCCTTCATTTCAAATGCCTGCATAATTTCATTTGTAAAAAGAAAGATATTTGATGTTGTAGATTTATTACATAATTCATGTTGTTATATATTTTTACAATATTTTTTACAAAAGTATAAAGTCTGGAGATTATTTGTTCAAATACCTTTGCAGGGGCACATATTATAGACTTATCAGTCTTGTGTATAGGGCTCACTAAAACTTCTTTCCAAATAGCAGGGAAAATATGTGTTTGTATGGGTAAATTATATATGTTTTAATGGAACTGCTAGATAATCTACACACCCCTTTAATATATGGGTGCTTCTTCCGAAATCCACAATTTGGATGTGAAAAATTCTCGGAAAAGAAAAATGTTGAAATCTGTTTTTCTAAGAAATAGTATGATTAATTGATGGTATAGAACACATACTGTTGATTAGTAGAGCTTAATGTGGACATTTTCGACATTTACGGTGTTTAAATCCAAGTAAATGATCCAAATAACATGCAAATGACAGAAAAGATTATATTTAATAAAAAAACTGAACTTTAATATTATAATAAAAAGATATTTCTAACACGATAATGCTTAATAATGGCTTAGTAATGGATAACAAGTAAAATAAAAATTAGTAATTTTGATTTTACGTGATATAAGTCATCATGTTTAAGCTTTTCCATTTGTTTCTTTTCTGGATCATTTTTAATTTTTTCTCTTCTTTTCTTCTCGCATTCTCTTTTTCTTTTCCACACTTTGCACCTCATACTGTAAGAATATGAATGTATGTAAGAGTTTTCATTTACGTGGACAAGTTGTATTACGTGGAGTTATAAATCCACGCAAATGACACAATGAAAATGCCACACTAATGACTATTAGAGCATTAATATAACATAGCGCCTAGACTATTTTCTTCGGTGGCTTCATACTAGATATAACGAAACAACACAAGTAGTGTATTAACTTACAAAAATCTTTTTTCTAAATTCAACACCAGTAAGAAATTATGATAACCGCGTGAATGACACGAAATAAATGTACTCTTACATCAAACCATATAAACTGCCTCTATAAAGTTTATAGACCAACTGAACAAGAAACTATATGTTGATTTAATTAAAATTACATATGCAAGCAATACATGTGTAATGCTGATACTATATGTGAAATTTAATAATGTTCTTCTCTTTTAGTTAGATCCACGCAAATGACAAAAATATCAAGGACATTTTATTGATTGTGTAGTAGTCGATGCTTAATATTTTATATATTAATTGACACTGGATGAGAGCCCTATGCTTGTTTTACAATTCTCCTTAATTAGAACAATAATGATTAACTGATGCCTTAGAAAAACTGCTTTTTACTTTGAGAATACATACTAGGGACATGCCACGTGAATGACATATGACATAATAAAGTTTACTTTTTATTGTTAAAAAAATAGGTCAGTTGTTAATATATACCTGGCTAGATAGCTGCTATTACATCTTCACTGTACTGAACTAACAGGTAAAAAGGTATTCGTAATATAATATTAATTAAGCAGGGACAGTAAATTTAATATTTCTGAAGAATTACCCATATATGGTGAGACCCCATCCACTCTCGATTTTTGGTTTTAAGTTGTTTATCGCTTTTTTATACTCTATGTCACTAATAGGTTTCATAGAAAAACTGTTATTATTTACAATAAATGCATTACTGAGAAAGTCAACTTCGTATCTCGATACATCTGTGGCATATACGGATTTAAAACACTTGGCAAACATTTCTGCTCCTTCATTTTCCTGTACGATTTGCTCATCGTTGAAAGTGCATATCCATCCTTTTTTGATCTTTTGTAAATGACCAAAACGTATTTGGGTCAGCATTAATTTAATTTTCCACATTTTTGAGGTAGGATGCTCATGCATTTCTTACAAAACTTTAAGCTTCCTTCTGGCATTCAAATACTCTAAATTATATTTATCAGAAACAGTTTTAACTCTATGCAAATTATTCTTATACTGCAGTAGTTCCCTAACCGTCGTCGTAACCATTTTGGGTGTCTTTTACCCTTGAAGCTTCTTATATTGAGGAGTTGTAGAGGATCAAGCTTAATCAAGTACGTTATAAAAATTTGTCACTGCATTCTTTATCACCAATTGCATTAATTCAAAAATAAGCTATGGTATGTTCAACTAACATTAATCATAAGAAATAATTTCGGATAATGACTTTATTTAAGCTTGCTACAATACAAACTCCAGTTTTTGTATATACACTCCCAAAACTGGCAATTCTTTTTAATAAAAGCAAGGTTAAATTTAAGTCACACATTTTATGGATTATATCAAACTACTTACAGAAAACTTTTGCTATCATTTTGCAAAAACGTGTTTAGAAAATTAAATAAGTTGTCTTAAGGGCGCGCTTCATTACGCGCTGAAAGTGTCGTTTCCGACCAATTTTCGTTAGAGTTCACACACCTTCAGGAATGAGATGAAGATTTGCTCGAGGTCTTCAATTGTAGATAAAGCATAAACTTAGGGCTTGACATATTTTTCAAGGGTGGATATTTTGTAATAATTGATAGAGAGCCCTTCAAACTTCGGCAACTTTAGATTGTTATTTTCTACAAGTTAAGAAATTCTTCGAAAATTAGAAATGTTATCCCCTTGGAAATTCAATGGAGAATGTGTTTATGAAAACTACATGTCGCTATCACCTCTGAATTTTGTGATGAACTCTAACAAAGTGCGCAATGTTCCTGACAGCGATTTATACAGTTACTCCTAATTTTAGGCTACCCAACTGACAATGGCTGTAAAAAAGTTATACAAGCGTAGATAAGAAGTTAAGGTATTTTCCCACTAGAGGCGCTTCATTCGTATTTGTAATTCGAGCAGTTGTGATGTTTATATAAAGAAATTCTGACAGAAAAAATATTGGAGATAAATGTCCATGTTTTATTAGAACTCTATTTATAAGTGTATAATATTTCGTTCATTCTTTTCCTTCTTAGAAATAAATTTAAAATTAAAATATTTCTATGGAATAGAGAATGGGAATTTTAATTAATAAATATCCTTTTGAGCACATGCGTAACGTATTTTGTAAGAAGTAAGTTTTAATTAGCAAATAGTAAAACTTATTTAAAACAATTTATTGAAACTTTTTATTAATCCTTATTTATTTCACAATTAGTAAATAGTTAAAAAATACAACAAAAATAAATATACACTATAATATTAAATAAATGGATTTATTTATCCATCGTAAATTTCGCTACAGCATAAAAAATTAGATAAAATAAGTGAATAACAATACAAGGTCTTTGTTGTTTCAGTAGTTAATATTTGTCTATGGGGATAGATTAATTTCAGTGCTTGAATACTTTTATTTATGCGAGAGTTTATAAGGATTTTTCACATAGGAAGGTATTATCTAGTATTATTCAAACTGACTTAATAAAAAAAGGATTAAAATTATCCGTTATTTTCTTCTAAATTGGAAAATCGTCCAGAAAGTTTCATTTCATATTTTGATATTATTAGCAAAATCTGCTACGCAATTGTTGCTTTACCACTCCTTTAAAGTGTTACAAACCCTATTAAAAGCAGAACTTTTGACTTTTTTGTATTCTCGTGAGTCGAAAATGTCATTTTATGCCACTAGTATCTAAAGCGATATCTAGAGTAACACTTTAGACACGAGTGTAAAAAGTAAATTCAATAAATAAATTACCATAACAACAATTGTTATTGTGGTAATAACAGCAATGGTTGTTCTGATAGATGTTCGTTCGTAATTATAAGCCATTCGATCTTTGCATTACAATTTTGTATTTTTATCATTTTTTAACCCCTTTAATAGGGTTTGTAGAAAAAATAATGTATGATATAAGTGTTAAAAGTGAATTTATTTTGTTCGAAGAGATTACTAACTCTGCTGGCACGTCTTGGGCCAAACTTCTCTTTTCGCAAAATAAACATTCACTTTTGACACTTTTCTATCATAAATTATTATTTAATGATTTCAAAATAGTCAGTTATGGGGTGTAAAAATGTTAAAAAACATTTTCCTTATGTTGGGATATCTTGTTCAAATTAGATATGTGAACGTAAAATGTCGTTAGAAACATTGTTTCTGAATTCTTGAAGCTTATAGCTTCTGGGGTCTGGTTTCCAGGCTATGGGTTGTAGCAATTATTATTATTATTAATAAAATATTTTCCATATTTTAACAAATAAGGTCATTTTTCGTGATTTAGAAAATTGCGAATTTAACAGATACCTACCTATAATTTCACCTGTCAACTTTGACATGGCGTATTTCAAGTATTTCTGGAAAGAGAGTTGCCCTGCATAGTTGTTTCCAATCAGAATAGAAAGAATTTTCTCATGTGGAATGTGGATCCAACTTTACGACACACTGTAAACTAAAATCAAAACTTTTAGCTTCTTTTTTGATAAGAATAGGGATCCCACCAATCGCTACGTTAATATTGTCAGTTAAAAATGTATTAGGCTTTATTCGCAAAGAAGATAACAACTGATTTTTGAAGATTGATAACACTGTACAACACGAAAAAAACTTCCAGGTTTTCATATGGTTTTTCTACAACTTTTTGGTAAGAAGATCACGAATCTGCTATTGGTTTTTTTTGGGTCAGGTCAAATACTGTTGTTTCAATGTCATTCGGGTCATTCCATGCCAAATCATCACACTTTTCAACATGAAAAATGTAAAATTTACGCTTACAAGGTGAACAAAAACAATTCATAACTTTGCTTCTAATCATAGTAGATCTTTTATCTTAGGCTTGTTTTAAAGCTAAAAGAGCAGAGTTTTATAAAAAATATTGAATTCTTCATTCCAAGGTCACATGATGTGACCTTTGACCTTGAATATCTAAGAAAGTGTACCTTCAATTTCTTTAGAAATACAGTATGTTATACAGCTAGGTGTAGACTCTTTTTGGTGTAAGTTTAATTTTGGAAAGCCTTTGGGAACAGCCTTTAACACAAAACATGTACTCCTGTTACTACAGGTGAAAAGCTAGAAATTCCATTGTTTATTGCTATACACTGTGTGCGATTGGCTAATTGTTTATTGAATATAATGTTAAATACAATAACACAATAAAATACTATTAAAATCTTCACTAAAATATTTAATTATAAATTATAACTGTGGTTGCGCTACACAATAGCTTCTTCAGATAAAGACTGGTTATAAGTAAAACTTAAACCAGTCTTTATCTGAAGAAGCTACCGTGTAGCGAAAGGACAGTTACGATTTTTAAATAAATAGTTTTATTTATTGTGTTATTATGGATCTTCATAAAGTACAGGCCGAATCAATGTAATTGATATAATGTTACTTTTTTGCATGTCCCAAAGGTTTAAAATAATCTTTTCTTGCTCCTGAACATGAAAATGACTTGAAACCATAGTTCCAACGTTTTAAGGTATCAAAAATTCGAAATTTATAATTCAAATACTGTGTCATTTCTCAAGTCTCAAACAGAAGTCTTTTAGAGGTTCACAATTACAAGTTCAGCATTACAACAGTTTTTAAAGCATCGATTATAGAATTTCGTCTATGTTTTAAAATCTCAAAAATTATAAATTTCAGAGATATAATATTCGAAAACTTTAAAAATAGCAGAATGTTACAGTAAATACCAATTCCGTTGGCGGAAGATTCTTGGAACAAAACGTCATCTGTCACATGGTGAAAGCTATCCCTAGAATGCTACATGATTGTAAACGATGGGGTCTCTACCTGTCGGTTGGTTCTAGGGATTCAAAATCTCTTTTCCGTTCATTCCAAGAATCTTCCTCCAACGGAATTGGTATTTACTGTAAACGTTTAGGATTAAAAATGAAGCTTAAGTCTAAAACCGACATAGTTTTAAAATGCAGTTTAAGAAGTTTATATTGTAAAGTCTCGCTCTTAAGGTTCTAAAATTCGAAATTTCAGAAATTTAAAATTCAAGTCACAAATGTAACGTTTTAGATTTCAACTCATATCCGTAGTTTACATTGATATGTTCTGGGCGTCATTATATTGGAAACTTCCAAACATTCCATTATTGTTTAAAATGAAAACTTGGAAACTGAAACTTTGAAAATTTAGATTATCGATTTAGATTACATTAGAAACTTGGAAATTAAACTTTGAATGTCTCAGTTCTTGATATTTCATCTTTAAATGATGGAAACTAAAATACTGAACTTTAGAATTTTAGAGATAATGAAATTTCGATTCTTTGAAACTTGGTCAGTCGATATACAAATTTTGAGGCAAATAAATAATTCTGAATAAAATGTGTATTCGGCTGTGAGATCATGCAATGTTTTGTAATCTGGTGTAGCGTGTACAATTTCTTTCTTGAGATTAGTCTCTTGATTTTATCATGTGGAAGAGGCTGTACATACTTTTTATAACATCTGCTTATTTATTAAGTTATTTATCTTGCAATTAAAGACTTTTATGTGACTAAAGTTTGTGAGTGAAGTTCTCTGGTAGACTTCACTCACGAACTTGAGGTCCCCAATTGCGTTTAACGGCAAATGCGTCTACATAAACTCCCCACAGCAAAAATATGTTTTAAAAATTTCAAAGTGTATCAACTTTGTATCAATTCTCGAATTTGCCAAAGCTGCCCCTTTTCAAATAGATATTTCCGAAAACTGGCAAATCAAACACTACAAACGATGCTTTGGAAATCATGAAAAGTACAAATCCATTGTTTTAGTGATTAGTCATTAGGAGGGAGACATTTGCAAGAACATCTCGACATACCTATTCCATTGAAAACACATGTGGTATTGATTTTCGCAATTAAGGCAAATAATTTGTTGATCTGTTTCTTGTAGGTTTTTATCATTTTCCTGTTCGTTACAAGGCATTGTAGTAACGTTATTCAATTCTAAGTTCTTACATTTTCTACATATATTATTACATTTGTTTCTTCCACCAAGTTATACACATTTCTGTTGTTTCTTCTTCACCAATTGTTCTTTCCCGCTGTTCACCTTCTTGTACATATTTATATGATTGGCTAATACTGGCATTTACTTCTACTGAATGACTTTGTAATTTTTAGAGTAACTCATCAAGATCATCTTCAGTCCCTAGGCACAGTATATATAACAGTCAGTAGGTTTACTTGCGTGCGGCACTATTGATTTCATTAATCTACCTTCGAATATCACGCCCATAAACGAAGTAGTGCACCGGAGTTGATCGGTCGACATCGCCTGCAGATAATATCCAGTAACGTATTCAATAAAATACGAAATAGAATTGTTTGAATCAACAAAACTAATTGACGCCTTTGAACAATTAGTTTGTTATTAACTGAACTTAAATTAACGTACATAATTGAATATTCATTTACAAAACGAAGACTTTATTGTTAATTATGTTTCAATAAAATTATCTTTTTACTACTTTTGGATGATTTAAAATTTCTGTTAACGTCTTTTAAAGTGTAATACACTCGCAGTCGAGCGTGTAAATGATATACTATATTATTATTATATTTAAAATTATTGTACGAATGTAGAAATGTTAATGTTTTGAAGATGGATAAAACGCGTTTGACCACATTTTCATTTACACAAATATCTTGGAAGTGTTGTTGAAAAAGTATTTCCATAGATAAAATAAATTAAATAAAACTCAGGTTTGCATGTATGTACCGATAAACATTTTTAATCAAATAACCGCATATATATCGAATAAAGTTTTTTCTAATTTATCAGAAGTTTGGTAATCTTTGTCAATTAAACCAATCTCTTCGTTTCCTGATTCTGTGTTTATTCATTTCGTAATAGGGGGCATTCGCACTGCATAATTGGAGTTATACGGTACTGGATAATTTGATGTGCTCGGTCGCATGTATGAAGTATGCTTTTTATGTACTGCCGGCACCTGCCAGCTTGTTGTGTGGTGGATGGTAACTATTTGCGACAGTCATGTTACTGTATGTTATTTATACTATGCCCTAGGGATTTAATCATTTTATTGAAATGATTTGTAGAGGATAGTCTAATTTTTAGGTCTGTGCCAAATTTTGCCTTGTACCAATCCAATGTAATAATCCTATGGAACGAACAGCTTTACTGAAACTGCAAGAAATAACAGCCAACGGACCAATTTGTGTAATTATTGTCTTGCAGTCAGACTGGCAACATATTTTTGACATCCTGATTGCTTCTTGCTATAATACTGCATGTGATTGAGGATGTCGCGGTTGGCCATGAATAATTTCCAGCTCAGGCCATAGTTTTACTAATTCGACAATTATATAGTTTGCAAATTCGAGGTCATTGTCGCTTTTGTAATATGGCTGGACATCCAAATTCAAGGAAGATTTTCAAAAACTTCTAAGCTACTTCAACAGCTTTCTTTGATTTCAAAGGACGTAGGCAAATAAATTTTGTGGGATGGTCCTAATAATTTTGTAACAATTTGTATTCTTTATCCTGACATGACTGCTAATCGATCAAATCAACTTGGCCCCGAGAACAAAATTCTTTTAAAACTATAGGTTTAGTAACCAAATTTGTATGTTTCGATTTTACCTTTTTTCTTCTTAAGACGAATTTCACACGATTGTAGAAATATCCGAAAACAGGTCGTGGAATGATGTGGTCTGATTTTAAAGCAAAAATCATTTTATCTCTAGCACCATGGCCCAGTGAAATATGTGCCGAATACAATATTTCAAATAAGTCTTCTTATGGTGTCACATAGATAATATTACCATGTTTTCCGCGGAATAACGCATTACACCAAATGTCTACGACATACATATATATTGAATAAATATTTTCACTTAATTGTTTGATTTTCTTGCTTAGAAAATTAAATACGTATGTATTCCTTAGGCCACCCTGTATAGTAACCTCTAACTGTCTTTTAACAAAATGTATAAACTCTTGCATTCTATGCTTTTTTTAATTGAAACTTCCACATACTGAAAAATTGATTTCCACTAGAAATCTCCAATTTTAATAATAACTAGAAATATTTTAAATAGTTTATGCTATTATAGCTTAATAGTTGCTAAGCATAATAACAATAACCTTGATATCCATAGGTGAAATTAAACATAAACCCTTTACTAATATGAAACTAAATTAATATTATTAATTTAATTCGTAACTCTTAATAATATAATAATAAATACTTTTAATTTAAAGAAAGAGATTTCAATAGACATTCAATAATGTCTTTCATTTTGATAAACAGAAAAATGAACAATTATAAAACTGAGGCTTATAAAAACGAAAATGAAACCTAATATGTTTAGTGTTGTTTATAACACAGTCATTTACGAGCGACCCTGATCGGAATATTTGGGAATTCCAATGTTGAATTAGTCATATCTGCTGTCTGAAAGAAAAGAAACCAGTGCAAGATGGGTTATCTAATTAATTTTCTTTTAAGGCGCAGTAATTTTTGCAGTTTTGCGTTATCAAGCACGCTCTTAAGAAACAACACTAATTATAATCACTTTTATCGGTGAGAAAAACAAGAATAGTTTTTTCGCTGAATATAAATTAAAAAAAAAATAGAAAGTACTTGGTTTAATACACAAGTTCCATCCATTTGCTTATTATGGATAAAGAAATCTAAAAACACAATTGAAATCATTTATCTTTTTATTACAGACTATCTATAAATACATTTTACAACTACATTTATTGGCAATTTATTCACTAAAGCAGGAGTAGTAGCATTTGGTTTGAGCTCCTACGCTAACAATTTAGTTATAATAGTCAAGTAGTTAATTACAAAGGGATGGTTGATCAAAATTGGCAGCAATAAATAAACTTAACACATTGTTATAGATTGTTTTAATGTATAAATGACAAGTCTCTTTGTATTACTTACTTAGAATATTATAACACTATCAATCTAATACCCCAACACCGAAATAATTAATACTTCGTCAGCTGTCAAAATAATGCAAAGACATGCAACCTTAAAATAAGATCACAAGTTCTAAATAAACTGAAAACACAGTAGACACTAGAATATTTACAATTACAGTTAATTGTTTTTTCTTTGTCTCGTATTTACCGATCATCTCTACATTATTTGTTAATATAACCTAAGTGCACTTTTATACATTTGTGTGAAGCATTAAAATGATATTTACAAAACAAAACCTAATATTTACAAGATATAAATCTCTACAACAAATTTAACAAGTACTATATATCTCCTAATGAAACAGAAATAAATAGAAACGCATGTCTCTGCTACAATTACCGAGATGTTTTTTATAACAATTATTTTTCTACAAAACGTTTATATAAATTCCAACAATTTATAAATACTATTGTCGTACACGTTACAAAATGTGGGAATGCATTAGGCAATTTGCCGCTAAAATTAGGCCTGTATTAATGGCTGATGAACAGACTAGCAGGTGAAGTTAAGACGATGAGCTCTAAATATCACAATATCAACTAACACCTGCACAGTCTAAACCCAGTACAGTGCAACACTGCAATATGTAGTGGAAGGCAGAACTATTAAGACCATGTCACACAATCCCATAAAAATAATTTTCTTTAAGTTAATATACAACAAATATACTTGTGCAAAAGGCACAAGAAGTTACAAGTCACCTGAGAAATTTATATACTATAGTAGCATTCTAATAATATTCTAATAGGCTGAAGAACTAAAAAATCTTAACAAATATGCATCGGCTAAAGAAATTACTTTCACTTATAACAAATAGAAATGGTAAGAATAAACATTTTAATTTCAATTTGCTAATCTGCAACTGTCTACATTTATTTACAAAAACTAGCAAGAATGCCACTATACTATTTAATGAAAGTAAATGAAATAGGGTTTTATATTGTGACATAGCCAAGTGGTAAAATATACCACTACGAGCAACTATTCTATAGCACCAATTGTAATTGTTTTTCCTTTAGGATCATCAAAACGGTCCATTGTTTTAATATCCATCATCATAGTCAAACCGAATGTCATAATCAATGCCAAAATAAATGTTACAAATATACCAGACCAGATTGGTGCTGATGTAAATCCTACACAATCATAGGCATCTCCAAATCTATCAGTTTTATTATTTGTAGCATTTATAAATGGTTGGACCTAAAAATGAAAATGTTAAAGGTAGTTAAATGTTAAACAACAGGTTCTTCTATACATACTTGAAAACCAGGCAGAGTCAAATTCTGAATTAGATTAGAACCATTATAAAATACTTGATTATAGCAATGGTAAGAGAATCCAAATGGAGCATAAACATCTTTAATTTTTAAATGATACTCTTTACCAAACGTTTCAGGCATAGTATCATTCTTTATAATTATACTGCTTAAATTCCAATTTCTACTGGGACTAAATTTGAAGCTAAAACTGTAAAATAAAAGAATATTATTAAAATAGCTGGAGAATAATTATCAATTATTTACAAAATTTAGTACAAATTTGGAAATTGACAATAATAATATATCAAGTGATGAGATGCAATAAAAGATTTTGACTTCTGTAACTATACCAATTTTGTACTTTAGTCTCATCTTTTACAAAGTGTCCTAGAATAACTGTTTCAAGGCCTAGATTATAATAAACATTCGAAACTTCGAAAAATCAAGTATAGCATTAATTGAAGCTGGTTTACTTCTTGAGTAGCATTTGTTTTTAAAATGATTTCTGTCAAAGTATAGTATATATATTGAGATGTTATATGCTAAATAACCTATTAAATAAAATGAATTAAGATTTAAAAAAGCCCCACGTTCTGGGCAAACAATTAAACTATGAGATGAAGTTTCTAAATAAATAAAATAAATGTTTATTTGATTTTGGCTAGCATTACTAAAACATGAATACATAACATCTCAGTTTTTCCTTTACCTTTCAGGCCGACTCATTTTTATTTCGATTGAACATGAGACAAACAAATTATTGATCTTACTAATACCTGTATCTAGAAAGAGAAATTTACTACCACTGCACTTGGAATCCCACACCTGGACAAGCAGCAATCTTAAACTCTGTATGTAAAGAAAATAAAAGGATGCTTGCATAAACATCAAATGAAATAAACACATATAAATTTAAAACACAGACTTTGTATTTAAAATAATTAAAAATTTTTATGTATAAAAATTCTTTTAAAGGTTTAATACATACATACATAATCTTTAACCCCTTATACCTTTCGGTGTCAAGGTGTCCGGCACACCGAGCCGCAGAGTGGATATGCCATAATTTTGCGTACTTTTGGTTTTTTGTGTGTATTTTTTCAGATTGTTAATGATTGGCTGGTTATTGATCATGCAACCGTCATATGGTTTACTAACCTGTTTATTTATCAAAAACTAAAATACTAAGCTATACGACCTTTTATTTTTTCTTTTTCTGTATAACAGTTGCAATATTTTAAAATTCCTAATTTAAAAAAGGTTATGGCAAAATATGCTATCTGCCGTTTTTTCAAAATGTACTTTTTGGCATTAAAAGGCCACAAATAAAGTTGATCAAAGGATTTAGTTACTTTTACTTTAGTTCTTTAGAAAAATTACTTTTGAAAATCACTATGTACTATATTGATACATGCTAATACAAAATTGTTTTTGCTTCTCCTGTAAAATCACAAAAATGACAGATAACATGTTTTGCCATAACACTACTGAAGTATTTCCCATCATTTTGTGCTTATTAGATTATTAGCAACACAATGGTTAGTGGAACAGGTTTTTCTGAACGTGCAAGAGAAGTAATGGTCACAATGCGAAGAAATGGTGCTCAACTTCAAGAAATTGCAGTCATTTGGAACACTTCTAAGTCGGTCATTCAACGAGTATTGAAAAAGTTGATGCCAATTACTGTTATTAAAAAAAATAAAATGGAAAAAATTAAAAGTACCAAGTTAGACAAAACTGCTATTTTCATCACATTTGAAAAAGCATTTAATAAATCAGATGAAAGTTTATTTGAAAGTTATCATAGTTTCTTTCAGTTTATTTCATCTATGGAAATATTATTCTAAAAACACTTTCAAGATATATGTATGAATGAGAAATGTAGTTAAACATATTGTATACATATTCAATAATTAAAATTTATACATCCGTGAAATAATTTTAATTATAATTACATATATCATTTATATGTTCAAAGGTTAGTATATTACACTTATTGAGTTCAATCGATGGAATAAACTATTTTGAGCAAAAGTTGAATTAATATAAGGAACATAAAAATCATATCTGGTTCTAGTGTTGTAGTTTATGGGTATCACAGACCAATTGTAATCTTTCCAAGCCATGTTTGGGAAACATTCTGTTTTGTATCTTATAAATTACTATTATTGTATTAAAAAAATAGTCTGCCTTACATATAACAATTTTATTATTTTTAACAAGTTTAGTATTAACGTGTACTCGTATTTAAAATGTGAGAATATAACCTATTTCAAAAACATTCTCTGAAAAATTTGGAATGAGATACCTGATAATGTTGTCCGTGCTGCCTGCTGAGATTAGATTTTCCAAACCGATCAAAAGCTGTTATAAAGCTAAAGGTAACAGATTTAAGTCATATTCAAAACAAATGCTCTATGCAACATACACTCTTGTTTTAATAAATTTTTTTCATTCTAGTTCCAGCGTTCCATTTTTTAATTTCAATTTTATTAATTTGAGATTACAAATCTTACATCACATTGAATATTAATTTATTCCATATGATACAGTATCTCAATAATAGTTACAGTTATTTTAGAACACGTATGTATAATATATGAGATCGAGCCTCGATCCGGAAACAGATTCTTCGGCTCCAGGATCGATCTCATGGGGGCGTATGATCTTGACGTTAGTGCCCGTAATCAAATAAATAAAAAATAAATCGATAATGTCTCGTTTTATTTACACTTACAAATTTCTAATATTAACGAGTGCATTCTGTACATGCAGTAGCTATGAAGAATATATTTACTTTCATCATTCAAGTGACAGCTCTGCATCTGCTAAATGCACTCATTAATAGGTATCAGATACTTACGTTACTGTAATATCCTTCTTTTCTTCAGAACTAAACTGTATAAGCAAATCGGTAGCATTCTTTTCAGTAGTTTTCATAGTAAAACTATCAAATGAAACTCTAAAATATATTATATTGATTAATTATTTCTTGTTTGGTATGAACTATTTATTACTCCTTACTTAGTTCCATTGTAACTCAAAACAGGAGTTGCATTGACGTATATCATTACATCGCTACTATTATAGAGTTTGTAGGTGGTTTCTTCCTCTTCCACTTTTTGTTCTGCTTTTGGTTTGGAAGTAGATGGATTTCCTGTATCTCGTACTCGCCTATGGCTTCTCAATTCTTCTGAAGTAATCTGTAAAATGTATATTTTCTAAAATATACCATTTGTTTATTTAAACTTTACACAATCTGATGCATAGCTCTCCTTATTAATTCGCAATATAGGTGTTGAACATATGTCTTTACTTTCTAATACATTTATTTATAAATTATTTATGAATGACAGAAATGATCAGAATAGTTAATCAAATGGGAAAGATTATAATAAAGAAACGTCAAATTAAGATCAATTGTCAAATAGCGTTTACTCATTAATAGAAAAATCGAATTATGCCAAACACATTTTGGAACAGAACCACCCAATGACATCTCAAAACAACATTAAATTCTTACATTTTTGCAACAACAAACACAAATTAGACATTTTAGAAGCTTTTGAAATATACAGACATAAACGCACAGTACCTTTAATGAATGAACAAACTGAGCTTAGTAATTCTCCTTTATTAGAAGTGTTAGATATTTAGTTTTTGTATGTATTGTATCTAGTTACCTATTTTCTGTATGTATTTATCTTTAGCAACGTGTTTGTTTATCAATCTTATCTACTTTTGATAATGACATATAGTGTCGAAACAATATTGTCAGGTTAAGATATTAATAAAACTTGTGAAACTTTAACTAATCTTTGTATTTATATTATATTTCATAATTGTCAAATAAATTACAAGACCAACGATCCCATAAATGACTTGTTACATCTGTTACTTGGCGCTCTTTTGCTGTGATATTTAAACAATTATCGTGCATCATTCTACATAATAGATTTTTAATAATATACTGCCATTTGCTAATCCTAACCATTACCTAATATTGTTTCTAGCTAATGCTGACTTTGACTTTCATAAATAAGTTCAAATAAAGGATGGTTTTCAGTTTGAATTAAGCGCATCATATAGGAGTGAGTGCTCAAAAGTACGTTGAACGGAAAAGTGCATTTTTCTTTTCTGAATATGTCCCGGAAGTACCCAAAAAAGATTTTCTTTATGTATGGAAGAGATAGGCAAAATAGTTCTGCAAAAGCTGTACTAAAACTACAATTTTGAGATTTTTCTTCAAGGATGGATGGATAATATTTTTCAAGATATATTTGTTTAAAGCTGATCATTTTGCTTGAAAATGATAGTATCTAAACTTAAAAAAGTCCTAGTTAATTGCTAAAAAATTATAGCTTAGAAACATTACGCCCTCGTTAGGGTATGGCCATCTCTGTTCTATATGTATTACATGCAGAGTACTAAACAATTAAACGGTTTCTTAATATAAGTCCATTCTTAATAATAAAAAAAAATGTTTGTCTATTCATAACCTCAATTTTATTCTTTATGGGTCTCAGAACACTTTAAACATCAGAACATTATGAGTAATAGACTTCCAACACAGTATTCCGATTTTCATTCAGACAGTATACATACCGGTAGGCATCTGCCTTCTTTATTTTTGTTCTTTTCCAATCGATCAGAGCTGAAAAACCCCCAAGTCCGGTTCTACAAAAAATAAAATTAGAAACTCCCGGTTCAGGGGTTTTGTAATTTCGATGAGGTTCTTGGGGCTCCAGGAGTTCATGTATTTGCTTAAAATTGATTACCTTCTATACTCCATTAAACAGAATAAATGTTATACTACGAAACATCAAACAAAAGAATATACTAACCAAACATAGAAATCATAGATTAACGTAAGAATTCATAGAAAAATGTACTGGCTGAATGGATGTGGTTTCCAAAATAAAAAAAAGTAAGAATTTTAAAAAGGTCCTTCTCTATCTAAACTCTTTGCAACTTGCAAACTAGAAAGAACATTTGCCCCGAGAACCTTGTTTTTATAGAACGGTTCTGGCACAGGTTCTTAAAATTTGCATTTCAGTTACGGTTTCGGTTCTAGTTTTGTAATTTCAATGAAGTTCTCGGAGTTTGGTTTGGTTTTCCAGCTCTGCTACCGGTAAGTCAGTTTTAAAAATATGACTTCATAACAAATTAAATTAAAGGAAAATAAGAAGAAGATGGGTGTAAACGGACGAGAAATTGGACAGGCAAGTGATCAAATGGTGTATATCAATCATGAACTCACTTTTGATAATCAAAAGCTTTTTAAACATGCAAGAGATACAAAGAAGATATTGAAATATAAGTTTTGCTGGTTTTCGAAAGGGAAAATATTCTTGTGAAAAGATGAGGATGGTAATGTAATTGAAATAACTTCTGAAGAGAGATTGGAAGAACTGATTACAAAAAACTAGAAAGCTCAACAGAAAACATAAAACATAATAAACCAAAAAATAAAACCTATCAAAAAAATAAGGTTAAAATCAGCCTTATACACCAAAATGTTCAATCACTAGGAAACAGCATTGACAAAATTGTAGATATGTTAAATGATAACAATGAATGCATAGGTCTTTGTATAACTGAGCACTGGAAAACAGTGGATCAACTTAAACTACTAGGAATCAAAGGATTTAAGTTAGCAGCTTATTTTTGCAGGGAAGATAATGAACATGGAGGTTCAGCTGTATATTTAAGAAATGATATTGAAAGTACACAACGCAAACCTCTTTGCGATTTATCAAAGAAAGGCGATTTTGAATGTGCTGTAACAGAATGCAAAATAGAACAAACACGCTTCCTAATAGGCTCGATATATTAACCTCCTAAGGGAGATATAAACACATTCTTAAACAGGATCGAACAACTACTATGCAGTATGATTGAAGAAAATAAAACTATATTCCTAGCAGGCGACTTTAACATAAAAATGGACGAAGAAAATAATTGCAAAAAAGACCTGTTGTTTTTGATGAATTCTTTCAACCTAAAACAAACCATATTTGAAAAAGCGTGAATTACAGCAGATGGAGGAACTTGCATTGATAACATATATACTAATAGTGAATACCAAGTAGCAAGCATATTAGAAACACATATATCGGACCATACAGCACAAAAATTAGTTATTTATTTAGAAGAATCTAAAAATAAGTTCGCATTCAGACGATCCTTTACACAAGACAACAAAATGGAGTTTTCGGCAGCCCTACAAGAAGAAAATTGGGAAAATGTATATGAAATATCAACCCAAGATGTTAATATGCAATGGCAACTTTTTGCAAATACATTTATTCGTCTTTTTAATCAGTGCTTTCCAATTAAAAAAAAAGTATATAAATAAAATAAACTTATACAAAAGAGTGAATAGTCAAGAGCTAACACAATGTAAACAGAGACTAGATGCGTTACTGGTATTATCAAGATATCGTGATGAATATAAGGACATGTATAAAAATTGTAAAAAAGACTATGATAAAATACTAGTGAAAGAACGGGCAAATAAATACGATGATAGAGTGAAAAACTCAGATAATAAAACGAAGTGCATGTGGTCAATATGTAAAGAAATAACTGGACAATCACCCTCGGAAGATAGCTGCCATATTGATGAAGATCCGGAAATAATAGCAAACAAGTTTAATGAGCATTTATTAAAAGTAATACCTGAACTGCTAAAGACGATCAAAAATATTCCTTTTACCTGTGATATTTTAGAAAATGATAAATCAATGTATTTAAAACCTGTAAAGATTGAAGAACTGCTACAACTATCTCAACATATTAAAAATAAACATAGTAGTGGGGAAGATGAAATTCCTACTTCAATAGTCAAATTTTGCCTGAAAGATATTAGTGCCATTCTTTGCTACATCATTAATAATTCACTTGGGCATGGAATATTTCCAGATCAATTAAAGTTAGCTCTTGTAAAACCAATTTACAAAAAAAAGGGAGACCACGCAGTATTAGACAACTACAGACCAATAAGCCTTTTATCAAGTTTTTCTAAAATATATGAACTTGTCGTCACTTCCAGAATCCTTAACTTTATGAACAGCTGTAATTTGTTTGAGAACAGTCAACACGGATATTTAAAAGACAAATCCACAACCACTGCAATATTCCAAGTTTCAAAGCAATCTGATGAAACCCATTTTCCATAAGGATTCTGCGAGGGCCTTTAAAATTAAATTAAAAAAAATTATACAAAAGATTACTTCAATGTCTCATTTTATAGATTTAAATTTTCACAGCTAATAATCACGTCGAAACTATTAATTTATAAAGATTAATGGCCCATAATTTAAAAAGTAGCTAAAATATCAGGGTTTTTAATGCAGTGGAGGCCCTTCTAAACCTACTTTTGATTTTTTAACTGCCAAAGCTATTTCTTAAGCAAAAATGAATGTTTTTTGCTGATATGACATTTATTTTCCATCCCAAAATCTACCCTAAATAAGTCAAAAATAGCATGGATTCTGGAGCCCCAGAGTTTTTATTCAGCTTTATATTTGTTTATATTTCCCCCTTTCACTCCCACCGCCGCCAAATTAAAATCTTAAATGGCACTACTATACTTGTGATAAATCGTTTTAAGTCTAATTTCATTCTGAATAAAGTGGTCATCATGTTTTGAGAAAGTTATCAAACAAAACCATCTAATCATGTGTGTATTTATGTGTGTTTAAAGACATTAACATTCCTGTCAATTTTTGTGTCAATTATTGCATCAATAGTCTTATTGATTTTCTCAAAATGGCCTTCACTTTGGTAAAATGAACTGAAATAGTAATTCTTTATGGAAGATGTAATGAAAACAATAGCAGCACTGCAACTACGTTTAATGAAAGGCATCCAGATAAATGTTTCTCATAAGTACGTGGAATTGCTGCCTAAATTTTTGGAAACGGAGCTGTCATTAATAAGAAGCAAGTAGCCAGCAGATGATGGGGATAGAATTGTGGCTGAAATTAAGTTGCTTGGACATTTTGTCACAGACCCATGTAAATCAGATCGTAAAATGGATGCACAAATCTAATTATCGGTTGGTTCTGTACATAATATCTTGAAAAAAAAATTTCCTTATAAAATGAAAAATGACTCGAGAACTTGCTGAAGATGACTGATAGAAGAATAGAATTCTACGAAACTATCACCAATCCAATAAATACAAACAAAATTTGTATAAAAAACCTATTTGTAAATATTAGCGAGTCCAATTCACATGCTGCTCAATACATCGTGTGGGCAACGCTTCCTTTGGTCGCTCTCCACAGGGGAAATGATGTAATATTTCTAGGGTTGCAGCCGCATTATCTCGGCAACCGTGAGTGCAACACGACTGTGCACAATATTGTTCTAAAACTTTCGACAAAATCTATTCAAATATAGGATGAACATTTCGAAGTGGTTCCAACTGAATACTTTAAAAATTACTTTCTTATGTACCAGTGAACACTTTTGACAAGAATATCACAGTTTATCGGGACAACCGTAAATGCAAAACGACTATTCAAATGTCTGAAGAACATTTTGAAGTGGTTTTAACTGAACATCGTTTTCTCGTGAACGTGGTTTATGTTGACAGCCATGAGTAAAAAACAACTGTGCTTGGTATTTTGTATAAAACAATGTTGAATAGATGGAAATCTATTCAAATACAAGTATAAAGAAAATATCACAGTGGTTTAAACACAAACTTTTTTTGTGTAAACGCACGGAAGTTGCAAAATGACGCAAGCAAAAATGGAAAGAAATCCAAAAGAGAGGCAAGAGCAAGTAACGAGAAAGGTAGAAGCCAAAGACACCTTCCTCTGGGGGAACATCATTAGGATGATCTCTGTGATAACATTGCCTTGATTAAATTAAAATATAGCGAATAAAAGACGCCATTCATTTACTCGTCATTAATTCGTTATTCAAGGTTACATTCAGCCGCGGATCACATTTTGTGACATAATTGTGACATTTTGAGGTTAGATTCGCATGATTGTGACATTCTTAATGATCCTTATTATTATTATTAGGGATTATACATCGATTTGGATGTTTTTGAGGCTCGTCACTTCAAAAACCAAACAATCCCGTTTCACTGGAAATGGAAAGAGTGTAGGATCCTTATGAAACCCTCTATCAAGTTGCAAGACTATGGGAACGAATACAAAAAGGTCTATTTTCATAACATCGAACAATCACATTCAAATTTAAATTCAGTAAATTCAAATTTATTATTATAGTTATTTTTTTTATCATAGACCTCTATGTTGATTGTAACAAATTAAATAAACGTTTTGAAACTTGACTCGACTAGCTCGTATCAACTCTCTGATCTGCAAGCTGTAGATCTTTGCTCCAAACTGATGGTTCAGTCAGGAATATGTTTTCCTGTGCCCTTTTCTATCTTTCTTAGAAATTAGTAGCACCATCAACACTTCTTAGTAAGGCAAGTGTTTTGTTACAATTAATATTGCTCCTAACTAGTCAGATCCCTCTTCAAAAAATATGTTTCAGGTCATGCCCCCCCCCTAAGATTAAAAAACTAGCTTTGTGCCCGATTCATTTCTAAAACTTTATTAGATATACAAACAAATAAATAAAAGTATACGTTACTTTAAAATAGTGTAATACAATAGGGCTAGCGTTTCTCTCGCCCATGCTTATTACATACCACTGCTCCCGACAAACGTACCTGTTATGTCTCAGTGTTAAAATGCACCAACAGAGGACTAAGTCAGGGATGCCACAGGATTTGTAGTTTAATTTCAGTGACAAGTGACTTTCCCAATAAAAAAGTGACTATTTTCGTTATTCACTTTTTAACAATGATCATCACAAATAAGAATAATTTTATTTAAAAAAAAAAACTCTTTTATCATATCGAGGGCATCAGGATCAGATTCATGCCATACAAAACATACGCCTGTTTGTGACAACACACAGGTCGACACCAGAAATCAATACGCCATAAAAATTTAAAAAATCACAAATTTGTGTCCTCGATATGTTAATATCGAACTTGAAAATTCACAAACGCAATTTATAATACAACGTTTAAATATTTTATTTATGTTAAAATAATAGTAAGTAAAATGTATATGCTGAATGATTAGATTATAAGAGAAATGTAAATAAATCTTCGTTTAAATTACGAGATGTGGTTTCTTTATAGGCCAAATAGTCCCCTGCCCTTACTAGGCAAAGTATTTGAGAATTCGGCTTTAGAGAAGGCCATTCTACAACTTAGCAAATATATAGAATACTAAACCAGATATCAAAAAGCCTCGAAGAGAAAAAAATACTGTACAGCTGTCTTTTTAGATGTAACCCATCAGGCATTTGATAGGGTAGGCATACTAGGTTGCTATACAAATTAAAAAAACTGTTGCCAATCAAACATCTATATCTACTTTTCGGCGCTTCCGCAGCATTTGATATCATTTTCAGGCTGGATGAACTTTTCCGTACATACAGATGAAGTGCATATAAATTTTTCAGTAACTCACTTTTGCAGTATATGCTTACATGCCACTTTGGAATGGTCTTGCGCATGTTTTCTGAAAAGAGTTACAGCCAACTTATCATTAACCTTTTGTTAAGTTAACAAATTTGAAGTCAGAGTGTTCGTGGCCGTGTGCTGGCACTATTAGGTATACTGCGAGAACGATTTCGTAGCTTAATAAGCTTTTTTTTTTCGAAAAAACAATTACATTGTTAATAAAAAAAAAGTTGCATATAAATTCACTTGAAATGTAATAATTTTTTGTATAATTCAAAATTAAAATTTTATAAAGTTAGATATGTAAAAAATATTCAATCAATATTTTTAAATAAAATTTTAAAATTCACTCTGATTAAGAAAAGTGACTTTTTTTGTTTAAAAAGTGACTTATAGTGACCAGAAGGTTAGAAAGTGACTTTAAGTGAGTTAAGAGGGCAGCCCTGCACTAAGATAAATACATACAGGTAAACCTGTAGACACGTTATAGAAGAGTGTTAAAATGTTTATTTCAAATATGTAATTACTGTTACCTCAAAAAACTCGTTTCATAGTATAATTATTATCGATTGTACAATTTGGCATTGATTGGATGAGTTTAGATTGAAGAGATTTAATTGGCTTAAATTTTGTGAGGGGGGAAAATAGTCTACGTAATTGAATGTGGTGTATAAAGTTATGTACCGATGTTTATGTAGATGTAGTAAAAACCAAGATTAACAAATAATACATAATTTACGATACTGAGCGAAGATTTACCGACATTTAGTACTCACAGACAGAATGTGAGGTTAGGTTTTATACCAGTGTTGCTATTGCATACTTGTTAAATAAATAATGATTCTAGATAGTAATTTCTCCAACTTTGTTTTCACTGACCAATTTAATTACCCACTTGCTTTTACTTTAACCCGTTAACGATGAAATTATTTCTTTTCAATTTTGTTTTGTAAAAATTATACACGTTATAAACGTTGCTAACATTTAGTTTTTAAAACCATTTAGTATCACAAAATGACAATTGTTTGTTAATTTCTTGAAATGATCTCCTATAAATAGGAAGCTGGACATTAGCCTTATAAGTACAAGAATTTTGAGCAGGCTGGTTCTGCTTCGAGATTCATTTAGTGTGAAAAAAGTTGGTGATTTTAATTAAGTAGCTAGTAAAAAATTTTTGTTTTAGAAGCAAGGGAATGATCCACAATATGATTATGTGATGTGTTTACTAGAAACACCATTTTTAAGGCGTAATGAAGTAGAACAGCAACACATTTTAGAGCAATGTTCGACACCAAAAAATTGATGTTATGTATGTTGAAAAATTACAAAATCGGGCTTTTCATAATTTTGGGTATGGAATGCATTAAGTGGCTCTGTGGCAGTAATTACTGAGAACTGTTAAAAATGTATGGTTAAAACAGTACAGAGGTGTAAAAAAATATAACGATTCAAAAGAACATATTAAAAAATTTCTAGGTCTTAAGCATATTGAACATAATGCTTCTTCAGTTATATAAGCTTTGCAAGAACACCCATATTTAAATACAATTTTATACAATGGGAATGTAAAAAAAAATCGGCAACTTATGTGTTATTTAATTGACTTTACAATTTTATTCAGGCAGTCATATTGCCATTTCGAGGCTATGATGAGTTGACTACTTTAGATAACCGTGGCAATTTTAAATAAATATTTGAGTGCTTGATTAAGAGCTCAATGTAGAAATCAGCGAACATGCTGAAGAAATTAAAAACATTTTTACTGGTCAGTAAGAAATTATTCAAAATCAATTAATTTCTTGTTGCGATAATTATTTAAGAGAATCTATTTACAGTGAAATTAATAATGCAAATTATTTTTAATCACAATGTCCCATTACTGGGCATAAATAAGTTTGAGATGTCATAAATGTCAGTAAAATTGCCAAGATAAACAAAAATTGCAAAAAAACAATAAATTTTATTTTGAATGCTGGATTACATATTTAGCAAATAGTGAATACAAAAAAAGATACTTACCTATTTTTGTTTTTGGTACAAAAGCAACAATCTTTATTGTGGCACAAGGTAGACTATACCTCTACCAAGCAAGTAAGAAATGAGTCATCTTCGTAATCACACCGGAATAAAGAAATACGACCCGAGGTGTGATAAGATAAGAGTGAAAATTTTACGTAGCTAAGAATTCAGTAACGAATGCTAGATCCCAACAGATTTTCATTGCTTCATTCACATTTATTTTTAATTAAAAAGGAGTTTGTTCTGCTTATGAATCTGTCTAGCTCATTTATTGTTTATTTTATCATTTAGATTACAGCGTGACCTTTGTGTAATTCTAGATACATTTTACATTTTCGCCCACATGTTTGTGATGACTCATTTCTTGCTTGCTTGGTAGAGGTATAAAATGAAGGCTGGTCAATAAACATTTTGAAAAAAGCCTGCAGCAGTAATTACTCATAACACTTAAAATGTCTCATTGCTACCTCTTCAATGAGTTCTCAGAAGGCCGAATGTAAACTGTCCTATAAATTGGACGCTGGGCGTTAATGGGTTAACAGTAGAGAAAACAAAAAAATTAAAACTAAAAAATTTATAAAAATGAAAAATACTAGTATTTCTTTTTCAGTTATGATATACTAATTTTGGTTTATTTTGAAACAAAAATGGTTTCAATTCCGGTTTGCAAAATATAACGGCTTTTTTTTTCGGGTACTGATTCCGGTACGGTTCAAGCCCCTGCCTATAATTAAATAATTTAAATTTTCAAAAATGAAAAATTCGCAACACCTGAGTCATAGATTTAAGAAAAATGTAAAATGTACAGGATGCCACAATTAAAAAATCCAAGTTATTGGTATTTCTAACGAAACTGGAAGCTGGCTATTTTGACCCTACTCGTCAGCATCAAAAAATGTTCTCTGGAGAGATAAAGGAGGCAGGTTATAATATTTTAATATGTTTTCATAATTATTCCTATCAAACAGTATGTTAAATTTGGAACATAAATATTTAATGAACTTTCTTTGCACTTTTTCAATACGGCATTCATGTGTTACATAAAAAGGTGACCAGATTATTGTACAATATTCGAAAAGAGATCTTACAAAAGCCGTGTATAATATTATAATTGTTCTTAATTCAGTAAAGTCATTAGTATGACGTGTTACAAAACCCAACATTCTGTTAGCCTTTAAAACAGTTTCATTTAAGTGTAATGAAAAACTTAACTCGTAATCAAGGTGAACGCCTAAATCTCTTATAGACACTACATTTTCTAGAGCAACATTATTTATGTAATAGGTACTATAAGTAGTAATAATTCGCTTCCTAGAGAACTTCATTGCTTTGCATTTGCTTACATTTAATTCTAACCCATTATTTTTACACCATTTAATCACAGACGATAAGTCTTTTTGTAACAGAGTACTATCAGCTACCGAAGTAATACACTTATAAATTTTTAAATCGGCAAACAATAAAAACAAACTGTGATTTATGTAATTTTTAATGTCATTAATGTAGATTGAAAACAGAACTGGTCCTAAGTGGGATCCTTGTGGTACACCTGATAACACTTTAATTAATTGTGATCTTGCGTTATTTATCTTAACAAACTGTCTACGATTTTTGAGATAAGATTGCAGCCATCCTAGTAAAGGGTTTCCTATTCCAATCATCTCTAATTTATGTAATAAAATATCAATATCAACTCTGTCGAAAGCCTTGCTTATGTCAGTATATATGCAATCAACTTCAAAACCTCTTTCAATATTATCTATCACAAAATTGGTAAAAATAAATAAATTAGTAGCTGTAGAATGACCTTTATGAAAGCCATGTTGTTCTTGTATAATATGGTTTTTAACTGATTCCATAAGTACATCGCAGATTACAGATTCAAAGACTTTTGGAATGGAAGATAAAATGCTTATTGCTCTGTAATTAGTTACTTGAGATCAGATACCATTCTTATATATAGGAACCACATCAGAAGTTCTCCATATATCAGGAAAGTATGAAGAGCATAATGATTTGAAAAAAATAATTGAGAGTGGTAATGCCAACGAATTGCTGCAATGTTTATACTCAAGTCAACATCATAAGTATGATTTTTTAATAACAAATTTGATGATGTACTCACTTTTGAATCTAAATAGACCGATTCAAAATAGGTAGCAAATAATTTAACTATATCTGATGGTGTTTCTGCTTTAGTGTTACCTATTTAAATGCATGGTTTTTGGTATACTATTAATTGACTTCAAAGAATTTACCTCGAAATTTACATAATTCCAAAATGCTTTAGGATTTTCTACAATATTCGTTTCAATATTTCTTATATAATTTATTTTGCATTTATTAACAGAACCTTTACTTTGTTTTCTTAAATTACTAAAATAAGAATAATCATTTAAAGAACCTGAACTTTTGTACTTTTTGTGAGCAATATATTTTTGTTTTATTAGTAGCTTTGTTTCATTGTCCAACCACCGTGGAAAATTATTTGAATTTTTAAACAAACGTAATTCAACAAATATGTGAATAGCTGACCATATTATTTCATAAAATTTATCAATGCAGTCATCTACAATATCATACTCAATTAGAATTTCCCAATTAATTTGCATGAGAAAATTATTAATTTCATTATAAGGAGCAGATTTAAAATTAAAATTATATATCACAGGAAGAACTTGAACAATCAATGTTTGTATCACAGATATTGATTAAAAGTGAGGGATGGTGTCTATCACAAAGCAGTATTGGTTGACTAGAGGTGACTAGAACTGATTCAGAATTACAGGACACTAAATCTAGCACTACACTATTGTCATTTAAAATATTATTAAACTGAAACATACCACAATAATTCACAGTATCACAGAAGGATTGACTTATCACAGATCTTAAATCACATCATGAATAAAAAATAAAGTTTATAATTGCAAGCTTTGAAATTTTAAAGCCAGACAAACATGATGAGATCACATATTACTGTGTATTTTTCTAGTCCAAACCCACCATTTCCAAGCGCCCAGTTGTGTTACATTGTACTATTGCAAGTTAAATTGCTTTGCTTGGTTCACATAGTGGTTTTCGTTTTAATAACTATAAGATACATTTCAAATGATGACTAATTGTAATTCATACAACACGTATAAATAAATAAAATTGTGTAGTTAATTTACCAGCCATCTGTAATTCAGCCATCATCTAACGGGAGTTTATTTAATTTCATTTAAACGTGACCTTACATATCTGGTACTGTAAAATTCCACATTTGGCAATTTTGTTAATTCATTTTTCGATAAAGAGTAAAACGTGATAAAAAAACACAAATATATTAAATCCTTATCACATTAATAGCAATTTTATTAATTGTATGCATGCAGTTTTAGGTACGTATTCACTATTAATTGAAAAAGTGAGACATTACAAACCACGTGCTTCAGATGGACATAGATACCCGAAACGACTGGCTTCGTCCCTAGACCAAAACAAACAAGGATAGCGCAGCATTCAGTTCTCGATTCCCTTTTATGCAATTTTATGAAGCTCAACTATCCTAGATAATTTAGATGCACCACTGATATTTTTTACGACATATCATAACATACTAAACAGTTATTAATGCGTTCTTGTTATTAAAAAACACTGGAGTACGCAATGACAGTGAAAAGAAATGAATAGTATAAGTCATCTGGTTAACTGACCTCATAAAATTGTATTGTACCCAGGATCATGTTGCAGAAATGTAAACGTAACAAAACATGAAACTCGAAATAAATTCAAGGACTATAACAGAATATTTTACCTGATTTTTTACAGAACTTTTGAATTCCTAATCACGTAAATTAATTAAATTAAAGGGAGTTTGCATGAATGTGTGTGACTTTGAATTTAATTTAAAAAACAAAAACCATCCGACTTTTTAAGAAAATTACATTAACGAAATTACATTAAGCGATGTGGGAATCCCACGAACTATCACATGATGCTTTGTTTTGATTAGGTACATTAATTAAACATTTTAATAATGAGAACTCCAGGTTTTTAATGTACGGCGAATTTTTGCAAAGACTTGACCTACACCTATATCCTTTTCTTAATCGTCAGCGTTCTGGGAATTATCATTTGACTGGCTGACCTCATAAAATTGTATTGTAAAAAAATCAGGTTGCAATGTAAGCATAACAAACCATAAAACGTCTTGTTTGAAGAAAATAACAAACACTACTGTATGTGCTAAAAATGTTATACCCGTCTTTATTTGCATTTTTTTCCGAAAACTACGCTTCTGAGAAAAAAATGTTATAAGGATTTTTTGTTTGTCTTATCGATGTCTAACTACCTGCCGCGTTCGATGTGCTTATTACGAGACACCCTGTATAACTGACGACGCTGTAGACTTCTGATCACTGTAGTCAAGTTACTTTGACAATCTTTTACAAATATCGACTAATTTACAAATATATAAAGTTAAGTATCAAGTCTTAAAATTGATTAAAAATCTCCACCACAAATTAAAAATGGTTTCAATATAATGCCAAGTAGTGTACATACCCACGAAGAATGACGGCCAGTATATAAAGTTAAAATATCTTTATCTTCGTTAGCCAGCCTCTTATAAACAGCAGCAATATCTTTGTCTGAAATTCAGAAATTAGTGAAATTACCAATGCTAATTAATAGAACTTACCATGGCGTTTTAACATCTGTAAACGATCTTCTCCTTCACGTGCATCATTAAGATCAACCACAAGAACAATACCATCACGAAGTACAAAATTATGATCATCGAGAATTGTCTTGATTGAAGTTTCAATAATCGTTTTTCTATCAGGTAATTCTTTGATAACTTTAAGGGGATGGAATACATATGGCCAATAACTAACTTGTGCCGATTCTTTCTGTGTAGATAGATGTGTGAATGGTGTTTTTCCTTCGCTATCATGTAACGTAAAGTCTTCTGAACTTAACTATAAAACGGTGTTAGTAATACTGGCTAAGATTTCCATCTAATAATCTACTTACGTTTTCCTCAGCAAATAACAATATAGGAGTTTTTTTTCCTGCTCTTTCCATTAAAATATTTTTAAACGATTCTGGACTAACTCTTCCTAAAGCTGGTACAACTTCTGAATACCTACAAGTTGGAAAATAGGTCAATTATTTGGAATACTTTTTGTAACTATAAATGCAGATTTACAGATACGGTTACAAGAGGGAATTAATAAGAGTTTAGAAAGGTTTTCAAGGAATATATTTGGTAGGTGTGGCAAAAATAAGATCTTAAAAGTAAACTTACTGTGTGGTTTCCCACATAATGACGGGTAGATATTGCGTGGAACTTACACCGATGAGGGAAATAAAAACATAAATAGCTAGCACTAATAAAGTAAAATTTTGTTCACTCATTTTTACACTATTTCAGTTTTTACACTTGCAATCACAGACTCTTCCCTCCGATCACGTGAAAAATTAACTGTTTGACGATCATAAGGTTTAAAGTGCTGTAAATAGATTGCTCCCAAGTGACATCTACAAATCGTAAATTCTCTCATCGATTAATACCAACTTTTAGTTCTTTTCACAAAATTTACTTCCAACTATAAATTCTATTTAAGTAATTCTAGTACGTACTTCTTAAAACTAGATGTCGCCTAAATCGAGATTAAAACATTTTGCCGTAAAGTCTGAACAAAGTTTTAAAAAGTTTTTAATTTTATTTTTAGAAGTTTAATAATTAATTTACAGCTGTACTAAAGCGCCACGATATTATTTGTTTGGTATTGTTCTAAATTCTTCACGTGTAACATAACCAAACATAACGCGTTTGCGATATCTGCTATATTGGTTGCCTTACAGCCAGGCGTGTATTTAGCTATTTTTTAAAATTTGACGTGCAAGTTAACTACTATCTATTTTTTCTAGAGTCCTCTAACTTTGAAAGCGTATTGCTCTGGAACTACTGAACCGAATTAAATATTTCTAAAACGAGCAAATATTAAATTCATTTCTACATACTACAGTAAAATATTATATTTCTAACTGGTATACTTTTGTTTTTATCGGACGATACGCAATAAAAGGTACCCATTTTTAGGGACAATTTCATTGAAAGTAATAAGTTCACTAATTTCTTTCTCAGAAAGTATATGTCATATATCTATGAGATTTTTGTATGGGTTAGAAAGGAACCTTGCGGTTCTTATGCTATTAACTTTTAGACAAAAAAGCGTTTTATTTAAGATTTATGTGAAAAAATAGGAAACTATGCGTTCTTGTTTATTAATAGAGATAGCGTCAATTTTTTTCGCTAAATCCACACTTTTCATGTGTAGACATTATTTTTTTCAAAAAAAATGTTCCTAATTTTAATAATAAAAATGCGGAAACAAAAAAACCATTTTTGATGACCAGCGGTTTCGACAAAAAATGTTTTTTTTGTTATTGCACTTTTATTGTTAAAATTCGGAACATTTTTTTAAAGAAAATAATGTCTACATATGAAGAGTGTTAATTTAGCGAAAAAAACTTGACGCTATCTCCATTAATAAACAAGAACGCATAGTTCGCTATTTTTTCATATATATCTTAAATTAAACACTTTTTTGCCCGAGAATTAATAGGATAACAACCGTAAGACTTCTTTCTAACCCCTACAAAAATCTCATAGATATATGAAATATACTTTCTGAGAAAAAAAAATTAACTCACTCTCAATGAAAGTGTCCCTAAAAATGGGCACTTTTTATTATGTATCGTCCGATAAAAATAAAAGTATACCAGTTAGAAATATGATATTTTACTGTTACATGTAGAAATAAATTTACTATTTGATCGTTTTTAAAATATGTAATTTGGTTCAGTAGTTTTCGAGCAATACGGTATCAAAGTCAGAGGACTCTAGAAAAAAAATGGATAGTAAGTATGAATTAGTTAGTTTGTAAACGTAGGGTCAACCGGGGTAAATATGAAAAACCAAAAATTTGGGGTAATGTGAAACATGTTGATAACCACTCTATATTTGTTATTTATTTGACCATATTTGACCATTTAAGTTCTATATCGTCGCGGAATATTTATGACATTGAAGAAATAGATGATAAAGTTAATTTTATTATAGATAATATAATTGTTGTCCTAAATATATGATAACACATGACAATGACACAATCGGGATTTAGACGAGGTTACGGTTGCAACACGGCTTTGTTAAGTGTTACAGATGATTTGATTCGAGCTACGGATCAAAGAAAAGTTTCAATTGTGGTACTTTTGGATTTCAGTAAAGCATTTGACACAATTGATCATACAGTTAGCATTGCTTCATTACATTGGGCTTGGTAGCCGAACATTATCTCTGCTCCAAGATTAAGAGTGGTCGTTATCAGACTGTAGTTTCGAATCAACAAAGGTCTGATGCTTTACTGATTATTTCTGGAGTGCCGCAAGGATCAATATTAGGCCCCTTATTATTTTCTATTTATACGTCGCAATTTCCTAATGTATTAAAGTTTTGCAATTATCATTTCTACCCAGACGATTTACAAATCTACAAAACATTTGACATACAGAATCTATTAAGAGCATGTGATGAAGTTAATACAGATCTGAAAGCCTTGTTCAATTTATCTAAAAATTACGGCTTAAAATTAAATCCAGTTAAATGTGTGGCATTGGTTTTTGGTAGTGATGGGAACTTGGGTGTCGAGTGTCGTGATACTGTTCGTGGTCGTGACACTTGAAGTGTCGCGACACTTCGTGCCGAACAGTATCGCTCTTATTAGTGTGTAATTCGAAGTTGCTTGATCATTCTTACAAAGAAATTAAAGGCAGATTTGTTGAACTGACCAACAAGCATTGAATGAGACGTACAAATAAAAATATTTTGTTGTGAATTTTTTTCTTTTGTATTAGTATAATATTGACGGTGATAATTTTTTCTTGGGTTTACCGCAAAATAAATTAAAATCAATAATTGAAGTTGAATAAGTTCCTCATGTACCTAATTATTATTTCAGCTTCTTATATTTATACCTTATAATGTATTTTGAAGAAAGACTACTGTCGAAACACGTGTAAATAAATACAATGATCATTAATTTTAATTAATTCAATTTATTTTGCTAAAAACACAAAATAAAAGTATGTATCATCTTCAATCTTAACAAAAACACGTTCTCTAAAGACCAACGTCGTCAGCGAAATTACATTTTTAAATAGTTTTTATAATAAATCCAACGAATCAAGTCTATTCATTACAAGTTATTTATAGAATTCGTTTCTTTTCTTTTAAATTTCTGTTTCATAATATGTATTTACTTTTATAAATAATTTAATGTCTTTTAATGTACTTAATGCATAAATATATAACCATAACAGAATTTACTCATATAATTGTTTTTTAATCCATAGTTTGCTTATGATTTATGTAGCTATGAATCTTGACTGCTTCTCGTTTCAATTGGATTACATTTACACTAGTGCGTGCATGATGTAAAGGCGAAGTGTCGTTAAAGTATCATGAAGAGTCGACACTTCTGACGTCATAATGGTTTCGACTCTCAAGTGTCGTGACACGCGGGTAGTGTCGAGAACCCATCACTAGTTTTTGGTAGAGATGGTGACCGATCAAAAGTAATCGACAGCATAGTTCTTCAAATAAATAACGATAATGTTCCTATCGTAGTCTCTGCAAAAAATTTAGGACTGACACTTGATCATACATTACGATTTAAACAACATATCTCAAAATGCTTGCAAGGTGCATACTGCAATTTACGCTTGATATACCAACATCGTTACTCTCTCAATAGAAAACTTAAAATAATGTTGTGCAATTCCCTTGTCTTATCAAAATTTGATTATTGTGACGTAGTTTATACTCTTTGCTTAAGCTCTCGAGACATAAGTCGAATACAAAAAGTGCAGAACTCGTGTTTGCGCTTAATATATAGTATTAAAAAAATGAAAGAATTTCACATAAATTACCAGAAGTTCCTTGGTTAAATATGCAAAACCGACGCCAATTACATTCGCTATGTTTATATCACAAAATACTGATAACAAAAGTTCCTCCATACTTATGTAACAGAATCACTTTTCGTACTGATATACATCATCTGAACCTGAGACATAGGGGAATGTTAAGTCAACCTAAAATAAATTCGGAATTAGGACGACGTTCCTTTTCGTATTGTATTGCTCATTTCTATAACGATTTTCCGGATGATCTCAAATTTTAAAACTTCCGAAGTTTTGCGCAGGTTTAAAGGAATTATTATTACTGAATCAATAACAAAAAAAAATGTTTATATCATATAGGAATATTGTTACTTGACAATCATACTATTACTATTTATTTCTGGTTTGGTCTGCCCTGACGCATGTATGTACAGTGAAGTACTCGCTAATTCGGACTAATTAAAACATGAGCAATCCGTATCATCGCGATTTCCGGATCACCGCGTCCGTAGAATTACAATGTTTTATTTGTAAATAAATGCAATTAAAATATTCTGCAAAAAAATTTATTTAAAAATAAATAAAACTACAAAGATATTTAACGCAAAACAGTTTTAAAAACGCAAAAATAATGTTCCGCATTAATATGCCGTTAACCAAAAAAGGCGGCGATTTGTTTGTTTCGTGTTTTTAAACTTAATACCTTACACAGAGAAAAGCGTTTAGTTGGAACAATTAAATTTATTTAATTCAACTAAATAGATAGTTAAATCAAATAAAATGTAGTTTATTTAACTAAATATTTAGTTGAATTAAATACATTTAATTGGTCCTACTAAATGCTTTTCTCAGTGTAGATACGATTTTTCTTTTGAATCTTCCAGCATCACAATTGTTTCAATTTTTCTACCGCCCATTGCAAAGTCAAGCTAATCGCTTTGAAACTGTTTTTAAATGGCCTTGCTGCGTGCGAATCATTGAATAGCTTTTCCCCCGAGATTATTAACAGACGTAAATTGTGTCTTTTTAAAATTAAGTATCCAATCTTTACTTGCCCTGAAGTTATCCTTTTTGATAACATCTTTGATAAAGTCACACAGCATGCGGTGCATACGAAACAATGCAGTTGCGATACGACGTATGCGCTATCGCACTCGTATATATTGCGTACGAGCGTGACAGCGCATACGTTGCATCGCGACTGCTTCACTGTTTCCTATAAGTAGGTATTGGGGCACCTGAGGCAGACGTTTTTGAAGGAGTAATTGAGGGGGTAATGTTAAGTACGGAATCTGTATTACCGACATTCTGTATTACCGGCATTTGGTTCGTCACTTGGCTAAATGAAACACCCTGTAGGGAAAACAGATGGCGCCAGTGTACCGACATTCTGTATTACCGGCATTTGGTTCGTCGCTCGGCTAAATGGTGTTAGTGTTGTTAGGGGAAAACAGATGGCGCTAGTGTCGTTTTAGGTAGTTTTCTCTCGAATCTGGTGACTTTTTATGTCGTTCTTTCTCTAATCTAGGGACTTTTTAGGTCGATCTCTCTCTAATCTAGTGACTTTTGGTTCGCTGTGCGTAGAAGTACGGAATCTGTATTACCGACGCTCTGTATTACCGGCATTTGGCTCGTTGCTCGGCTAGATGGTCGCGATCTTGCTGGAGTCTAATAGAGATCGCTGGAGACTTCAGGTGCGGGACTCTGCTAAATCCTAACATTGTCGTTCTCTCTCTCTGTCGAATCTAGGGACTTTTGGGGAGTTGGTACCGATCAAGATTCTTCTGTACTCTGCTAATAATATTCGTGTAATAGTGCCTGCTAATAAAGGTCTCATTAAAGAAATCTGTATTATCCATTACCTATGTACTGATGCTATTAGAGGTCGCATTAAAGAGCCTCCTCCCTCACTCTCTCCTTCTCGCTCTCTCCTTCTTGCTCTCTCCCTTCATCCTAATGCTAGTAAATGAAACAACAACATCACAATGTTTAAATAGAATATTTATTTAGCTAGGGATTATTATTATTACAATTAATATTACACTATCATCAGATGACGCAATATTGCAGAGGGATCGCCGTCGTACATCTTGTATTTACTGCTGGCCTCGGTTTTCTATTTGCGGTTCCAGGGGCTAGAAATACAAAATAGAGCATTAAAAGAGAACTCAATGATGATGATGATGATGCGTGTAAATGTACCTTATTTGTTTCCACAAACATGCAGTCTTCATATGGCAAACGTCCTCACGTTTTCCCCAGGTACAGCAGGCCCAGAGAAATGGATTTAGCCTCAATCTTTTCGGTAAGTTCCTTAACCCGCTCGTACGTCAGCTTATCGCTGATTCGCTTAGGTAGAAATATAACGTAGTTTTCACCAACAACAATCACACTTTGACGTTTATCACGGCAAACTACTCTTTTGAATTGTAGTTATTCGACGACCTCTTTGACCCTGTAGTCGCATAATTTCTTGATAGGTTTCAGACCGCCGCTGTTGCCTGAAGGCTTGTTCAATTGTTGTAACAAGTCCATTTTTCTACGTAAAAACAAGGATACACACACACACACACACACACACATGTTAGAATTTAAGTAGTAGCATTTTATTTAAAATTTTATGCGTAAACACGCACACGTTAATAATAAAAATAACATACCTATTTTTAATGTTGAAGCAAGCACTACTGAGTAAAAACTAATTAATAATAATAATATCACCGGAGCGTTAGAAATAATTATCACCAATCCGCAACGCAAGCAAGAATAAAACTAAAGTAGTGTAGGGGTGAGGCTCGGTTTTTATAGTCAGTTCAATCTGCAGGAATCAACTTGTATGCGCCCCGGAGACCCAAAATGCAGTTGTTCTTAACATCAAGATAATATCTGGATTTATTGCCCTGAGAGAAAGAACATAATGAAAGGGTTCGGCTTCGTTAAATCGGCGGTGTTTAGCCTGTCAAAGAGACAACCCGTCACTAGAGGCATAACGAGGCTAATAAATTTCTAGTCTAGTCTCCCCTCGCTCGATCATTGTATAATACACATTTCAAACATTCACAGCTGCTGTTCTTAGAAAATTGCTCAATAGACGATATCAGAGATTTACGAGAAATAATGCGAAGTGTAGCGTAACAATATCTCTTCTGTTAATTAACAGCACTGATAAACCCTTTCTAGGTACCTGAGAAACGAAAAACCATGCCTTTCAAAAGATAATATCATGATTTACTGCCCCAGAGAGAAAGCATAATGAAAAGGGTTCATATTCGTTAAATCCGCGGTGTTTTAAGCTGTCAAAGAGAGACAACCGGATACATTTTATTTACAAAACTTTGCTTAGAGACAAAACCGTCACTAGAGGCATAACGGGGCTAATAAATTGAGAAATAATGTGAAATGTAGCGTAACAATAACTCTTCTGTTAATTAACAGTACTGATAAACTCTTTCTAGGTACCTAGAAAAACCAAGCTTTTCAAAGATAATATCTTGTTTTACTGCCCCAGAGAGAAAGCATAATGAAAAAGGTTCATATTCGTTAAATTGGTGGTGTTTTAACCTGTCAAAGAGAGAGAGAGACAACCGGATACATTTTATTTACAAACTTTGCTTACGTCGATTCTTGCCCCCATTTTAAAATCTAAAATTATTACTTATTTTAAGTTTTTAATACTTTACTTTAAAATTCTTTATTAAATACAGGCATTTATTCTTTGTTAGTTACTTATATTTTTATTAGTTTGTTAGGGGAAAACCTTAATGAAATGTATATTGTTGAGCTTTACTAGCGAGCGAGCTTAATTCTAGAAAACATAAATTGTTAAATTAGTTACTTGAATTCATTTGAATTGTATGTTTTGGTCGTGTAAAAGATGATTCAGTTTAAAAAGACCATGAGAACAAATAAACTTTTATTAAATTATCACTTATTATTAGCGATTGGATATATTGTAGAGGGCAAAATATTCTGATCAATGACATATGTATTTTCAGGGTTGGTAGGTTTACTGGTTTTCAATCTGACTTTTATTAAATTTTAGATCTACAGCTGATTTCAAATAAATCTAGCACAGTCATCAGTACTTTATAGTGTAAAGGCTGCTTGTTTAATAAAAAATAATACATTATTGACCGTTTGAAAAAGGGTTCTGAATAAGAAAGAAATCTTATCTTTTATTCAGATCTGAGTGTTATCTGAGTTATTCAGATCACAGATCATTACCTACGGCAGACGGTGATGCGCTGTGTAGATCATATCATTAAACAAGATGAAACAGGCATGAGCGGCCACGACGGTTTATGACATCCGACTGATTTATGACCTAATAAAGGCTTAATTAACAGTGCCTTTGAACAGCTTTATTCTTGTTTATTTCGTAATATTGCGCAATATCTCGCAATACGTAAACGATGTTTTAATGACACCCAGAGGGTGCTACAATTGTTTTAGAACGTATAAAAGCAAATCCTGAACTTCCAGGTATCAATTGTCTACGTCCGCTATCGCTGTTAATAATACTTTCATTCTAATTTGTTGTTATTGTGCTTTGTTTAGTAATTTAAATAAAACCAATTTAAATAAAACTTTTAGTGTTTGCGTCAGACGATCCTAGCAGCCAACAAAGGTAGGAATTTATTAATTGTTTATTACGTAGTTACTTTTCTCCGTACCTTATTTATTTTTGTTTTCTCACCTGCTATAAGGGACACTAATTTACATTATTCAGGTAAAATATTATGAAGTTTTACACTTTTCAAGCAAGTTTAACTTATTTGTTATTTATAATAATAATAATAATAGTCTGCCAAAGGGTTTTATTAACAATTTAAACTCTACTTATAATATTTGCTTAAATTAGATTACTATTAAAGTTTTAAGACTGGTTAAAAGGTTTTATTAATTTGTATTAAAACGGCTCTTTCTTTAACTTTGTACAAAGCAAATAATTAATTTATAATATTTAATATTACATAAAATTTGAATAGCTTATTTTTAACGTACTCGTTGCTTAGTAGCTTGCATTGCATTCAGATGTTATTGTTTATTTAAAATTAACAACATATAATCTGATTTATTTTGCGTCAATTTCTTACCGTCATGTAGCATCCAAGCTTTTATTTTTAAATTAAGGGTTAAGAGAGAGTTCGTGAATGGTATTTGAGAACGTCGTTCTAAAAAGATATTTATCTTTCCATTTGTCGCTGTGATTTCTTGCCTGCTATAAGGGACAGTAATTTAGGAAGTTTTACACTGTTCAAGCAAGTTTAACGTATTTGTTATTTATAATAATAATAATAGTTTGCCAAAAGGTTTTATTAACAATTTAAACTTTAATAATTTGCTTAAATGAGATTGCTATTAAAGTTTAAAACTGGTTAATAATAATGGTTATTTGCTAAAAAAGGTTTTATTAACTTGTATTAAAACGGATCCTTCTTTGACTTTGTACAAAGCGTATTAACAATTGCTGCCGTTGCCTGTTTGAAATCTACAACGTTAATCGACCAAAATGTAGGATTTTGAGTATTAACTATGGCATGGTTGCTTTTACCCTTTTGTGTTTTAATAATAATTGTACACTTTTCAAGCAAGATTGACTTTTTCTAATTTATAAATACCTTGTATACGCTATTGCTAGAATTGGGGTTTATCTGTTATTAAGCGTACAAGTGTGTATTTTTACGAATAATGTTGCTAACAATTTATTAACTTTTGTTTTTTTTCATCTTATGTTTAACGTACTAGCTGCTTAGCTTGTTTTGCATTCAGATGTTATTGTTTAGATAAACAGTTTTCGAGCAAGATTAACTTTATTCTAAATAATGATAATAAATGTTCATGTCTACTAATTTAACGAATTTCTTGTAATCTGATTTATTTTGCGAACAATAATATTTCCCTATGTGATTTAATAATAAGTCAGTCTACCTGCCTTTGTTTAATGCCTAGTAAACTAGATTGCTTTGTTGTTGTTTACTTAAAATTAATTACAAACAACCTTGTGCGTGTGTAATATTAATGCCATAATCTTTGTTTAACTGTGTGCCAGTATTTTTACAAATAATAATAATATTTCCCTTGTCATCTTAATGTTGCTAAAGCGCTAACAATTTAAGCTTTAATAATATTTTGCTTAAATTAGACTGCTAATTTCGTGAAAGAAAGCAAACCCTGCGTTCATATTCGTGAGGGTTCTTAAACACGAATTGTTTATAACAATATACATAGAATGTAAATAATTATTATTTATAATATTTAATATTACATAAAAAATTTGAATAGCTTATGTTTAACGTACTAGTTGCCTAATAAACTAGCTTGCTTTGCATTCAGATGTAGATGTTTATTTAAAAAATTAACAACATATAATCTTTGTTTTTAGCAGCTGTTAAGTGTGCAAGTGCGATATTTTTGTTGTTATTGTTGTTGTTACGCTAACCTGTAGAAAATGTCTTCTCTCTACGACGTAATCGCTGAAAGTGTGTCCACTATAAAGAAATTCGGTACCCAGAAACACCGGGTAGTGTTTAAAGTAAAGGACGCGCCAGAAGGTGGAGACCATTTAAACTTTTTTAAATCGGCCATCCATGAAATTCTACGGAATTTGTTAAACAGGGCGCAGTCTACAGACAAAATAGGTGCGTCCTGTGAATTCGACAGTTTCAAACAAAAACTTCCCGGCTGCATGAGTTTCAAAAGAGCCGATGAGATCACGTTTAACGATGTCTGGGGTATTCTTGAAAGCATTCTTCAATCCGATCCCGAAGCCTTGAGTTCGGACACCTTTAGACTGATCGCTACTATTGTAACACCACCAGCCGGAAAAGGTCGCAGTCGTTACCGTACGTACAGCACCTTTGCCGAAGAATGTAGCCAACGCAGAGGGATTATCACGATTAACAACAGCAGTGACAATCTATACCTACCCAGGGCTTTGGTTGTAGGCAAGGCTCACGCAGATAACAGTGCCGATTACGTAAAGACACGGCGAAATCAGAGCGTGCAAAAGATAAAGGCCGAGGACATGATGCAGGAAGCAGGCGTAGCCTTCATTCCACCGGAGGGAGCCGGGGTCAATGAATTAAGGCTCTTCCAGCAGCTCCTGGCCCCCAACTATAAGATAACCGTATATAGCTACGGATCAAAAAGTCGTTCACTTATCTTCGAGGGGGTCGTTGATAATGATGCTTATGATGCAATAACAGTAACAAAAAACATCAATCTGCTGTATCACGAGCATCATTACAACGTCATAACATCGTTGACCGCGGCCTTTCTCTGCAACTACTTTTGCGAGTACTGTCACGTACCCTATAACAACAAGGGAGATCATCGGTGTGAAAAGTCCTGCGTAGGCTGCGATAGCTCTCCGCCCTGCGAAAGAACAGCGGTAATGATTAGGTGCCCGGACTGCAGGCGTGATTTTAGAACCCAGACATGTTTTGAGAACCATCAAGGTAAAATGTGCCGGGAAGTACAAAAATGCGAGAGATGTTTCAAGACTGTCAACCTCATGAACCGAAAACAAGCCCACGTGTGCGTGGAGATCTACTGCAAAACCTGCCAGAGCCATAAACCCGAAAACCATTTTTGTTTCATACAGCCGGCCGGGAAGAGGAACATAAAGCAAGAAGACACCTTGTTTGTGTTCTTCGACCTGGAGACCCGGCAAGAGAAAGAAATTGCGCCCGGCGTAAAGCTTCATAAACCCAACTTATGCGTTTTCCAGCAGGTGTGTTCTACCTGTTCCGATTCAACGGCCTCCCTGTGCCCAAACTGTGGACTGCGAGATAAGGTATTGTAGGGAAAATGTATAGAGGGTTTTCTTACACACCTGCTGGAGATACGTAAAAAATTCAAAAAGGTTGTAGCAGTTGCCCATAACGGGCAAGCTTTCGATACACAATTCCTTCTGAACCACGTTATTACAAACACCTCTTTGAAACCGGACCTCATTATGCGCGGCTCAAAAATTCTGCTGCTACAACTAGATAATCTAAAGATTATCGACTCTTTAAACTTTTTTCCCATGGCTCTGGCTGACTTACCGAAAGCCTTCGAACTACCGGCTCCCAAAGGATACTTCCCGCACCTCTTTAACACCGAGGCCAACGCCCATTACGTAGGGCCTCTTCCGGACATCAAATTCTACAGTCCTGATACCGTGAAACCCAAGGCTCGTGAAGAATTCCTAAAGTGGTACGAGGTAAACAGGGACACGGAGTTCGACATGCAAACCTGAGCTGGTCGAATATTGTCGAACAGACGTTGATATTTTGAAGAGAGCCTGTATCCACTCTAGGAATCTCTTTATTGAGGAATGCGACGACCCGTTTACGGAAGTCATCACCATTGCTTCGGCTTGTCATCTCATGTTCCGGAGGAAATTCCTCAAAGAAAGCACCATTAGAATAGTGCCAAAGGGTGGTTATAGGTGGCAAAGATTCAGCACGCCGGCCGGCAGAGGGAAGCTATCGTGGGCGGGTTTAAAGGTAGACGGACTGTACGAAAAGCAAATATTTCAATTTCACGGGTGTTACTTCCACAGATGACCCACCTGCTTCACCACCCGTCGCAACGAGCCTCTACACGACGATCCTAGCGACACCATGGATATGAGGCTCGAAAAGACACGGGCTGCGACAGAGAAGCTGAAGTCGTTAGGATACGAGGTCGTTGAGCAGTGGGAATGTTGCTTTCGTCGGCAAGTAACACCCGAAATTAAGCAGCAGTTAGAGAAACATCCCTTGCTGATAAACAGTCCGCTTAACCCGAGAGAGGCATTTTACGGCGGTCGTACAGTGGCAGCAAAATTAAAGCGTGTTGCAAAAGACGGGGAAAAGATCCGGTATGTAGACGTGTGCTCCTTTTATCCGTGGGTATGCAAGTACGCAAAATTCCCAATTGGCCATCCGAAAGTTTACGTGGGCAATGAAACATGTCAGCAGTTTATTCAGGATAAAGGGGGCATAGAACAGATCAACGGCGTTGTAAAATGCACTGTACTACCACCTCAGGATCTATACCATCCGGTCTTACCCGTCAAATTGCACAACAAACTGTTATTCCCGTTATGCCGCACTTGCACTGAAGACCTGAATCAGTTCGAATGCCATCATGGCGTAGAAGACCGAGTCATCAACGGAACCTGGGTCTTGGACGAACTGATAATGGCCATACGAAAGGGTTACATCGTACAGGACATACAAGAGATCTGGTCGTACGATGTAACCCGATACAATAAAGCGTCCAAGTCTGGGGGTTTGTTTTCGGGCTTCATAGATAAATTTGTAAAAATGAAACAAGAAGCCAGCGGTTGGCCCTCTACAACATGCTCCGATAACGCTGCTGCTGATGCAGTCCGAAAACAAGCCTACGTTGATGAATATCTCGAGCACGAGGGAGTCTCCTTGGATTCGATGAGGATCATCAAGAACCCTGGTTTGAGATCGTTGGCCAAACTGATGATGAATTCCTTCTGGGGTTAGTACACTAGCCTTACGTAGTTTTCTTTACTTAATCTTTTTGTATTCTAGGGAAATTTGGTCAACGTGAAAACCAGGCGAAAACGGCCATAATCAGCAAACCCAAGGAGTTCTTCGACCTGCTGTCCAACCCTGGCGTAGAAGTGAATCACGTGCTGGAAATAAATGACGAGGTGATTCCGGTTAACTGGCAACATAAAGAGGAAGTAGCAGATCCTCTGTCGTCGGTCAACGTGGTCATCGCGGCATTTGTCACTGCACAGGCCCGTCTTAAGCTATATTCCTATTTGGATCAGCTAGGCGAGAGAGTCTTATACTATGACACAGGTAAGTCGTACTATCAAACATCAACACCGACTATATTAGAGTTAATTTTTCGTTGTTTCAGATTCTGTAATATACGTTTCGAAGCCGGGCGACTTCGATCTACCAACAGGAAGCTTCCTAGGTGTCCTCTCCGACGAGCTCGAAAAGTACGATCCTGGATTGTATATTATAGTTTTTGTCAGGCGGGCCTAAAAACTACGCCTACAAAGTGTATTCCCCAACCGACGGTCAGATACACGTGGTCGTCAAGGTCAAGGGTATTACCCTAAATCACGCCGCGACTCAAAAAATAAACTTGCTATAAAATGCTGAGGCTGCTGGACGGCATGGACGAGAAGATTATTGTAGAGTCCAACAACATCCGACGTACGGCTGACCATCAGCTTGTAACGCGAACGGAATCAAAGTCCTATAAGATAACGTTCGCGAAGAGACGACGTATAGAAGATTTTGATTCCGTTGCGTTCGGCTATAACAAGCGACCACGTGTATAATCGTAGTAGTAGTAGTAGTATTAGTCGGGGTATGTTAATCGAAAGAGATCGACCTTCGGCTTGGTGTAATTATTATTATTATAAGTGATGATGTCTAGGTTTATAATCTTGTTTATTGTTTCCAGCCTTATTTTGTGGAACTCCATAATCATGAAATAAATAAAGATTATTAAAAGTTTCACAGTTTTATTAAAATATACCTGACAATATTGTTTCGACAGCTATGCTGTCATTATCAAAGGTAATATAATTATAAACAAACACGTCGCTAAGGTAGATACAAAATAGGTAACTAGATAAAATAATAATAATAATAAAAATTAATAATAAAAATCATAATTAAACATCTAATACTTCCAGTAACGGATAATTACTGAGCTCAAGTTGTTCATTCATTAAAGGTACCCTGAGTTTGTGTTTGTATATCTCAAAGGCTTCTAAAATGTCTAATTTGCGTTTGTTATTACAAAAATGTAGGAATTTAATATTATTTTGAGGAGTCATTGTGTGATTTTGTTCTAAAAGGTGTTTGGCGTAATTCGATTTTCAGGATGTTTTTTTTTGTAATGACGTACGTGTTCTTTATATCTTATGTCAAAATTTCGAAGTGTTTGTCCAATATATACCGAACTACAAAAAGAACAATTTAAACGGTAAATGCCCGATTTCATGATATCATGTGTTCTGTCTTTAGCATTAAATAAAAATGAAAAAGTGTTAGTGTTGGTTTTAAATGTTATTTTATAATTGTTGGTTTTTCTTAGTATATGTGCAATTTTTTCTGATATTTTGCCAAAATATGGTATAGATATGTAGTTTGTGTCTTCTGTTTGATTGTCAATGGGATATATTCTTTTGATAGCTAACCTATAATCTTTTTGTTTAATTAAAGTGTCAATCATGTTCGGATTATAATGATTTGCATGTGCTAGTTGTTTAATGGTTGATATCTCTTTGCTAAAATCTGATTTTGTTAGTGGAATAGTTAAAGCTCTGTGTACTAATGATCTGTATGCTGCTATTTTATGTGTATTGTGGTGACAAGATTCATTTGGTATTGTTATGTCTGTTTGTGTTGGTTTTCTGTATATGGAAAATTCAAAAAGATTGTCTGCGTTAATCTTGATATTTAAGTCTAGAAAGTTTATAGCCCTGTTTTGTTCTGTTTCTAGTGTAAATTTTATATTAGGATGGATATTGTTTATAAGAATTAAAAATTCATTGATAACTTCAAAAGAACTGTCAAAACAAGCTAAAATGTCATCAACATAACGAAACCAGAAGATAATGTGTTTAGAGAGGTTTAATTCAAATATTCGATCTTCAAACTTGTCCATAAATATGTTAGCTAATAGAGGACTTAGAGAATTACCCATAGGTAAACCATCCTTTTGTAAATAAATTATGTTATTAAAAGTGAAATAATTTTGACTTATACAAAGGTCAAATAATTGAATTAACTCTAACCTTTTAACTAATTCTATATTACTATTGATCAAGAAACTATCTAATAAAGGAATACATTCTTGTGGTGGTATTCTGGAGAACATGTTGCAAATATCAAAACTAACAAGTTTTTAATGTGGTGGAAGATGTATGTTTTGCAGCTTATCTACTAATTCTAATGAATTTCTAACAGAGTATTTCGATTTGTAACCTATAGTGTTAATAATCTGGTTCAGTTTTTTGGGTAAAATGTGATTAGGTGCATTGATGTATGATACAACTGGTCTTATTGGCATATTCTGTTTGTGGGTCTTCACTAATCCATACAGTTTAGGTATTTGTGGGTTTTTATTAATGATTTGTTGCTTTTCTAATTCTGAAAAGCAGATATTGCAGTTTTCTAAACCTTGTTTTATTTCTTTTTGGAATTTTGTGGTTGGGTTTTTGTTTAACGTTTCAAAATTTTCTTTATTAATAAATTCATTAACTTTTTGTATGTAAATATCTTTTGAAAGAATTACCAACGTGCTACCCTTATCTGCTTTAACAGAAATTAGATTGTTCTCTGTGATTTTCTGTTTTATAGATTGAAGAAGTGATATGTTAGATGTGTTGTACATTTTGTCCTGTTTCAAAGATATCTCTTTTAACAAATTCGAAATTTGGAATTTTGCATAGTTATTATGATCTTTCTTAAGTATAGTTTCGCATTCAACGGCCAAAATTTCTTTAATTATGTTTGTAAATTTTGGAAAAGGACAAAATTTGAAACCTTTGTTAAGAAATTGTGTTTCTCTGTCATTGAATGTTATATTTGACAAGTTTATGAAACGAGGATAAAAGTTTGCAGTGTTCTGACAATTATGGTTATTTTGTAGTGTACGTTTTTGTTGTACAAGTCGATGAAGTTTATTTTTCTGTGTGGTGTATTTTTTGAATTTAATGTGACTGACGCTTTCTCTAATTTATCTAGTTACCTATTTTGTATCTACCTTAGCGACGTGTTTGTTTATAATTATATTACCTTTGATAATGACAGCATAGCTGTCGAAACAATATTGTCAGGTATATTTTAATAAAACTGTAAAACTTTTAATAATCTTTATTTATTTCTAGGTTTATACTTTGTGTATACTACATTCGAAATTATTTAAGAATGTAATAATTGTTACGTAGGTAATTAGCTGTTGTTGTTGTAAATTGTTCAATCATCTATTGTCAGTAGTGTAGTTATAATACCGGGTGATTTTTTAAATTTCTGATCTAGAAAGCCATGACATAATTTTAAAACAAAAGATGCGGAAAACGTAGGGCGTAGTTTGAATCGTTCGATTTGTCACAACTGTCAGATTTCAAAAATGTTGACATAAACAGTTAATTTGTGTATAGATGCTGAAGGTCAACATTTCCAACAGTTGTTGTAAATTTTGAATAAATATTGTGTTAACAATGTAAATTGTTATAATTGTGAATAAATCTTGCTATTTCTTAAATCCAAGGAATAAAAATTGAAGCGAGTTGTAACCATAACCTAAACTTCTCAAGTCAATAATCACATCGAAATTGCACTTAAACTCGCAATAAAATGCACACTTTGGTAAAAGCATGTTTCGCAAATGATCACTGTTTAAATATTTATCAATTTGTTTAATAAATGTAAAAGTAAGTAGTCAATTTGTCACATAAATGACATTTGGAATAGCAGTGTGATCAACGCTACGCCCTACGTTTCGGTGACCTTCGATACGGCGTAAAAATCACGGCTTACTAGATCAGAAATTTAAAAAATCACCCGGTAATAATAAGTGAAGCTGACGAGAGTTATACTTTATGTACCGTAATTGTAATTATTTATCAAAAGATGGTGAAACTTGGGAGTGATTGAATGTAAATCACAGCCATCACGAGTATACTAGGGGAACATACTTATGAAATAGATCTCTTACCTGATAAACGCGTTTTTGTTCTTTTCAATTGTGTCTGTTAAGTAGTAGTAGTAGTAGAGGATGAAGACATTGTTGAAAAGAGTATTTGGCATAACAAATCGTACAAGGCATTCAATTGGCCGTTTCATGTAAAATGTGTTATGAGTATGTCTTCATGGTTATCTGAGAACAGATTTCAACACTAATAATTGTTTAGATATTTAATTATTGTTTAATAATTTTTGAAAAAGATAAATAAAAGATTAATGTTCTATCATGGTTATCCGAGAACAGATTTCAACCCTAATAATAATTGTTCAGTTATTTAATTATTGTTTTGTTGTTCAATAATTTTTGAGAAAGATTGTCATAGAATAAAAGATTAATGTTCTATATGTGTATTATTACTTTTCTCCCCTGTACCATGGCATGAAAGCGATAGCTATAACTAGTATGAGAGAAGCAAGAATGAGGTAATTACCTACACACATGATGGTGATGACGTGTCATTAAACAACATGAAACTTGTCTGTCAACGACAACAGGATTTAACTTGTATACCGTATGCGTGTTACTGAGCATGCGTTGGATCTAGGTAAGTATAAGTGACTATATAAAGTCGACAGTTGTTAGCGTGTACTAGTACACGCTAAAAACTGTCGACAGTCGACAGCAGACAGTACGTGTACAGCAGCAGCAGTAGCAATTACGATGATGGCTAGTATAAGCAGTCCTAATTATTGTTATGATAACGAGATCTGTGAGAGCAATATTTTTAATGTTTGAAGGTAGTTTATTAAACATTTTAATTTCCAGATGATTAGGTCCATTTTGACATTTGCTTAATCGATAGTATGGTGTAATAATATTGTTTTTGTTTCTAATATTATGTTCATGTTGACTAACAAAGGTAGAATAATTATCAAAATTAACTTTAACATGAGTTAAACATTCTAATATGTAAATTGAAGGTAGTGTAAGTATACCAAGCTGAATAAATGCATATTTGCAATCCTCTGCATACCCAAGACCAGCCATGACTCGAACAATTCTCCTTTGCATAGCAAAGACCATGTCAGAATCAGATGCATGTCCTCATACTAGTACAGCATAATAAATTAAAGGATGGCACAATCCAAAATAGGCTGTTCTCAATATATCCCTCGACACTGTCCCAGATAAGTTACGTATTACAAAAGCAGTGGTGCTTAGTTTGCGGCATATATTAGCAATATGTATGTCCCATCTCAAGTGAGGGTCCAAATACACACCCAGAAATTTGACACAGGAGTTTAATTCAACTGGAGTTGTAGTACGTAATGTAAACAACATGGAGTGAGTTTTATCATTATTACATACAAGATTTATTTACGACATTTATTTAATATTACACTGTATATTTATTTTTGTTGTATTTTTTAACTATTTACTAATTGTGAAATAAATAAGGATTAATAAAAAGTTTCAATAAATTGTTTTAAATAAGTTTTACTATTTGCTAATTAAAACTTATTTCTTACAAAATACGTTACGCATGTGCTCAAAAGGATATTTATTAATTAAAATTCCCATTCTCCATTCCATAGAAATATTTTAATTTTAAATTTATTTCTAAGAAGGAAAAGAATGAACGAAATATTATACACTTATAAATAGAGTTCTAATAAAACATGTACATTTATCTCCAATATTTTTTTCTATGTCAGAATTTCTTTATATAAATATCACAACTGCTCGAATTACAAATACGAATGAAGCGCCTCTAGTGGGAAAATACCTTAACTTCTTATCTCCGCTTGGATATCTTTTTTACAGCCATTGTCAGTTGGGTAGCCTAAAATTAGGAGTAACTGTATAAATCGCTGTCAGAGACATTCCGCACTTTGTTAGAGTTCATCACAAAATTCAGAGGTGATAGCGACATGCAGTTTTCATAAACACATTCTCCATTGAATTTCCAAGGGGATGACATATTTCTAATTTTCGAAGAATTTCTAAACTTGTAGAAAATAACAATCTAAAGTTGCCGAAGTTTGAAAGGCTCTCTATCAATTGAAAAATATGTCAAGCCCTAAGTTTATCCTTTATCTACAATTTAAGACCTCGAGCAAATCTTCATCTCATTCCTGAAGGTGTGTGAACTCTAACGAAAATTGGTCGGAAACGACACTTTCAGCACGTAATGAAGCGCGCCCTTAAGAGCACAATCAATAATCCCTTCTCCTATAAACTTTTGCAACGCTACAATTGAATTATACTAGTAAATAATGTTCCACAATATTGCTGTCTAAAATAAGTCTAGTAGAAGACTTACTGCGCGATTTTCAAGAAGTCGAACAATAACCATAATGTTATTAAGAAATGGTGGAGAAATTTCAGGCAGTTCATATTCCTTTTTTTCAAAAAAATATATCGCACACATTTTGTGATCACCGAACACATGATTCACCCCATTTACGATGTCATTTCGTAGGGCCACTTTAGCTGCGTTTTTGTTTGCATTATCTTGATTGTGTTTAATTGCCTCCTTTATGCCTGTTTGTAAGCGGAGTAACCGCGACTTGCGGTTCTTGCAAGAAAATGATGTGACGATGATGTATCTTTAGCCAGGGATTTTAAAAACGCATGTTGCTATTTAAAACATTGCAAAGAAGAAATTGGTGACAATTCTGTTAGGCGAACTAGTTTCAAGAAGATTTTATTAACATTTAGAAGTGTAATTTGTAAATTTTGCTGAGGTCATATTGTAGAAAGCATTGCAGCATCATATTTGTGAAAACCATATCAAAATCGATCAACAGGTTAATTAGTTTTAGCTTCGGAACTTTACGTTAAAATCTCCATAAGAATTGTAACTATTGAATGGATGGCTCTTAAGGGTCGGCGAAGTGTCCACGGTCGGAAAAGTGTCCACCGGCTGCGGTCGCCGTAGTGTCCACGGTCGGCAAAGTATCCACCGCTTACGGTCGGCATAGTGTCCACGGTCGTCAAAATGTCCAATAGTGAACTTTATTTTAAGAGTCAGCGTAGTGTCCACGGTCGGCAAAGTGTCCACCGGTTACGGTCGACGTAGTGTCCACGGTCGGCAAAGTGTCCACTGCTTGCGGTCGGCGTAGTGTTCACGGTCGGTAAAGTGTCAAAAACACAGTCAGTCAGCGTAGTGTCCACGGTCGGCGTAGTGTCCGCGGTCGGCAAAATGTCCAGTCGGCGAAGTGTCCAGGCACCCTCATGTCCAAATGTCAAGCTCACATCTTATTCTTGCATGCAATAACAGGTTGCGATACTACGTCAACTCCTTTTAGAAGAGGTAAAACTAAAGTATTCAAATTATTTGAAATTGAAGATCGCCAGTTCCCCAGACTTCATTTTCACTAATGGATTACGTTTTCTTCTTGCTATGTATAGAGCCCCCAAGAAGACTACATTGACATTCAATTGACAGTCACAGATATTCAACTTTTGTAGAGCGTTCACGACTTAATAAACTTGTTCAGTTATCTTGTCTTCCTCCAACATCTAGTGCTGCTCAACAGCATTTTTATCGGGTGTATTATCAAGTTCAAATATGGCTAGGCAATGAACTGGCCCCTGAAGACTGGGGATGGAAATTGAAGAACAATGTTTTGGAGACAATTTAAACTCTGTTCCCATCTGCACCAGACATACTACTGAATACTATTTATATGTAATTATAATTGTGGATGCAGAAAAGTTGGATTGCATTGCTCAGCTGTATGTGGCAACTGCCACGGTCAATCATGCACGAACGCTGCACCCGATATAATTGACGACGGTGTGTGCTACATCAATAAAGCTGTAAGAGATTCAGCCTGTTTTTTGAGGCATTCTGCGGATATACAGTAGTCAGGAGAAGAAGAAGACGAAGCAAATATAAACTTAGAAATGGAATCTAAACAAGTAATTGCTTGTTTCAACACAACATACCGTGGATTAAGCCTACTGGGAATAACACGTTATAAAAAGAAGCAGTTTTCTTCAAAACTACGAAAGTTATAGTCTATGTGTTGCTATTTCTCGAAAACGGTCACTCTTATGAAAAAAAAGTCATTGGATCTTTTTAGTGGGAAATTACATGAGGTATAAATGATACTATGTTATTAACATTGCAAATGATAATCTGAATTTTTGCCATAAAACTAACCGTCAACGATATATTAGCAAACACTCGTTTTTTATGACCTTTGACATTTCATTTAGAACGATAATATGACGGTACACACAAAAATTCAGTTCCATTGGAATTATGTTATATTACTGTTAACATAATGCATTGAAGGCACCTACCATGTTGTATCTTCATATTAGTGCTCAATCTCCTAATTTATTTTGCGATTTTAAAAATTATCTTCTAAACAATATGTGAAAATATAACATGAAATAATATTCTACTTACATTAATTTTCGTTTGAATTTAACTTAAGTTATGCTGATAAAGTGATAGTTATTTAACAATTGGTAATAAAACACTGTGCACACTGATTGTAATGAAAACCACCACCAAATTTTAAACGGTTGCAGTGCAAACTATTGCACTACTGTAATCTTGATAAAGTTAAGAGGCAAGGGCTGCCACCACAGATTATACTTAACAGATGCGAAGCTCGCCTGTTCCCGCTAATCCAAGTTTCTATGAGCATGCGTGTATCCGTCATTGTTTTAGGGGTATTTAATCAACCTCACTTCTCTGCTTGTTTATATTTTGCACGTGTGTTTTTGTTGCGTTCGGATATTTTGAATTCTTTTGTTAGTACTTTATATATTGTTGCATTAATATTTGATTTGACATAGATATTAAGGACATAATGTTACCTTTCAGCACTTACCGATTGATTTGTACAATACACTATCCACATAAGAATAATTTATTATAATTCAATAAAAAGTTTTCGATTTTGGTAAATTGTTTATTTTATTTATAGCTTATTATTTTTTATTTTATAGAACCTAATATGTATGTTAATCCTTAAAAACTGTTTTAAAAACTCACTTAAAAGAATTCAAATTAGGCTATTCTGCCTGTATGCAATTTAGTAGTAAGTTCTTACCGTGGTATTTGCCACGTATACTGTTTTACAATTCCTATAGTTATTATATGCCCAACGTTTTTGCAAAGTTTTTAATTCATTGTGTTTCCAGTGTCGGCTCGTGAGTTTGCGAACAGGTGAAGCAAAAATCACAATGTATGAATTATTTAGTAGCGTATTTAGTTAGGGGGTGCTTTTGGGGCAAAAGCAACCCCCAAAACTTCATATTAATCTTTTTAGTTTTATTATTAATGAACTGAATAATAATTATTAAGAAAAAGTATATCGTATCGATCATAATCCTCCTTACTTGTTTTTACAGTTTTACGTATAAAAACGATAGGAAATTCTAGATGATAATCTTTCTTAGAATATAATTGAAAAGTACTTTACTTAAGGACTAGCAGGTAGTAAGTAACCCCCTAGTATGTAATCCCCTTATACACGTATGTAAGCCACTGTAACACAGGCCATGAACAAGTAGTGAGAGATGGAGGTTTGTTTGCTCTTTTCCGGAAACCATCGTTCGCACAAAGTGCACCAATTATTAAATTTATTTAATACATTTATGACTAATACTGAATTTATTTATTAGATTTGATTTTTTAATTTTCGTTTATTACAATTTGATTGTTCATGTTCATTAAGTAGTTTTGAATAATTGCGTAAAAAGGTGTTAGCCAAAATAGATGGAATTTTTATTTTTCAAATAAGATTTGTTATCATTACAATCCTCACATTTTAAAATATCCAAATATGATGGGGGCCATTTTAGCTTGTCAGAAAACGCTTTTTAACGTACGAAAAAAATATTAGTAAAGTTTGGTAACATTAATTTTACACAAAGTTTTATTTTGAGAATATCTGTTCCGCTTAAATCAAATTGTCGTGAAAATTGTATAACTGTATTCTAAGTGCCTACCATTTTTGGTACCTATATATAATTTAAAAAAAATCCTCAGTGATATGCAGTATGGTATGTTGTTCATTCATTCATTGCAGTAAATTGGAATAACAATATTAAATAACAAGATATTAACATTATTACAAAATATTAAAATATATTGGAAAATAACAAATATTAGATAGTTATAAAGTCAGTGTGAATGATTTTAGTTAAAAAGTATCCTTTATCAAATATTGAAAACAATAAGCTCCCCAGTTAAATTTCTGGATAAATTTATTTTTGCATAGATTATTTTAAAAATGTTTAGTTGGTTTAGTAATTCATTTTTTATTTTTATCTGGTTTATAAAATTAATAAAATATGGATTCTAATATTCTAAAACAGTAGTAATTAGTAAAAAAAGAACATTTTACAAGAAAACGTTGGTGAACCAGCGCTTCACCTGCGTCATGTGACGAGCCGCCGCTGTGTGCTTCACGAAAGGGTTTCATTTACATACTTATAAAGCAGCAGTGAAATATGTTAAACTACTTTATTTCTCAAGTAATTTCATAATATCTATTCATAGTATTAAGTATTAAAACAAAAATCGAATAACAATGAAGAGTCCCAAACTTTAATTATAAAAACCAAGTAGCTATGTAACAGTTGACCTAGCGTTAAAATTATGCAGTTCTTCACAGTATGTTTATCTGTTTCTATTGTGTGCTTTTTTTACATAATTAAGTAAATAATGGTGCAATTTGACTGAAAAAAAGCGAATTAAAATTTTAATACATGTTTATTTAATACCGTACTAGAACACAACGAAAGTTTGTAAGTTATTCAATAACAAGTATTCTGATAAAGAATCTATCACAAGGGTGACAGTTTCCAAAATAAAGACAACGCTTTCTGAACTTGGATATGTAAGGAATCGTCATAGGATAGGAGTGATTGTACAAAAAAACGATGAAGGTACTGTGTTAAGATATTCCTATGTCTCTATAGAAGAAAATTCCCATAGAACTACAAGAGAACTAACAGCAAATAATGAAATTAAAAAAAAAAGGTTTTTTTAAAACATAAATGGCACCCTAATCAAGTTAAACTAGTGCAAAAGCTTAACGTGTAACTAAGATGATCCTGATCGCGGAATCGAGTTCCGGAATGGAGCAGTGTAATATCAATAGCTACTTTGCAATCGTATCGTTTTTCTGAAGAAACACGTTTCACCTTACTGGTGCAGCGAATCGACATAATTATCGATTTTGGGCACCTGGAGAATTGCAGGGGATATAATTCTAGGACAATTTTTTATTGAAGATCAATTGACAAGTGAAAAGTATTTAATTAATTCATACTTTTGCGGTGCTTTATTCGAATAATGAAGATCCAGACTTACCAATCGATATGCTATGGATTCAACAAGATGGTGCCCCGACACGTTTTGCGGTTAGTGTTAGGAGTTATTTAAACAAGATTTTTCTTAGTAAATAAGTAGGTATTGGGACCGTTGACCGTTCCCCCACTCCTTTTCCCCTACTCCTACCCCCACTCTTCCCCACCCTATCCCTACTCTGTCGCCATTTTGAATCGCCATTTTGGATCGCCATTTTGAATCGCCATTTTGAAATGTCATTTTAAATCTGTCAATTTTGAATGACATTTGCGTATCCGCCATTTTGTATCTGTCATCTGTCATTTGCATATCCGCCATTTTGTATCTGTCATTTTGAATTTGTCAATTTTGAATCTGTTATTTTGTATCTCGCGGGTCATATGCATCTCTCTCTCGTCCTCTTTCTCGTTCTTGCTCTGGCCCTCTCTCTCGCTCTCGCTCAGGCCCTCTCTCTCGCTCTCGCTCAGGCCCTCTCTCTCGCTCTTGCACTGGTCCTCTCTCTCGCTCTCGCCCTCTCTCTCGCCCTCGCTCTGGCCCTCTCTCTCGTTCTCGCTTGGCTCTTGCCCTCTCTCTCGCTTTCACTTGTCATTTCCAACTTGTCATTGTTTCCCGCTGAAAGATTTGAATTCCTAATACCTCAACTGCCATCTATCGGTAACGTCCTGTGATCGGTATAGTAGACTTCTATACGCCTGTAGATAGGCAACCTGTTACACTTTTTTATAAAAATCAATTGAAGCAACCAGGGTTCGAACGCTCAACCATTACCCAGTCCATAGCTTAACCCCGAGACCACGGAGCTTGTCTTTTAAATTACTGCATACGAGTTATTTATAAAAATGCTTTCACGTATATTTGTTTAAATCCAATTTATTTAAAAGGAAATTATTTTTAATAAAAATAATTTACTTGAAATATTTATAAGGTTATATGTAGTTGATATACGTTATTTATTTAAATTAATTATAAATCTAAACGTCATGTCATAGGGTTATCATTTAAAATATAGTAACATCATTGTATTTATTATAATAGAAATAGCCCAGATTAGATTATTAGCATGATAAGATTTACCAAAACTTCAACATACAAAACTACATTTTAAAAATTAGGATGACAATAGTCACCCCGACGGTTAAATGTTTACTTCTACCATTATTACTAATGTGCTAATTAAGTACAAGACAATTAGTCAGTCTTATATGAGCAAAGCGTGAAGAAAGTCCAATTTTTCCTTAATGCATCTTAAATCGCGTTAAATAATTATTAGGTGTGACTCAAATCAGTTTAAATTAATTATAAATCTAAACATATGTAGTGTTTAAAATATAAATGTTATAAAATTCTTTAAATATTTCAAGTTCAAAATAACACGTAAAATAATTCTATTTGAAAGGAAGCAATTAACACTTTCTAGTATTAAAACAAGTTTCTTTGTTGACAATGACAATAGTTGAAAGCGTTAGATTGAAAACGGTAAAAGCTTTATTTTTAAATATCGTTTAATTATTGCTGCATCTGCATGTTTTAATTATATATCAGATAAATATCACTTTAAATATTGTATGTATAGGTTACATAATGGTGCGGATCCATTTCGCGAATCTTGTACGATCGCTGGAGCATGTAATAAAGTATTTTTAGGTAGTACATCAAAATATGTTCTTAATATGTTTTTCGATTTTCTTATAACAAATATAACTATATATCATTGAACTAAAACATTACTAAAATGTTAAAAATAATTTTATTTTATCACATTTCTTCTATAAATGATGTATCATTCAGATGATAAATAAAAATAAATTGCTACTAAACGTAAGCTAGACTTGAATGATATCGATTGATGTGCTATAATGCTATAATAATATGTATAGCTTAAATGATAGATTAGTGAAGGAACATGCTGCTGTAGTTTGTTAGCCTTATTCCAATATACGTTTTCATCTTTATAATTGTTCAACTTTTTAAAATTTCATGGTCTAATACCTATATTTATGTGTTGTATTCTTTTACATAATTATTATACATTATATCCAGATGTATTAAATTTAAGTATATCATCTAAATCAAAGTCGTTCTGCAAATCTACAATACTGACGCAGAATGCAGGACGCACAGGAAGCAGGGCGCAGGATGTTAAATTGATATGGGGTACGGCTACCCGTGACATGATGAAATTGATATGATCCGCGGATACCTGCGACCTGATTAGCGATTAAAGGATTTGATATGATTAGAAGAGCTGCTCTAATTAAAGATAAGTATTTGATATGATTAGAAGGGTGAGGTAGCCTGTGATCTAATTAAATTAATATGGTTTGCAGCTACCTGTGATATGATGAAATTGATATGATCCACGGATACCTGCGACCTGATTAGCGATTAAAGGATTTGATATGATTAGAAGGGATAAGGTAATATGTGATCTAATTAAAGAATTTGATATGATTAGAAGGGGTGAGGTAGTCTGTGATCTAATTAAATTCATATGGTTTCCGGCTACCCGTGATATGATGAAATTGATATGATCTACGGATACCTGCGACTTGATTGGCGATTAAAGGATTTGATATGATTAGAAGGGATATTATATTATTATATTATTTATTATTATATTATTTATTATTATATTATTATCATGTTGTTGAATGAAAATAGGTTTCACATCATTAGGGGTGATTACATCATCGTTTTCGCTAAATTTTAAATTTTTTAATTCATATTTAGGTTGAAATAAAGACTCGGCGTATAGGTAGATATTTTCAAATTTTAATCCGTTTTCATTAATCAGTAGACCTAACATAACATTAGTTTTGCCACATGAAAAAGGCCCACTCAGAATTGTTCTGCATGACGTAGGTTAATAAGTCACCGTGTTTTCTATCATTGTCAGATTGTAGAGATACATCATCTTCTATCAAGGAGTCGTGTAGAATCAAACAGTACGCCTTAGTTGTATTAGTAAATGCATTGGAAGATTCCATTGTATTAGTAAATGCAGAGTCGATAGTGGAATCCTTAAAACTCTCTACCTACCTTGAGCAATCAATTACAAAACAAAAACTGGATGAGTTTCCGGCTTATAGGTAGATATTTTTAAATTTTAATCCGTTTTCATTAATTAGTAGACCTAACAAGGCAATAGTTTTACCACAAGAAGAAGGTCCACTCAAAATTGCTCTACAGGAAACAGTCTGACACTAGCTTAACCTTTTAATTAACACTTTTTCATCGAATTATGGTTAATCAGATCAAATATTGCTTACAAATCGGAAAGGATATCTATGAAACTCGTGCTGATTAATTATTGGAACCTGAACGCGTGGCAGCATCCGTAGCTATTGAATCAACCGTTTCCTCGCATAGCTTTTAGTTTATCTGTGAGAAATTCTATTTTATTTAGTACATAAGACGTAGATTAGTATTATTAATACATGTATCATTTTACAAATATCTGTCTAGATGTAGTATGGATGCATGATCTAGTATCATTATTATCATGTTGTTGAATGAAACAGTTTATTTCATTCCGTATGAACCCAAACGCTTTTGAGAATTCTTTATTTTGTACAAAGTCCAGTTTATCAGTGTTGCATTTCTTCAAAGAGGCGTTTTAACACGTAAACATTATCCTCAGCCATGGTACTGCAAATATGAAGAAGCGTATACAGACAAAACTAGACGTATTAATAATCAAATAGATAGGATGTCTCCCCAATAACTGGAATATTTAAAACTAGCATAAAGGTCAACCTCTAAGTGTGTATGATTTTCTTAACTTGTTACAATTCTAACCCCAATTTTTCTACTTTCCTAGACGTAATGTAATTTTGAACAGATTTTTAACCTTTTTCGTTATATATACTACCCTTGTAAACGATTTCTACATATGCCTTCTTACTGTGTATAATTTTGCCCCATGTAGATATTCGTCATATCTATAGCAAACTCATATTTTAACGTTATTTACACAATATATCATCCATTTTCAATGGTTTCGAAATACGATATAACAAGGTATGTAATAATATACTGTATATCTTTTTTGTAGGATATTCATCGTTGAATATAGTAAACTCGTATGCTTAATACTAATTTGTAATTATTTTCAGTACCTTCGAAATATATGTCTATAACATGTGTCATATGTTTTGTAATACGTCTTTATAACTTTGAAACTCTGCGTGATTACCTCTTACAATATCTACAGTTATGAGAACCTCGAAGACTTAACCTGGAGAAATAAAACAGATAAATATTTTACTTTTTATTGAAACTAGTTAACTTATATTCTAACATACATATTTGAAACTAGACAACTTATATTCTAACATACAAATAGACAACAACAAAATAGAAAAGTATACTTGAGGGTTACATTTTGTATAACCATTATCTTTTATTCTATAATACCTTCTTCTTTAAGCTCAGAAATAATTGAAATAATCTCATCCTCGTTTTCTAAACTACTGTTACCCGTCTGTTTTAAGGTGTACAGTAGACGAAGCCTGTCGACAACTTGATTCCAATACGCGTTTTGTTTTTGGAATTTGAAATTGGTAGCTTGCTAATCCTGTATAAATTAGGTTTAATAATATGCTCATATTTCCAATGTTTTACGCTTATTATTGTACCCTCTGGTCTATAATCTTTTCTGTATGCATTGGTTAATGAGATAATCTGCATGTAATTTACAACATCTTCCTCCATAGGTGTAGAACCTACATGTTTAAGTGTTAGTAAATCAAATAGTCCAGGTGTTCCCTTGAAAAGTTTGTTTTTAATCAGAATATCTTTTCCTTGTATTCCTACCGAAATCCTTATGGAGACCATATCTCGTTCTATCTATATTTCTTCCTACCAACGTATCGTAATACTCAGAAATATCATGATATTTATCTGACCCTTGGTTATATTCTTCTTCTTCATACTCCGATGATATCGACGTAGTTGATGTATAAGAAGGTAGTTTTTTAACTTTTGATGAGTTATTATTGGATTTAGCAATTGATTCTAACAGAGATATAATCTCTTTTAGTTTGTCATCACAACTACATTCTGTTTTATTATGATGAACTTTTCTATGTTTCGCATTACGAGCATTTATTATATCGTCTTCTCCATCTTCCATATCATGCATTGCTTTCAAATGTCTCTTATAACTGTCAGTCCGCGAGAATCCTGGCTGAATCAATGTGGCTGACAGCATGATGAATGTGGCTGATAGCGTAATTAATGTGGCTGATAGCATGATGAATGTGGCTGATAGCGTAATTAATGTGGTTGATAGCGTAATTAATATGTCTGTGAAAAATAAATAGAAGTTGTGTTATAATAATGCTAATAGTTGTCTACGGCTATTAAAGATGAACAGACTTGCTTGTAATCTCTGCAACAAAAGAATTCGACAATCCGATTTTGCACGTCATATGAGAATTCATCAGGGATATAAAGTGCAATGCCAGAAATGTTCCAGGGGATTCTCGCGGACTGACAATTATAAGAGACATTTGAAAGCAATGCATGATATGGAAGATGGAGAAGACGATATAATAAATGCTCGTGATGCGAAACATAGAAAAGTTCATCATGATAAAACAGAATGTAGTTGTGATCACAAACTAAAAGAGATTATATCTCTGTTAGAATTAATTGCTAAATCCAATAATAACTAATCAAAAGTTAAAACACTACCTTCTTATACATCAACTACGTCGACATCATCGGAGTATGAAGAAGAAGAATATAACCAAGGGTCAGATAAATATCATCATATTTCTGAGTATTACGATACGTTGGTAGGAAGAAATATAGATAGAAGGAGATATGGTCTCCATAATGATAACGACGAATTGAGATTTGCTTCAGTTTCGGTAGGAATACAAGGAAAAGATATTCTAATTAAAAACAGACATTTCAAGGGAACACCTGGACTATTTGATTTACTAACACTTAAACATCTAGGTTCTACACCTATGGAGGAAGATGTTGTAAATTACATGCAGATTATCTCATTAACCAATGCATACAGAAAAGATTATAGACCAGAGGGTACAATAATAAGCGTAAAACATTGGAAATATGAGCATATTATTAAACCTAATTTATACAGGATTAGCAAGCTACCAATTTCAAATTCCAAAAACAAAACGCCGTATTGGAATCAAGTTATCGACAGGCTTCGTCTACTGTACACCTTAAAACAGACGGGTAACAGTAGTTTAGAAAACGAGGATGAGCTTATTTCAATAATTTCTGAGCTTAAAGAAGAAGGTATTATAGAATAAAAGATAATGGTTATACAAAATGTTACCCTCAAGTATACTTTTCTATTTTGTTGTTGTCTATTTGTATGTTAGAATATAAGTTGTCTAGTTTCAAATATGCATGTTAGAACATAAGTTAACTAGTTTCAATAAAAAGTAAAATATGTATCTGTTTTATTTCTCCAGGTTAAGTCTTCAAGGTTCTCATAACTGTAGATATTGTAAGAGGTAATCACGCAGAGTTTCAAAGTTATAAAGACGTATTACAAAACATATGACACATGTTATAGACATATATTTCGAAGGTACTGAAAATAATTACAAATTAGTATTAATCATACGAGTTTACTATATTCAACGATGAATATCCTACAAAAAAGATATAGAGTATATTATTACATACCTTGTTATATCGTATTTCGAAACCATTGAAAATGGATGATATATTGTGTAAATAACGTTAAAATATGAGTTTGCTATAGATACGACGAATATCTACATGGGGTAAAATTATACACAGTAAGAAGGCATATGTAGAAATCGTTTACAAGGGTAGTAGATATAACGAAAAAGGTTAAAAATCTGTTCAAAATTACATTACGTATAGGAAAGTAGAAAAATTGGGGTTAGAATTGTAACAAGTTAAGAAAATCGTACACACTTAGAGGTTGACCTTTATGCTAGTTTTAAATATTCCAGTTATTGGGGAGACATCCTATCTATTTGATTATTAATACGTCTAGTTTTGTCTGTATACGTTTCTTCATATTTGCAGTACCATGGCTGAGGATAATGTTTACGTGTTAAAACACCTCTTTGAAGAAATGCAACACTGATAAACTGGACTTTGTACAAAATAAAGAACTCTCAAAAGCGTCTGGGTTCATACGGGATGAAATAAACTGTTTCATTCAACAACATGATAATAATGATACTAGAGCATGCATGCGCATACTACATCTAGACAGATTTTTATAAAATGATACATGTCGTATCTACGCCTATGTACGCCAATACTAATCTACGCCTTATGTACTAAATAAAATAGAATTTATCACAGATAAACTAAACACTATGCGAGGAAACGGTTGATGCAATAGCTACGGATTCATTCAACAACATGATAATAATGATACTAGATCATGCATCCATACTACATCTAGACAGATATTTGTAAAATGATACATGTATTAGTAATACTAATCTACGTCTTATGTACTAAATAAAATAGAATTTCTCACAGATAAACTAAAAGCTATGCGAGGAAACGGTTGATTTAATAGCTACGGATGCTGCCACGCGTTCAGGTTCCAATAATTAATCAGCACAAGTTTCATAGATATCCTTTCCGATTTGTAAGCAATATTTGATCTGATTAACTATAATTCGATGAAAAAGTGGAAATTAAAAGGTTAAGCTAGTGTCAGACTGTTTCCTGTAGAGCAATTTTGAGTGAACCTTCTTCTTGTGGTAAAACTATTGCCTTGTTAGGTCTACTAATTAATGAAAACGGATTAAAATTTAAAAATATCTACCTATAAGCCGGAAACTCATCCAGTTTTTGTTTTGTAATTGATTGCTCAAGGTAGGTAGAGAGTTTTAAGGATTCCACTATCGACTCTGCATTTACTAATACAATGGAATCTTCCAATGCATTTACTAATACAACTAAGGCGTACTGTTTGATTCTACACGACTCCTTGATAGAAGATGATGTACCTCTACAATCTGACAATGATCGAAAACACGGTGATTTATTAACCTACGTCATGCAGAGCAATTCTGAGTAGGCCTTCTTCATGTAGCAAAACTAATGTTATGTTAGGTCTACTGATTAATGAAAACGGATTGAAATTTGAAAATATCTACCTATACGCCGAGTCTTTCAACCCAATATGAATTCTTAAGACGTGTTATAAAGCCTATTGTAAAAGATATGGCGATAAAAGAACTGACACTAATTCTTAACAGATACAAATTTATAACCATTGGATGCAGAGTTAGAAAAGACGAAATAAGCGAAACGTTGAAGAAATAGACAATTAGGTTCAAAATTGGTTGATAATATTGAATTTAGTGGCTAATCAAATCACTTTTATGCAAAGTTTCAACCTAAATATGAATTCTTAATACGTGTTATAAAGCCTACTAAAATATAGGATATTATGAATTTAGCGAAAACGATGATGTAATCACCCCTAATGATGTGAAACCTATTTCCATTCAACAACATGATAATAATGACACTAGAGTATGCATGCATGCATACTACATCTAGACAGATAAATATATATCTTTACAGCTTAGGCATACGATTACATACTTCAGTTTCGCATAGTATTACTACTTAAAAAATAGGATTGCTTCGATCTTTACTTGATGAAGATCCATATCAAATGCTATAATACAATAAAAATACTATCAAAATCTTCACCAAAATATTTATTTAAATATATAGTATTGTATATTTTGTCTTGTCTTGTGTCTTTACTTTATTGTGTAATAAATAAGTTATAGGTGAGTTTGAAATTCAGGGAAATATAATCACTGATAACCTCACCCCTTATCAAACCCTTACCTTTAAGCAGATCACTCTATCCCGCTAATCCTGGGTAATGGAAGGGATACAGTTAACAGATATTCATCTCAAATTCTCCTTGCCTTAAAGCAGATCTAGATTATCTCACCCCTTCTAATCGTTTCAAATCCATACCTTTTAAGCAGATCACCCTATCAAATCCTTTCATTTAATCAGGTCATAGGTTACCTCATCTTTCTATCAGATCCTTAATTCAGCAGCATATGAAGAGCGTTATCGCTAGGGACAGACAGGAAATCAGTAATTAACTCACCCTAAGCGAAATTACAATTAAATATATTTTGTTCATAGATTACTTCACCTCTTCTAATCATATCAAATCCCTACCTTTCATCAGATCACAGGTATACACTAATCAATTCTTATTTTTAATCATACCCTTAATCAGGTCATTAGTATCCACTATTCATATCAATTAAATTAGATCATAGGCTACCTCAACTCTTATAATCATATTAAATTCTTTAATTAGATAACATGTCACTTCACCCTTATAATCATATCAAATTCTTTAATTAGATCACATGTTACCTCGCCTCTTCTAATCATATCAAATCCTTTAACCGCTAGTCAGTTCACAGAAACCCACGAAATTTAATCATGTCACAGGTATCCACGAATCATATCAATTTCCTTCAGTAGCAAATGATGGATGACTGGTAATCGTTAGAAACAGACAGGAAATCAGTAATTAATTCACCCTAAACCTTTATTCAGATCGCCTACTCAAATCCGTACCTTTAATCAGATCACACTATCAAATCCTTGCCTTTAACAAGATCATAGGTTACCTCACCCTTTAATCAGTTCAGCAGCAGATTGTGTATGTCAGGTAATCGTTAATCCTATCAAATCCTTTAATTAGATCACCCCTTCTAATCATATCAAATCCTTTAATCGCTAATCAGGTCGCAGGTATCCGTGGATCATATCAATTTCATCATATCACGGGTAGCCCGAAAACAATATCAATTTAATTAGATCACAGACTACCTCACCCCTTCTAATTCTATCAAATTCTTTAATTATATCACATATTACCTTATCCCTTCTAATCATATCAAATCCTTAAATCGCTAATCAGGTAGCAGGTATCCGTGGATCATATCAACTTTGTCATATCACGGGTAGCCGTAAACCATATCAATTTAATTAGATCACAGACTACCTCACCCCTTCTAATCATATCAAATTCTTTAATTATAAGTGACAGTGTAGAATAATTATTTTGATATATATTATATTTTGGCTTTTAATTTTCTAAATGGTGTAATTCAACAAGCACAAGCTACAGCTTCTTTGTTGATCACATTGTATGATTAGTTGAAATAAAGTTGAAAATATGGGCAATATAATACCAGTACAGAATTAGATCATATATTACCTTAACCCTTCTAATCATATCAAATCCTTTAATCGCTAATCAGGTTGCAGGTATCTGCGGATCACATCAATCTCATCATGTCACAGGTAGCCGCAAACCATATCAATTTAATTAGATCACAGGCTACCTCACCCTTCTAATCATATCAAATCCTTATCTTTAATTAGATCACCTCTTCTAACCATATCAAATCCTTTAATCGCTAATCAGGTCGCAGGTATCCGCGGATCATATCAATTTCATCATGTCACGGGTAGCCGTACCCCATATCAATTTAACATCCTGCGCCCTGCTTCCTGTGGGTCCTGCATTCTGCGTCAGTATTGTAGATTTGCAGAACGACTTTGATTTAGATGATATACTTAAATTTAATACATCTGGATATAATGTATAATAATTATGTAAAAGAATACAACACATAAATATAGGTATTAGACCATCAAATTTTAAAAAGTTGAGCAATTATAAAGATGAAAACGTATATTGGAATAAGGCTAACAAACTACAGCAGCATGTTCCTTCACTAATCTATCATTTAAGCTCTATCATTCAAGTCTAGCTTACGTTTAGTAGCAATTTATTTTTATTTATCATCTGAATGATACATCATTTATAAAAGAAATGTGATAAAATAAAATTATTTTTAACATTTTAGTAATGTTTTAGTTCAATGATATATAGTTATAGTTTTTATAAGAAAATCGAAAAACATATTAAGAACTTATTTTGATGTACTACCTAAAAATACTTTATTACATGCTCCAGCGATCGTACAAGATTCGCGAAATGGATCCGCACCATTATGTAACCTATACATACAATATTTAAAGTGATATTTATCTGATATATAATTAAAACATGCAGATGCAGCAATAATTAAACGATATTTAAAAATAAAGCTTTTACCGTTTTCAATCTAACGCTTTCAACTATTGTCATTGTCAACAAAGAAACTTGTTTTAATACTAGAAAGTGTTAATTGCTTCCTTTCAAATAGAATTATTTTACGTGTTATTTTGAACTTGAAATATTTAAAGAATTTTATAACACTTATATTTTAAACACTACATATGTTTAGATTTATAATTAATTTAAACTGATTTGAGTCACACCTAATAATTATTTAACGCGATTTAAGATCCATTAAGAAAAAATTGGACTTTCTTCACGCTTTGCTCATATAAGACTGACTAATTGTCTTGTACGTAATTAGCACATTAGTAATAATGGTTGAAGTAAGCATTTAACCGTCGGGGTGACTATTGTCATCCTAATTTTTAAAATGTATTTTTGTATGTTGAAGTTTTGGTAAATCTTATCATGCTAATAATCTAATCTGGGCTATTTCTATTATAATAAATACAATGATGTTACTATATTTTAAATGATAACCCTATGACATGACGTTTAGATTTATAATTAATTTAAATAAATAACGTATATCAACTACATATAACCTTATAAATATTTCAAGTAAATTATTTTTATTAAAAATAATTTCCTTTTAAATAAATTGGATTTAAACAAATATACGTGAAAGCATTTTTATAAATAACTCGTATGCAGTAATTTAAAAGACAAGCTCCGTGGTCTCGGGGTTAAGCTATGGACTGGGTAATGGTTGAGCGTTCGAACCCTGGTTGCTTCAATTGATTTTAATAAAAAAGTGTAACAGGTTGCCTATCTACAGGCGTATAGAAGTCTACTATACCGATCACAGGACGTTACCGATAGATGGCAGTTGAGGCATTAGGAATTCAAATCTTTCAGCGGGAAACAACAAGTTGGAAATGACAAGTGAGAGCGAGAGAGAGGGCGAGAGAAAGAGAGAGGGCAAGAGCCAAGCGCGAACGAGAGAGGGCCAAAGCGAGGGCGAGAGAGAGGGCGAGAGCGAGAGAGAGGGCGACAGCCAAGCGAGAACGAAAAAGAGGGCCAGTGTAAGAGCGAGAGAGAGGGCCAGAGCGAGAGCGAAAGAGAGTGTGAGAGAGAGGGCCAGAGCGAGAGCGAGGGAGAGGGCGAGAGAGAGGGCGAGAGAGAGATGCATATGACCCGCGAGATACAAAATGACAAATTCAAAATTGATAAATTCAAAATGACAGATACAAAATGGCGGATATGTAAATGACAGATGACAGATACAAAATGGCGGATATGCAAATGACATTCAAAATTGACAGATTCAAAATGACATTTTAAAATGGCCATTCAAAATGGCGATTCAAGATGGCAATTCAAAATGGCGATCCAAAATGGCGATCCAAAATGTCGATTCAATATGGCGATTCAAAATGGCGATGTAAACAATCCATTCATGTGAACAAGTTTTCCTCTCTGTATGTAGACAGATTTACATTCGTCTATCCCGAAATGCATTTGTATATCTGTACTAAATCTGTAAATAAAGTTCATAATTTGTTTTAATTGAGTTTCACTGGTAGCGTACAGTTTCAGATCATCCATAAATAGGAGGTATTTTGTAAGATATCTGTTCATGTTTTATTAAAAAACTGTATTTTGAACTAGCTAGCAAAGTGCTTAAAGGATTTATAGCTAATATGAACAACAAAACGCTTAAAGCATCACCTTGGAAAATTCCCCTATTAATTTCTGTGTGTGGTATTTTTGTCATCTCTTTAGTAGATGTCACAACTAAATCTGTTCCTCCAGTTCTGCATAGTCTTACGTATGAACTGTACCAGACACGGATGTATTTTATAGTGTTCTAGTACGTATAACAACCATGAATGGGAAACAGAATCAAATGCCTTCCGATAGTCTATGTATGTCATATACAGGTTTCAATTTTTCTTTCTTGCTTGGTTTAGTGCAACAGAGTCAATTATGAGTTGCTCCTTACAACCTAATGTGCTCTGATATTATTTGGTTGTTTACTTAGAGTCTGTAAATCTTATTGTTCAAGCAACCTGTTAGGATCATGTATAAGGTTGGTAAACAGGTTATCGGTCTGTATTTCGATGGATCTTGAGTATCTTTGGAGATAAGATATGCCCGAGTAGCAAAATCTGTCTATACCAAATGCAGACTGCGTGTACGTGCTTACATTTCATCAATAACATCACATATATTTTTATTCGTACGTGTGCGCAATCTTTTCCTGGTATAGATAAATTTTGCTACTTGGGTGTTGCGCCGAGCGTTAGAAAGAGCGGCAAATTCGAGAGATCTTTCAGTACATAGTTAAAAGCTCTGTTGTGTAAAATAAACTTTAATTTGTTTAATAGTGTGATCACACCTTTATTTGACAAGTGAATCATATTTATGTAGTTTGATGAAAAGACAGAGTACTGGAAACACTCATGTAAAAAGGTTGGCTGATGCCATTGTATAATATATGTATAAAGCTACAAAGAAGTTGTTTTTATCCATATAAGAAGACCACAACACAAGCTCTTACTAGTGAAGCGTGTACAATATGTAGTTTCTTCCACCAGTAGTTATGTATTTGATCTTGACCAAGTGTTTTCCAATTGTGTGTAACTTTTATAACATCTTCGATCTCATTTATAGAGATTTTGCATGTATGCATTATTTCTCCATCATATTTGATTTCTGTTCGCCATGAAGCATATTCATTATGGTCAACAGTATTGCTCCAGATGTTTTCCCAGAATTGTCTAGCTTCATCTGTAGGTGGAGGATGTTGCGTATCTCTCCCTTTGTCTGTCAGAGATGTGTAGAATTTCTTTTCATTTGCTTGGAATAGTTTATTTTGTAGTTTACGTTTTTTACTTCCGACGTATTTTTTGTGATATTGTATCTCTTATTTGGTCAACACTGCTGTTTTCTTCCTCATATTGTGTATGTCTGGTGTGAATCCAGTGGGTTAATCCATATGAAGTGGTCCAGCACTAGTTCCGGTATAACTGCAAGAACTTTTACGAATGGCATAAGATTACATAATAATAATAATTATAACTTAAAACAATGTTAGCACTAGAATAAAATAAATTTACTCAATGATACTAATGAAGATGGTAACGTATTGAAAATAGATGATTAAATAATGGCCGAATTATTTACAGTTTTCAACTGAGCATAACTCTGTTCTTAGGCTAATATCAAAGTTGAGATCTTTACCACAGTTTGTCATCATATACTACTTTATTCTCACGTAATATAGAAAAAAATCCATTCGTGCCCATCGAAGATATTGAGAGCCAAAGTTGACCAAAAATACAAAAAACGAGACTTCAAAAGCCCATAAATACCAAAGTAGTGAAGTTACAGATTTGAAATATTTTATACATAAACTACCCCTAACTGTGTACCATTAACAAAAAAACTTCTCATAAACTAACTGTGTTACATAACAACTTTTATATTTTAGGCTGCACTAGGGATAATACATTTTTGTTAAAAAACCTCTGATTTAGTTAAAAATGTAATGTTTTTATATTTGTATACAATACAGAACTTGATAATAATATTTGTGTGTATATAACATAGTGCATTATCATATAAATAACTACAATGAACAGAATATCAAACTACAAAGAAAAATATGCAATGATGCATGTAAGAGAGAAATATTAATTAGTTTATTATGATGTTAATTATTTGTTATGAATTATTTACTCAAGCTGTACACACCATTAATTCTTCTCTTTACAACCTACTAAAAGCTTAGTTATCGGTGACCCAATCACTATATATTTTCCATAGCCTGTGATCCAGTATTGTGAAATCGTTATACGGTTCAATAAGCTTCAGATACGATAATAAATTTAATAACTCGATATCCCAATAGTGATTTTCGAAAAAATAAGGGTAAATAGGTATTCCATTCTGTGGATTATAGTAGAAGTTAATTTTTCGGTCGTCACACATGAGCGTATTGCAATAATTGAATTCGGGATATATCTCCCAAACTTTCGTTAATGGTTTAACCTGCAATAGGACAATAATGTTCATTCATAAAAATTTACAGGTGTTTCTGGAACTTACAAGATAGTGTTTGTTTCTTACATACACGGAGGCCATCGCTTGTATATCCATATAAAATAGAATTTTGAACTTTGAGCTGGTTAGCATCCCAAGGTTATATAGTTTCTGTTCCAAAAAGCTTCGACTTGTTGCTGACCAGACCCCAATATCATAATATTTATAGATTCCTTCCAAAAACATCTGTAAGTATGGTCTTGGAGCCAAATGTGCGGTATGAGCTCTACCATCAAATAAAGTTCTATCCATATCTAAAACGACGAGATTCTTTCCTGATCGTGACTTATACAGCTTTGTGTACCCTTCACCCTGTATTTCGCGGTGCTGATTTGCAGATAAATAAGCAGGTTCTATTTTAATAAGCAACTTTTGAATTGAATTGGCAGGAATTTCATCGACCATCTCGGTACATTCTGCAGTGTTCGTAGAAGCTTTGCAAAGCCTTTTAGAAACTCTTAAAATAAAGTCGGATTCTAGATTCAATTGATGTAATAGATAACTATTGTCATCAGCAGCAGCATCTGAAACATAAATACATATAATAAAGTTAACGCAAAAAAAAAGTTAAATAACTATTACCAATGCCAGGATGATTTAAAAAATTCTGGTCGGTTTGTTCTATTCCAGTTGCTATGTAAATGCTACGTTTCAGGTCAGATATGGTGTCATCTCTGTTAAAACTAATTTTAAAATACATTTTAAAATATTTTTGGTGCCACTCAATTTTTACTTTCTTCCCAGAATTTGTCATATAACGGCTAAATTGATCGGCAACCTTCAATGTAAAATCGGTGTTTAGATCTAACAGTCCCAGAACTTGATCATCGTCGTGTACATTTGCTAAAATGCAATGGAAATGTATCTAAAACTGTTTTAATTGAATATAAAAGTAAATTAACCTGGTAGTCCTGGATTTAAGAAACTCTGGCGTGAAGGTTTCATGTTAGTTATACCGTTAATCACAGATTTCAAATCCATAATGGTATCTTCTTCTTCAATCGGTATTTGAAAGGTCTTATCTTTGCATTCTACTTTTAATTTAATCGGAGGGCCTTGCTGAGGAATTTCAAGTCTACTTTCTATTTTCATCACACAATCGGTATTTAAATTTAAATCCACCAATTTACAGTCATTTTCCCTTGAACTTTCTGAAAATTGATTAAAATTCTAAAATACATTAACTATAGCATGGAGCGTAAGGTTACCTGGCAAAGCAAGTTCAACAAACTTCAACCGCGATGGTTTCAGACCAAAAGCCTTACAAATCTGATGTTTTAAATCGACGAGTGTGTCTTCTTCTTCATAATTAACTTCGACGATACATTTAGGGATACAACACACTTGTTGGAAAAACATTATCTATAGGGATTGAAACATCATATGTATTAATAATAATTAAAATAATGAATTAAAAAAGGTGGATAAAGTAAGCAAAACAAATATGGGTTTTTCAAATCGACGAAAAGCATTTAGTATAAATGTTTTTTCGGATTATTGCCTTTAGACTGTCAAGCAACTCTAATAAAGGGCCTAACCTTTTGTGCAGCATTATACGACACGAACATGCTTATGAATCGATATATAGTCTTCTTTTATAGTCGAGAATATTTCCTTCACACCTGGTCATGAACTCTAAAAGTCACTAAATAGAATCGAAGTAGCCCTTGTCAGGGGTTTCCTATATCTGATCTATGAAACCCATGCTACCTAACTATTCCACACATTTATTTCAGTTTAGCTACACATAACAAGGAACCTTCCTGCCAGAATACTAAAACATAAAAAACTCAATACCCCAAGGTGTCAGGACAGCCTTAACGTTCATGTGTATGTACTCCACAAAGTTGAACTACTCGCCACTGCTTCTTAATTATCCAATCTATATTTTCCGTTTACACCACAGGCAACGAAAAATTCTCCTACTTCCAAAACATAAAAGTTTCAAAAGGGATGGTTAAGGCCGCCTTAACTAAAGTAAGTATATCGAATTCCATGATTAAATTTGAACGACTCGCTATGACTTCCTAATTATTCCATATATTTATTTTCATTTTAATCACAAGTAACAACAAATCCTCCCTGTAGTTTTCTAAATCATAAAAACTTTAAATACTTTAAAACCAACGTGGCGAGGCCATCTTATCCGCACGAAGTCCACGGAATTTTCCACAAAATCTCGACAACCCGCCGCTATTTCCTTAACATCCATTACAGATTTTGATTTTAACTACAATTAGCAAGGAGTCTATCCTCTATCTTTACAAATCATTAAAAGTTTCAGTACCCAGTTGCAGTTCATAATACGTACATAATGGTACGTTAAATGTTCCTACCTGGTTTAGATTGGGGTACATAGTATATGGTAATATGTAGTTGTATGTAGCATGGGTTTCCAAGGCCAGCCACATCAGCTTTGAGAAAAGCTACTTTGATTCTATACAGTAACCATTCAGGTTACTTATGACTAGGTATTGGACATGTCTTCGAAAAGGTCTGTTTGAATTCTTTAAGATGATGTCAAATAATTTACTGTGAAAGCATTGGTCTCCTCGAGGAGCTATGGTCCCTAGAATGTACTTGGTTTTAGCTTCAAGAAAATATTCAAGGACCTATGTATATTACGGTTCATAAGGATATTCGTGAGGTACTATGCTGGACACAAGGCTATGACCTTTATTATAGTCGTTCGACATTCTAAAGGCAAGAATCCGAAACAACATTCATACTAAATGCTTTTCGTCAGAGAAACACATGTGTTTAATTGAATTGAATTGAATTATTCGAGGCAACTGCTAGATATACATAATAAATATGCCAGGTGGTATTCCTTCAGGACGAATTTTAATGTAGTTTTAATTAAAACTGATTTAAATTACTATTTATTTATTTTGTTTTAAAAAACTTGTTTAAGTCTCTGACTTGGAACACTATATTTATGTAGTAAAACCTACAATCCATATATAGAAATAGTTGGATATTGTTTCGTACGTAAAGTGTAAATAAACTAACACTAACTTGCACCTACGTTTCTTAAAACCTGAGAAGTGTTTTAAGAAAGAACATTTATATCAGCGTATTTATAACACTTAATATTGTGGATATGTTACGGCCGTCGACAGACTAGATCGTGCTCTGAGGCAAATAATGTTTTTTACAAAAATATACGAATATCTCCAATTACTATTTTGTTTTTGTTTTCTTTATTGTACCTACTACTTATTTTACAGTCATCGGCCAATAATAATTAGGATATATAAGTTCCAGGAAATAAAATTATTGCAGAGCTAGTCGGAGGCCTTTTAGCCCTGCAGAGAGTTTTGTATTAGACTCCCGTCGCTCAGTGATCTTTTTTTTAATTCGATCTCTGCTGCATGTTGTATTCATTGATTTCATCATTGATCTATTTTTTTTTAATTTCATTTGCGACTACCTCCTCGAAAGACACGACTACCTAGGATTATCTAACATACCCAGATCAAATTTTTTAAAAACCCTAATTTTTAATTAAAAAAGTACCCTTAAAACTGAATGATTTTCCTTCAACTTTGATTGAATATTGATAAAAATGACAGAGCTTTTCATCAAAAAAGCTTCCACTTTTTAAAAACCAAATAACTTCCTATGTAAATGTTTAGTTTTTTATTCATGGCTATAAGCCATATAAAACTATGTTATAATGAAACTAATACAGGTGACCATCTACCCTGAAAAAATACAGGATATAAAGATTTGATTGAATATATTTATTATGGAGCATCAGGGGCCGCTATTAATAACGCGACCGAACCTTAATTAAAATAAGAATCATGTTAAAAATAGATATTTCAGTAGGGGATGGTCATCCTTATCCTTCACTGAATTTTATGAAATTATGAAACGTTATTTGAGAAAATAATCTTTTTTAAAAATACAATTTAAAATTGTGTTTGTAAAAAGGATAAATAAAATGAAATTTAAAATGTATAAATTAAATTACTTAATTTTACTTCTACACATTGGGCAATTTTTATTTATACCTATCCATCCATAAAAACACTTTTTACAAAACATGTGATTGGAATTAGTTTTAAGAGGTTTATTGAATCTGTTATTACAATTAGAACAATCAGCCTCAATAAACTCATTCATTAAAATGTAATGGTTGAATACGTGATTAATAGTTTTGTTTGATACCTTTGAATTGCCTGTTAATAATCCAACATCAAGTTTATACGGAAACTCTATCATCATCTTCTTTGATCATTTTTGATTCGCTGAAATTTCTATCTGATTAACTTTATCGCGAGATTATTTTATAAAAGCTTCAGATAAGTTTTGATGTATTAAAATATTTGTTTAATCAACTTTAAATTCAGTTATACATAAATTGTTCTGAGAATTTTTGATACTGTAACGAATGGTAAACCCATATATGCCGTCATCGAACATTCTAGATGTATGAGTTATCAACACTTGCATGTATGACTCATCAACACCTGCATGTATGACTCATCAACACCTGCATATATGACTCATCAACATCTGAATGTATGACTCATCAACATCTGCATGTATGATTCATCAACACCTGCATGTATGACTCATCAACACCTGCATGTATAATTCATCGTATGTTCCAGAACTTTATTTGAAAGATATAAATTGTGTCACGGGTAGAAGGAGCTCAGTTAACGTTTAACCGGCATAGTGAAATGTACTCTGAATAATTAGTTAATAGTCGAATATTAGTGAATAAATAAATGTTAATAATTATTGTAATACATAAATAGTCCTCCAATAAATTTGTAAATATCTAGCATTTAAATAGTTCATTAAATAGTTTATAGTTAGTGTTTTTAATTAAGTGTAATAAATCTGGACGGCTGAATGAACTTCGAGATCAGAATCCCTCTGTTGGCAAAACCTTACGCTTGTCTGATCATGACCGCTCCATTTACTACTTGGTAACCAAGCAGTTTTACTACCAGAAACCGAGTTACGCCGACCTGTGGAGGGCATTATGGGATTTGAGGATCGAGTTGCTCACCAGAGGCATTAACAAATTGGCAGTTCCCAAACTCGGCTGTGGGCGAGACCAGTTGGAATGGAGAATCGTTCGGAACATGCTGGAAGTCATTTCTAGAGACACGGATGTGAAGATCTTAGTCTGTAGCTTCGATCCACAGCCCGCGTCAAGGCCAACAAAGAGTGTAGACTGTTATTTCTACCGTAATGGAACGTGTAGTCGAGGTGAAGACTGTCGATACCGTCACGACCCTTTCTACAGGAACCAGAGAATAAAACCTGTTCTGGGACAGAACGACTTGAAGAGGGGAGCAGTGTAACGAATGGTAAACCCATATATGCCGTCATCGAACATTCTAGATGTATGAGTTATCAACACCTGCATGTATGACTCATTAACACCTGCATGTATGACTCATCAACACCTGCATGTATGACTCATCAACACCCGCATATACGACTCATCAACATCTGCATGTATGACTCATCAACACCTGCATGTATGATTCATCAACACCTGCATGTATGATTCATCGTATGTTCCAGAACTTTATATGAAAGATATAAATTGAGGTCACGGGTAGAAGGAGCTCAGTTAATGTTTAACCGGCATAGTGAAATGTACTCTGAATAATTAGTTAATAGTCGAATATTAGTGAATAAATAAATGTTAATAATTGTTGTAATACATAAATAGTTTTTATATAAATAGTTCTCAAATAAATTTGTAAATATCTAGCATTTAAATAGTTCATTAAATTGTTTATAGTTATAGTGTTTTTAATTAAGTGTATGTAAATAATATCCTTCTTGTGAATAGACGATTAAACAGCATTTTTGCTATTATTTTAAAAAGAACGTTACAATACGTTGATACGTCCTATTAACTCTATCTTAGATTTCTCTTATGAAAGCTACTGATAATTCTTAATCTATTGAAATATTAGACCACTCAAATATATTGTAACAAGAGAGAAAAAGAAAGAACCTCTTTCCGAGCAACAAATGGTGTGTTCTATCGCATTCGAGAGAATGACGCATCGCACAAGCATGTAAACCAGACGCGGTTTATTCTAGCGCTTTCTAGAATACATAGAAGGTTCCAGCGACTTCTGGTGCGATTATATGAGAGTATAAAAGCGGATTCGCGGATAAAAGAGAGGTAGTCAACAGCGAGTCGTTAACTGTGTTTCACAAAATAAATAGTAACTGTATAGATAAATGTTATATTAGAAATTCATAATCTGTAAATAATAGTTTTAATGGTTTATAATCATAGCGTTAATTTATAGTGTATTTATTAGTGTATAGAAATAAATATTTGTTTGTGAATAGACGATTTAAACAGCACTTGTGTTATTATTTGAAAAAGATCGGTACAGTGTTGTCAGGTGTGGTGTTTAAAATAAATAAAATCGCGTAATAATTGAATAAAGTGCTGTGAGAATAAATTTTTAGTGTTAAAATTAATTTCAACAAACGATTAAAATGGTGATGAAACTATTAAAAGATCTCTTAGTAATAGATTTAAAACGGGAATTGGACGAGAGGGATTTGGATAGTAATGGAAAGAAAGAAGTTTTGATAAATCGGCTAAGAGAATGGCTTTTAGAACAGAAGGAAGATCCTGAAAATTACCGCTTCGAAATACCTGGACCCGCAATTGATACTAGTTTGTTGTTAAGTAAAATGGAAGAAAATTCTAGAAAGTCCGAAGAGAATTCTAGAATTTTAAAAAAAGAATTATTGGAAAAGTCCGAAGAGAATTCTAGAAAGTCTGAAGAGAATTCTAGAATGTTAAAAGAGGAATTACTGGAAAAGTCAGAAGAGAATTCTAGAATGTTAAAAGAGGAACTATTGGAAAAGTCTGAAGAAAATTCTAAAATGCTTAAACAAGAATTAATGGAAAATACTAAAGTGCTGGAACAAAAAGTTTTTGAAAATTCTAAAATGCTTAAAGAAGAATTACTTGAAAATACTAAAGCACTGGAAGAAAATGTTAAAATGCTTAAAGAAGATTTACTAGAAAATTCTAGAACGCTTAAAGAAGAATTACTAGAAAAGTCTGAAGAAAGTTCTAGAAGGCTTAAAGGAGAATTGCTGGAAAATGTCGAAGCGTTGGAAGACAAAGTTTTCGAAGAATTTTTTGAGAATGCCAGCGCGTTAGGACTGTTGGAAGGTAGATTGGCGGAACATGATAGGGTAATAAAGATGGTAGAAGAGAAAATATCCCAAATGCAATTACCACCAACAACTAAGAAAGACGATATGACCGAAATGCTGGAAGATAGAATGAGGCAACTACGGTTTCCCTCAACTTCTGAGTGGCCGTTTAATGAAGTAAAGAAACAATTTAAAGAAGAAAAGGTTCCTGCCGTAGGGATAAAAGTAAAACCACCCACGTTCGATGGAAAGATACCTTGGTCCACCTACTACAAACAATTTGAGGCGGCCGCTGGGGCCAACGGATGGACAGGCAAGGAAAAGGCCGTTTCTTTAACTGTGGCTTTGCGTGGAGATGCGTTGAACGTCCTGCAAACAATCCCAGCAGGACAGGAAAATGATTATCAATTGTTAGTGTCTAGATTGGAGATGAGATATGGAGACGCGCATCTTCAACAAGTGTATCACCCGCAAGTGAAGAATCGTATCCAGAAGAATGGAGAAAGCCTGCAGGAGTTTGAAGCCGATGTTGCGCGGCTTGTCCGATTGGCGTACCATACGGCACCCGATTCATTTCTGGGACAACTGGTTGTGCAGACCTTCATTGATGGGTTAAGAGACGGGGAAACACAACAATCATTGAGGCTGGCACGACCAAGAACAACTGATGATGCGCTTGCTCACGCCTTAGAATTTGAAGCTGCAAAACAAGCGTCCCGAGGTCACGGACGTGTTCGGACCGTTTTGGAAGAAGATGAAGGTTCTAAAGATCGCCTAGAAGAATTATTAATGAGAGTTCTTCAGAAGGAAGAGAACCGTAAAAAGAATCCTCAAGAAGTTCGAGGACCCCGTTGCTGGAACTGCGGTGAACAAGGGCACATACGACGCCGCTGCCCTAAACCCAAACAAGTTCAGCCGTCGGAAAACTAAAGGGGGTCGACGAGAGGGGGCGAACGTTGACCTTGAGTGGAGATGCCCCGGAGATCACCATCCATGCCGTAACATCGAAGAACAGTACCAGCAGTTTGTTCGTAGATGGGAAGATTGCTAACCGAACTGTTCCACTACTTATTGATACGGGGGCGACAAAATCCATCGTACGCCCTGATGTTCTACGATCAAGTATTAAGTTGTTACCCACAACTACTCAACTCCGTACAGCAACAGGTGAAGTGATACCAACACGCGGAGTGGTTAAGATGAAGATTGGCATTGGAAGTGAAGAACGTGATCATGAAGTGCTGGTAGCCGATATCACTGATGACTTCATCTTGGGAATGGACCTCCTGAGAAAATTTGGTTTTACGTTGGATTTGAAAGAGGGTGTTTTGAAGGTCGGTAACGAAGAACTTCCGTTGCACCCACGAGAAGATCCGGTTGTAAGGGTTTTGCTGACTGAAGATGTAATATTGCCGGGTCAAAGCGAGATGTTTGTCGAGGCGGGTTTGGATGGAGATCTTCGGGTAGGATGTGTGCGAATGATGGAGCCTGTTTGTGATAAGAAGATCCATAGTGGCACACTGGTGGGAAAAGCGCTGATCAAGGTTGGAAAGAGAGTACCGGTGAGAATTATGAATGTTAATGTGGATCCGGTGACATTGAAGAAGAGTACCCTTGTGGGACAGTGTGTGCCAGTATTTCGAGTAGCCTGGTGTATGGCTGATGTTCCAAAACCAGTGCCCAAAGACCAGGGTGGAAAATTAGTGGGTATGGTTACTAGTTCGTGCGAAGACCTTAACAGAACGGAAGTGAAAGAGGTACAGGGTTTGGTTCACCGATACCAAGATATCTTCGCTCTTGACGATAGCCAGAAGGGACGAACAAATATAGTAAAACATAAAATCAATACAGGCAACTCTATGCCTGTCCGTCAGCAGCCGAGGCGTCTACCTCTAGCAAGGCGAGCAGAAGCCGAAAAGATTATTACTGATATGGAAGAACAAGGGGTCATCGAGCCATCCAGCAGTCCATGGGCATCACCGGTGGTCCTGGTCAGTAAGAAGGATGGGTCAACGAGATTTTGTGTGGACTATCGGCAGCTTAATGACGTGACCAAGAAAGACAGCTATCCCTTACCACGCATCGACGACACGTTAGATACCCTGTCTGGTTCACGATGGTTTTCGACTTTGGACTTGAAGAGCGGTTATTGGCAAGTTGAAATGGAACCTGAAGACCGGGAGAAGACCGCGTTCACTATTGGTTCCGGACTATGGCAGTTTACAGTTATGCCTTTCGGTCTATGTAACGCTCCGGCCACCTTTGAGCGTCTAATGGAGACCATCCTGAGAGGGTTGTCGTGGAAGACCTGCCTGGTATACCTAGATGATGTGATTGTAGTCGGGAAATCATTCAACGAACATTTGAACAATTTAGAGGAAGTGTTCCGAAGACTACGTGGAGCCAATCTGAAACTGAGTCCGAAAAAGTGCCACATATTCAGAAAGGAAGTGAAATATCTCGGGCACGTCGTATCACAAAATGGAGTGGCAGCCGACCCCGATAAGATTCGTGCAGTTCAAGAGTGGCCAACACCGAAAGATAAACACCAAGTTCGTAGTTTTCTTGGGTTATGTACCTACTACAGGCGTTTCGTTCCTGGGTTTGCCAATATAGCGAAACCTCTGACAAGGTTAACTGAAGATGGGCGCGAGCATGTTTGGAGCGGAGAGTGTGAAACAGCTTTCCAACAGCTGAAGCGTGCCCTGACAACAGCACCAATATTGAGCTATCCACGGACGGAAGGGAAATTCATACTTGACACAGATGCAAGTAATCTGGCCATTGGGGGGGTACAGATACAGGATGGACAAGAAAAGGTCATCGGCTATTTTAGTAAGGTTTTGTCGAAAGCCGAAAGGAATTATTGTGTGACCAGAAAAGAACTATTGGCCGTCGTGAAGTCCGTTGAGTACTTCTACAAATACTTGTACGGACGGAAGTTTTTATTGAGGACGGACCATGCAGCGTTGAAATGGCTTCTACAATTCCGTAATCCTGAAGGCCAGGTCGCAAGGTGGATCGAACGATTACAAGGATACGATTTTGACACCGAACATCGAGCGGGCACTAGTCATCGAAATGCCGATGCTCTTTCAAGAAGACCCTGTCCAACGGATTGCCGTCATTGCTCTCGTTTGGAAGAGAGGGTTTGCCAAGTATTAAGGACTACCATCGTCAACGACAATTGGTTGCCGGAAGAATTGCAACGACAGCAGGAGGCTGATCCCGAACTAAAAATGGTACTGGAATGGAAGCGCGTGGGAGAAAGGCCTGCCTGGGAGGCCGTCAGCCCTTTCAACAGAACGCTCAAAGCATATTGGGCCCAATGGGAGTCCTTGAAGGTGTAAGACGATCTCCTGAAGCGAGTACTAGAGAGTGAAGATGGCACCACCATTAGGTCTCAGTTCGTGGTTCCAAGAAGCCGAGTGGCTACAGTATTGCGACATCTCCATGACGGTGCCTCAGGAGGACACTTCGGTGTGAAAAAGACTTTGGAGAAAGTTAGGGAGCGTTTTTATTGGGTCAACTGTAAAGAAGACGTGAAGGAGTGGTGCCGGAAATGTGAACTATGTGCCACTGGTAACGGACCCTTGGGGAAACGAAGAGCACCTATGAGGCAGTACAATGTGGGTAGTCCTCTGGAAAGAATAGCCATAGATATTGCCGGACCATTTCTCGAAACCGACGATGGGAATAAATACATATTAGTGGCAATGGACTATTTTACCAAATGGCCAGAAGCATATGCCCTACCAAACCAGGAAGCTGCGACTGTTGCTGACGTACTAGTCAAAGAGTTTTTCAGTCGCTTCGGAGTGCCCATGGAGCTGCATTCAGATCAAGGCCGCAATTTCGAGTCTGTACTCTTTGGAGAAGTCTGTCGATTGTTGGACATTCGCAAGACTCGGACCACACCGTTACATCCGCAGTCCGATGGAATGGTAGAACGCATGAATCGAACAATGGGCAAATATTTGGCCAAGGTCGTCTCCGATCATCAACGAGACTGGGACCAATACCTGCATCTGTTCCTGATGGCTTATCGTGCATCGGTCCACGAAACAACCGGTCAGTCACCAGCGTCTGTGATGTTTGGACGCGAGTTACGGTTACCGTGTGATCTGGAATTTGGGTCTCCACCTATAGAGCAGGAGGTAGCCGGGAATGATTATGTCATCAACTTAAAGAAGAAGTTGGAGGATATTCACGACCGAACCCGAAATAATAGTCGAATCGCGAGTGACCGGATGAAGGCTACGTACGATGGGAGAGCCCAAGAAGGAGGGTTTCAACCTGGAGAGCTTGTCTGGTTATACAATCCGCAAAGGCGTCGTGGCTATTCTCCAAAGTTACAGCGAAATTGGGAGGGTCCATACCAGGTGAAGAAACGAATAAATGACTTGATTTATCGCATCCAGAAATTGCCAAGGGGGAAACCAAAGGTGGTACACTCCAATCGTCTGACGCACTATGAGGGAAATAATGACGCAGTCCCGGATCGGAAAGATGAGGCTGAGGTGGCTATCAATACCGTAAGGCCTGAAGATGATCAGCCAACCTTTAGAGAATTTATGGCTGCGTTCTCTGGAACTAGAAAAGCGCGATTCGGAGTCACGACTGAGATGCAACAAGATCTCTTCCGGGTCCCTGGTGATTATTCCATTGCCCTGTGTCTCCGCGGATCTCCGTATGTTCAGGGGGATCGCAGTAGTGTTTAGAAATAAATTTGGACGGCTGAATGAACTTCGAGAACAAAATCCCTCTGTTGGGAAATCCTTACGCTTGCCTGATCATGACCGATCCATTTACTACTTGGTAACCAAGCAGTTTTACTACCAGAAACCGAGTTACGCCGACTTGTGGAGGGCACTATGGAATTTGAGAATCGAGTTGCTTACCAGGGGAATTAACAAATTGGCAGTTCCCAAACTCGGCTGTGGGCGGGACCAGCTGGATTGGAGAATCGTTAGAAACATGCTGGAAGTTGTCTTTAGAGGTACGGACGTCAAGATCTTCGTCTGCAGTTTTGACCCACAGCCCGCATTAAGGCCAACGAAGAGTGTAGACTGTTATTTCTACCGTAATGGAACGTGTAGTCGAGGTGAAGACTGTCGATATCGTCATGACCCGTTCTACAGGAACCAGAGCATAAAACCTGTTCTGGGACAGAACAGACTTGAAGAGGGGGGCAGTGTAACAAGAGAGAAAAAGAAAGAACCTCTTTCCGAGCAACAAATGGTGTGTTCTATCGCATTCGAGAGAATGACGCATCGCACAAGCATGTAAACCAGACGCGGTTTATTCTAGCGCTTTCTAGAATACATAGAAGGTTCCAGCGACTTCTGGTGCGATTATATGAGGGTATAAAAGCGGATTCGCGGATAAAAGAGAGGTAGTCAACAGCGAGTCGTTAACTGTGTTTCACAAAATAAATAGTAACTGTATAGATAAATGTTATATTAGAAATTCATAATCTGTAAATAATAGTTTTAATGGTTTATAATCATAGCGTTAATTTATAGTGTATTTATTAGTGTATAGAAATAAATATTTGTTTGTGAATAGACGATTTAAACAGCACTTGTGTTATTATTTGAAAAAGAACGTTACAATATCTTTTTTAAATTCTTCAATAGCATAAGGTTTGATATTTGAATTATCAAAACATACAGCGTGTCCGGAGTTAGAACACAGCCTTGGTAGTGTAATGTCTGGCGTGCTGGACTTTCACCCAAGCGGCCCGCGATCGACTCCCGGCGCCGGCAGGTCTGGTTAAGGTTTTCTGCAGTTTTCCTCAGGTGTGACACAAATGTGGGATTTGCGCTGTTCTATCTGTAAGTCGGCTGCAGCCGCATATTGGGCCTACATAATAATAATAATAATCGCCCCCTCCCTCCCGCACAAGCTTATAGCTTCTGGGGCCTTGGTTTAGGTTATGGGTTGTAGTAGTTATTATTATTATTATTATTAATTTTAAGGGGTGATAGAAGACATCAAAAGGAACAAAAATGTCTTATACAACTTTGTTCTAGAACGTACTACTTTTTCAGAAAAAAAAATTGGAAGCTTTAACATCATTTTGCCGCGTTAATAATAGTACTTTAATTATGGCACTTTGTCGGCAGATGCATCTCATCTATCACAACAACAAACCTTAATGACATTTTATAGTATCGTATGTCGTTTCGGCGTAAAATTGAATTCTTTTTACAATTAAAAATTCATTTTACTCAATTAAGAAGCGTGACAACCCTGTAAAGTTTGTAATAGAATTTGCTTCACATCCGCACAATATGCTGATGTGAAGTTTGTTGACATTGAAATAAAGCACGTTTTGCTTACAAGCTTGCAGTTTAAGAATATTTGGGTCAATGCATGATCACAGCTTTTTGTAAATAATACCTTTTTTTTAAAGTGAGATCATACTGAGTTTGTTGAACTTTGAAATAATAATTTGTCAATAACGCACGAGTTTATTTAATAACAGTTTTAAATAATTTTATAAGAGAATATATTTTAAAGAGAAGATTTATCTAATTTAAATTAGGTAATTAGGTTAAGGGAACTTCTTGACACCTTGTTTTGGCTACATTAAAAAATCTTTAATTTAATGGTAATTAGGTGCCTTAATTAAGAATTTGTTTACATAAGATAGTATTTTTTAATAGAAAAACAAGTACGTCAAGAAATTTTGAAAATGTTCCGAAAATTAATAAATATAAAATGTAGGTCAATTATTGTTTTATTTTTACAGTTGGTTTGTTATGAATCAGCGTGTTTTTAACGTACAACGTACAAATTTTGTTTACGGAGAAACAGTGCGGATTACAATTTTCGTAGAATTAGACACCTAACTAATCTGCTTTGATGTTTATTATTTTTAAACAACGGCTGTCATGATCAGTTTGTTTGATTTTCTAAAATAAGGTCAAGACCCAGCTGCGATTATACTTAAGCAAGGTTGCTAGATATGGCAATGATTTTTTCAAAATTACTCGATAACCTATTAACATAGCAAGACATTTATTGAGACTTCTTTGTTCTGTTTGATGTCTTCTATCACCCCTTAAAATTAATGCGTTCTAATTCATGATACCCTGTATAATCAATACTTGTATATCAAGAAGACTTACTAATTGACTTGATTAATAATTGATTTAATTTATGTAATAAAAAATTATAATTTAATAATACATATACTATAGTATATGTACTATCTATAATATTTAATATATCTTTTTAAAATGTATTGAAATATTTTTTAATTAATTAAATGAAAGTGAAAAGTTTGTGAAAAGAAAGAACACAAAAAATAGTGTGTTGATAGTTATTTTTTCACAAAAATATTTAAAAATTAACATTTAATATTAAATATTTAAAGTTAACTAATAAAATATAGTATCACATACACATATATTACAAATATAGTATCACATAAGGAATGTTATATAGCAAAGTTTGTAAAAGGTGTAATGTTAAAAAGAAATTAGAAGATTACTACGTACACATAAATAATAATGATTATCATATCATCAACTCATACGTAAGGAATGCTGGCATATACTTTATCACAGCGGAATGAAAGTAAAATGTGTAAGTGGAAAAGAGGTATTATTAGAAATCTAGACATCTTCCCACTCGTCTCAATATACTGTACTGAATTATAATTATTAACTGATATATTTTGAAAACTCATATTTTGGTTTTCCACTACCAAAAACATTTAATATATCAAAACACAATAGTAAAATCACCAATAAAAAATATATAAACTGCATAATATATTGATATTTATTATCTCGAAATACATACAATATTATAATTCTTAACAAAATTAGAAACCAGATAACAAAAATTATATAATCCAAATGAAAGCTCAAATTGGAAAGCTGAGACAAAACAAAACACAAATCGAAGCTTTCCCGAGAGAGATTGACAACAAAATCAAACCTCAGTTACATGAATTAGTAAAAAAGGGAACGGTAAAGGACGTTCAAGGCAGTCAGATCAATCAAGAAAGAAATAAATAAAAATAAAATAAAAATGTAAATGAGTCTACCATACGAGATTAGGATTGTATCTTATTTTCATCTTATTTATTTGTAAACTATTTAATTTCTGTAACTCTCGCAGATAATGATATAATAATTCAAAATTATATCATTACGTTTATCATAAAAATCAATTGATAACCATGTTGCTATATTTAAAATTAATTATTTACTGACATTTTAATTAAGGAAAAATAACGGGAATTATTATGAGTTGTATCGCTTAAATTCTGAATAGGATAGAATAAAACTTTGTGATAACCGAGTTCCTTTTGAATTCCAATGGATGATTTTATAAAATATAATTGTCATTATCAATTTAATTTGATGAATAAGAGAAGAAAAATTATCTCATCCAAAAATATTTTTAATTGCTGATTCGCGTAGTAGGTTTAGCGATTTGTATTGTTATGGAGTTTTCGTGAATCTGAAAACCACTGCTGATGATATGATTGGAAACAGAGTTGTAGTTATATATTATTATTATAATATTATTAATATATATTATTATTAATATTATTCAATACATTTTGATTTTTGTAAAGGTGTATAAACTAGCAGGATTTTTAAGGATGTATGTTAAGACATGGAAAAATAGGATTTGTAAATACATATACGTATATCCATATTCCTGAAATACAACCAAATGAAAAATTAACTATTCCTAATGTTACACTTTTGTTTTGGAAACCAAATAAAAATATTGTTAAAATTGAACCTCGAGCCACAAAGACGTTACAACACAAACAATTTTATAAATATAATTACATCCGATTTTAAAAAATGCCGACGAAGAAATTAGAATTAAGTTCATCAATTAGCCCACCACAGATGATTTTAAATCAGATATTCAAAATAAAAATATTCTCACTATTGCATATGATATAACACCAAAAGTGATTATTCATAAAGTTATTGAAGATTTAGTTTGTTTAGGGTATGTAAAAGAAAAATTTAATTCGGGATTAGTTACTTTTAATATTAAAAATGATATTAATGTGAAACACTAGTAAGTAATTCAAAGGAAATCTTAAAAACGATACTTTATTCAAAGTTAGATTTGAAAAATCTTAATATTGAACTTGTTGACGCTTTATTAAGAGAAACAAAGATTATTTTAAACTTTCATAGGTGGGAATATATGTACAGGGTTTAGAGGTGATTAATAATAAGATGAAATGATGAGATGAATTTAAGAATGATTATAGGATAACAAATTACAACAAAAACAAAATAACAGGAGGAAGAGTGATGGAAATCGTATTTATACATTAAAAACTACTAATTATTTTAAAACGCGCGATTGAAGAAAGAACTATTCTCTATTGCATCTTTTTAAAATTGATGATGAAAAGACACAATGATAAATAAAATCAAACACAAAAGAAACAATTGACATATTAACCAAAAATTATTTTGAGGTTGTAGAATTGGATTTTAAACCAGGGTTCGCTACTTTTAATATTAACTTTTCTATAAAAAATATTTCTAACTTTACAAAACAAGAAATTAATTTGTTACCATCACCACCCCTGTTTAATGTTGTAGATAAATTTGAATTTACGTGGACGGAAGAACAAACAACAATTTTTACTCCTATAAAATTGGAAATATAGGCTCAACTAATAATATAATCATAGAACCAAATAAAGAAACATAAAAAAAATTAAAGAATGAAAACAACTGCTTTATGTGAATGCACAAAATTTCTAGTAGAACCAGTATTTAATTCGAAATCCTCTCAACTATCATCCACTGAAATACCTGCTTTTAAATTAAGCTGAAATACCTGATGAAATTAAGGTCGGGCCGCGTTAGAAATAGGTGTTCACCCTAAAAGTGAACACCTCTATTATTGTGTTTTAAAATAATTTAATCTTTTTTTAGGGTCCGACACGGCGTACCCCGTTCCGTAATGAATATATTCAATGAAATCTTTAGATTCTTTATTTTCTGTTTTTCAGGGTGGACCCTGTATTAGTCCCATTATAACATCAGCCGAAATACAGAAGCAAAACATGTTGAATTTCTATCAAAACCAATAATATATTAGATTCACGATTTCGAAATTTAAAATTGTGGGTAAAATAGCCATGCCACATAAAAAACTGTATATTATTTTATTAGTTAGTTATTTTCTTCAAAATGTGCTAGATCAGCGTTTCACAACCTATGGGTCGCGACCGAATATTGGGTCGCATTAAATTTTTAATAGGTCCCGAAATGACAACTGCTACCTTGCACCAAAGCAAGGAACTGATGAAATACTCTTAGAATGGACAATTCTTTGTGTGACATTCCAAAAAAACGGTTTTAAAATACAGTGCGAAAAATAAAATAATGCAAGATACTGATATATCAAAGTAGACCATACTTTATTTGTATTCTGAATAATTTATCTTAATAATTTGTTGTTGCATTTGTATAGAACTTCTTCGGCAATTACCAAAAGGTATTAAAAAAAAAGTTGGAAATACACTTAAAACGCTTAAAATTAGTTTCAAACCAAGCTGGGCTAAATTGCTAAATATGAAATTCAACTCGAAGATTATTTGTCCATTACATGTATTATCAAGTTCATCCTGGTACACCATGCTGTATATGGTAGTATATCATTTATTTAGTAGTATATCGTTTTTCTTAAGTTTTATAATGTTATAAACAATTGGGTTGCAGAACTACTACAAACAAATATGTTGGGTCGCGCGGCACATAGGTTGAGAAACGCTAGATGATCCGCTAGGTAATCGTGTCTTTTGAGGAGGTAGTTAAAAATGAGGTCTTGGAAGAAATATATTGAAATATAATGAAAAATAGAAGCATAGAAATGTGGGAAAACGCGTGGAGTAACTCAGTAAATGGTGCAAATACAAAGCTGTTCTTCTCCACGGTAATATTTGGTAAGCTCAGTCCCTAACGGAAAAATCATTATCGACATCGATAGAATCTAAATATTATCGTAATTACGAGACTAAAGATAAATATTACCCAATTATCATTTGCACAGACGGAACTGGTGTAACAGAATTTAATGTTCTCCGTAGAAAACAATGCCTCAAGGCACTGTAAAAAGTTTCTGGGATTATGCCAAGGTAGACATGCTACTGCAATGGACCAGTCAAAGTTTTGTAACCAGTTTTGTAATTTTTACATGATTTGTCTTATATCTGGAAAGCATTGTGCATGGTGTAGTTTTGTAGCAAGGAAACAGTCACGATTTGGTGTTTCGCCACCTGTGGAAAAGTATTGGTTGTCCCTGACAACATATAAATGGGTAGCTGTATAATCAGAACTACAACCACATACCCTAAATTTCTAAATGTGACATTTCTAATCGAGAAGAAGTTAATGATGAAAACACAAATGCATTTTGAAAGTTTGTAGTTTAGCTTTATGTGTGCTGTTGTACTTCAAGTTTCTTAGTAGTGCTTTCGACATATTCCAGTGATTGTCTGATGCTACAAAACAAATAAAAACAGAATTTTTTAACAAGTATCATATGTAAACTGAGATAAGATTAACATGTCATGAGAAAAATGTATTTCAACTGCTTTAATGGTATCTTTGTGAACGAAAGTTAGGTTATAAACAACGATTAGGGAAGTGTGCGGTGCAGAACTCAACTTTTAGAAACGGACACGGATGCCATTTTCTACCCAATTCTTCTTTTGTTGCTCATCTAAAGAAAACTCCAAGATATACTACAGACCTGGAAATTGATATAATTTTTGAAATATTTTTGTTAAAACGTATCTTACCGTAAAACCACTTTAAAGGCTTATTTACTAAACATTTTTATGTGTTCTCCTACCTTTTCAAAACATCTGCATGTTTGGTACAAAAGGTAATAACATTTGAAGATGAAAGTGAAAAGTTTTAAATGTTTGTAAATTGGAAATTGAAATAAGTTCACTAATTAAAACTCACCATTTATTAAACATTAAATTATCAAAACCAAAAAAGATCATTAATTTAATAATTAGTAGCACCACTATTATGGCAATGATTTGAAAAATTCGATTGTTCATGTTTAAGATGAGATGATTAAGCTCATTGATAGTGACATTACCAGGGCCTGCAGAATGGCTCTCCGAAGATCATTTACAGTGCGGAAAGGATCATTTCCACTGTAAATCTTTTGAACAATAATGTCCCACACGTTTTCATTGGGTTAATGTCATGAGACCATGATGGCCAATCTAATGTTGCTAATGTGTGCTGAAATTGCAAACATCTTTCTTTTATCGGAATAAACAATTTTCGGATGGCATTTCGTTTGACATAGATGGCAAGTGAATTCCTTATTATGATCATGAACATGCAAACGTAATTTTTCAACAGGATAGGCATCTGCTTACCGCTGTCAGAACACACGGGCAGGATTGGTAGTGTCACAAATCCCAACCTTAGACTGTCCATCATGTTCTCCGGACATTAACCCAATGGAAAACGTGTGGGACGTTATTATTCAAAAGATTTACAGTGGAAATGATCCTTTCTGCACTGTAAATGATCTTAGGAGGGCCATTTTGCAGGTCTTGGTAATGTCACTATCAATGAGCTTAATCACCTCGTCTTAAGCATGAACAATCGAATTTTTCAAATCATTAACCATTATGGTGGTGCTATTGATTATTAGCTTAATGATCTTTTATGGTTTTGATAATTTAATGTTTAATAAATGAAGAGTTTTAATTAGTGAACTTATTTCAATTTCCAAGTTACAAACATTGAAAACTTTTCATTTTTATCTTCAAACGTTTTTACCTTTTGTTCCAAACATGCAGATGTTTTGAAAAGATAGGCGAACACATAAAAATGTTCACTAAATAAGCCTTTAAAGTGGTTTTACGGTAAGATACGTTTTAGCAAAAATATTTATAAAATTATGTCAATATTCAATTTCCAGGTCAGTAGTAACTAGGTAAATAAAACCATAAATATTTACTGATACGAATTAGTTATTCAGAAAGTGCATATTTTGTACGTATATAACACACCATCAACGTCGTTGTCTTTATCTTCACACGGCAAAGCAAGTATCAACGGCAGATCATTTTTAACTATGAAGCAAGCCTAAGCAACTGCAGTTAGCAGAGTTAACTATGAAGCAGAGTTCTGCTTCATAGCTAAAACGGATCTGTCGTTACCGTTTAATTTTTAAAATGTGTTGGGCAATTTTCATTTATTATAATGCATTAGCAACACATTTTTAAGTAATTCTTTTTTCAAATGCAAAAATGAGACCTACACGTCAAGTCTCAGATTTTGATGAAACTTTTGGCATAAAGTGGAGCGCTCTTGGGTTGTTCTATTGTGCAAATCTCCAACTTGATAAATTGATTTTTCCGAAATCAATAATGTACATTAGGTGTTTGCGTATGACAATTTATTCTATAACATCGACACGTTTCTAAAACGAAATTACTGGGTGTTCATGTTGCCGGTTATGTGACTATCTATCCATGCATTTATTTATGAAAATATTCCACAGTAAAACAGTTTTAGTGCTCCAGGATTTGATTTGAAAAATGTTTCTTACATTCATACTACATGAAGATGAAGGGAGTGGTTTTGGGACGAGTGATGAAAAATTATAGATTCATGAAATGATAATAATTAATCAACTACACCATAACTATTAGACACAATTTTTAATGATCTAAACTCAAATCGATAGGTTATTGAAGTAGTACAGCACTGTGTGCTTCTGTATTGCGTTCCGTTTTCAATCATGAGCCGAGGCGCATGATACTTCCTTTATTACAATCTCATAAGGTTAAACTTTAACACTCGGCGAATTCATATTAAAAAAGTCTTAAAAAAATCATTAAAAATAAAAAAATAATAAAAATCCAAGAGAAAAACGCAAAAATAACGACATTTACATCATTAGTTCCGGAGATATGGATTTCTTAAGTTGTCGTATATTTCACACTTTGGGAGATTACTGCGTAGTCGATCTTTACACCCAGCGACTTTGTATTAAAAACGTGTTTTGGGTTTAGATAAAAAATTAAGAAAACTAAAATATATTGTTGTATTATTTTGTCGTAAATAGGATTTATTCAAAATTAATAAAAATTATATAATGAAACTTTATTATATTGCATTGTTTTAAATTAAATACAGCGAATAATTTCGTTTCTAGATACATAGAGTAATAAAATATTCTAGGTACCAATTATTTATTGACCTGTCCTCGTATCATGTGTAAATTTATTTAAATAAATGTTTGATTCTAAAAGTAAAATCAGGCTAAGCTATTTAAAGCGAGAAACTTTTATTTTGTTTAAAATATTATTACATTGGTGATTAAGGAAATACTAAGCTCTGCAGAACATTTTTGTTTTAATTTAATTAATACTAAAATTTAATAAGGTGTCAGTCATAATGAATGATTCGTATAGAGAGTGGATTTGGTGATAATAATTGTTAAGGAAAATGTGTTTAAGATCTTCAAAATTTAAAAGAGTGCCTTTACCTAGAAAGAGATAAAGTTGAAAAATAAAATTGTTTGGTAGTTGTTTTCGAGCCGGAGTAGTATGCAGATGTACAGCAGTGAGAGTACACTAGTACAGACATGCATTTAAAAATGTATTATTTTATTTATTGCTAAAATGAATGCTTAAAAGTATTAATTATGTTTTAAAAGATTATTGTTTGAAAAATGGTTAATGAAATAGAATTTGATAAGTTGAAGTATTAAGTTTATAATAATAATTTTGTTAAGTGAAAGATTACAGTGATTAAACGGAAAAAGTGAATTTGTGCAGAGAATCTAAAAGTGTTAACGTTTTAAAAGGGAATCTACGAGAATTAATTTGTTGTATAATCAATGAATGATTATTTTGGTATTAACAATTTAAGATATAGAGAAGGTATAAAAAAACCATATTTGGTTAATGAAAATCTAAGTTTGTAAAATTGTAAAAGGTCATTTACAAGTGGTGTATAATAAAAGGTTAATTTTGGGTTCTATCAGTAGTGCATTATTTACATCGAGAATAAAGTCCTGAAAAGTAATTGTTGTTCCTACCTGAAACAAAAGAAAAAGAATTATTTCTAAAATAATAATAAAAACACAGTTTATGAAAAACAGTTTATCCAAAAGTACTTACTGTTGGTTATGAGCATCTGGTTCAACATCTTTGGAGAGCGTCTCGACAGCCGGAGAAAGCGGTCAATCATCTGGCAGCATCCTACTGCTATCGCATGGGGGATAACACAGTTCAGCGTCTTCGTGGCGGTAAGAAAAATAAATTGTGAACATTTGCAAATTAAATTTGAACACATAGGTTTAATAAGCAATAAACAGTATCAATAATTAATTACTTTATTACAATACTTACTTTATTAAATGTTGTTTAAAGGTAAGGCAGGTATATTTGTAACACAAAACTGCACTTTATACGAATTTCTTTGTTTTTGTTTTTAATTTGATGAAGGTTTTTCTGAATTTTGAAAGTGTTGTAGAGCTGCGAATTTTCGAACCTTGATAATTTTAAAAGACCCTTTGAGTATCAGTCTCTTGCTAAGATAAGCTTAGCTGGCGCCCAACATTGTTTTTTTTATTATTTTATAATTTTAATATACAGGGGGTATCAGAATATTATCCTTACTCTGTGTAATGTTTATTTTTGTTGGTAATTATGCTTTTTCAATATTATTAAAATAATAATAATAGTTGGTTTGATTGTATAATCAAATAATTCAACAATATGTTGTAATAATTATAAGGGAGTTATCAAAGAAAGTAGCTAAATACAGTAAGAAGGGGCTGCAAGTTTTTTCTGTATACTGCGAGAGATACCTAGAACCTAATCCGGCTCTGAGCAGCGGTAGCTTTGTCGTAGTACACATTCCAGTAACGTAATTCTCCGTTACTGGAAGTATTAGATATTTAATTATGATTATTATTATTATTTTATCTAGTTACCTATTTTGTATCTACCTTAGCGACGTGTTTGTTTATAATTATATTACCTTTGATAATGACAGCATAGCTGTCGAAACAATATTGTCAGGTTGTATTTTAATAAAACTGTGAAACTTTTAATAATCTTTATTTATTTCATGATTATGGAGTTCCACAAAATAAGGCTGGAAACAATAAACAAAAAAAAATAATAAAGTTAATTTTATAAATTTTTTATAGTTACAAAAACCCAGAATATATTTATTTTCTATGTAAAATAAAAGTTACATTTTTGTCCCTTAACAACAATACAATTAAACCTAATACATTGCTGTAGTTGTTTATATCGGAAATTTAACTTATTTTTCGGCCAAAAGGAAAATTTTAGGTTACGTTTTTAATAATTTTTGTAGTTTTTTAAACAGACGATAGTGAAGCTCAAGCAAAAAAATCAATTTTCTATATGTGACTAATAAGGAATACATACCAAGCCGATGCGAAAAGCTACAAAAGGTTTTCAACTTGGTGTGGTTACCACCTTGTTTAGTTATTCTGCCGAAACTAACTAAAATATGTAGCACTATTTTCAAATCACTACGTTCCACTTCAATTATATTATTATATATTATATATATCTAGCAAAACGGATATTTTATTTGGAAGTAAAAAATGACTTTTCTCTTTCAGAACGGCAGCTTCTGCAACACGTGTGTTATGGTAAAACTAATAGATAATAATGAATTGTCATGCGACAAACCACTTCCAGTCAAATCTGTAATAGACACACTATATTCCTGCCCTTATCTGCATTGACGCATGGAATAAAACTCTTTAATATAAACACTAAATAATGACATTCTTCAATGACTATTTACCTTTTGAAAGTATGAGGAGTGATGTAGTCTAACAACGTGGTCAGACAGTGTAGGACTTAGGTTAGGGCAGCCACTGAAAGATTTTTTTATAGATGATCATTCAAATAAAATAAACCATTATAAAATTAACTCAATGCTCAATGACAAATTAACCAAAAATTATTTTGAGGTTGTAGAATTGGATTTTAAACCAGGGTTCGCTACTTTTAATATTAACTTTTCTATAAAAAATATTTCTAACTTTACAAAACAAGAAATTAATTTGTTACCATCACCACCCCTGTTTAATGTTATAGATAAATTTGAATTTGCGTGGACGGAAGAACAAACAACAATTCTTACTCCTATAAAATTAAAAATATAGGATCAACTAATGATTTTAAAAAAGCTATTTGATATTCCAAATAATATAATCAATAGAACCAAATAAAGACATAAAAAAATCAAGAATGAAAACAACTGCTTTATGTGTATACTCAAGATTTATAGTAGGACTAGTATTTAATTCGAAATCCGCTCTATCTAAAGAAAACTCCAAGATATACTAGTAACTAGGTAAATAAAACCATACATATTTACTGATACGAATTAGTTATTCAGAAAGTGCATACTTTGTACGTATATAACACACCATCAACGTCGTTGTCTTTATCTTCGCACGGCAAAGCAAGTATCAACGGCAGATCAATTTTAAGTATGAAGCAAGCCTAAACAACTTCTAACTCTGCTTCATAGCTAAAACGGATCTGTCGTTACCGTAAGCAACTATTTACCGTGACAAATTTTCGGGTACTATTTCGAAGGTTTTATAATAATAATAATAATTTTTTTTATAATTGCTACAACCCATAAACTGCAAAGCAGGCCCCAGAAGCTATAAGCTTGTGCGGGAGGGAGGGGCGATTATTATCATTACGTAGGCCCTATGTGCGGCTGCAGCCGACTTACAGATAGAACAGTGCAAATCCCACATTTGTGTCACAGCTAAGGAAAACTGCAGAAAACCTTAACCAGATCTGCCGGCACCGGGAATCGAACCCGGACCGCCTGGGTGAAAGTCCGGCACGCTAGACATTACACTACCAAGGCTATTTATTATTTTCCATAAAATACATTTTCTATGAAATTCATACAATAAACTGGTATTTTTTTTAATTTTTAAAATATGTTGGACAGGTTGCATTTATTATAATGCATTAGCAACACATTTTTAAGTAATTCTTTTTTCAAATGCAAAAATGAGACCTACACGTCAAGTCTCAGATTTTGATGAAATTTGGCATGAAGTGGAGCGACCACTCTTGGGTTGTTCTATTGTGCAAAATTCCTAACTTGACAAATTGATGTTTCCGAAATCAATTATGTAAATTGGGTGTTTGCGTATTACACTTTAATCTTAAACATCGACACGTTTCTAAAACGAAATCACTGGGTGTTCATGTTGCCGGTTATGTGACTATCTATCCATGCATTTATTTATGAAAGTATTCCACAGTAAAACAGTTTTGGCGCTTCAAGATTTGATTTGAAAAGTGTTTCTTACATTCATATTACATGAAGATGAAGGGAGTGGTTTTGGGACGAGTGATGAAAAATCATAGATTCATGAAATGATAATAATTAATCAACTACACCATAACTATTAGACACAATTTTTAATGATCTAAACTCAAATCGATAGGTTATTGAAGTAGTACAGCACTGTGTGCTTCTGTATTGCGTTCCGTTTTCAATCATGAGCCGAGGCGCATGATACTTCCTTTGTTACAATCTCATAAGGTTAAACTTTAACACTCGGCGAATTCATATTAAAAAGTCTTAAAAAAATCATTAAAAATAAAAAAATAATAAAAATCCAAGAGAAAAACGCAAAAATAACGACATTTACATCATTAGTTCCGGAGATATGGATTTCTTAAGTTGTCGTATATTTCACACTTTGGGAGAATACTTCGTAGTCGATTTTTACACCCAGCGACTTTGTATTAAAAACGTGTTTTGGGTTTAGATAAAAAATTAAGAAAACTAAAATATATGTTGTAATAATTATAAGGGAGTTAACAAAGAAAGTAGCTAAATACAGTAAGAAGGGGCTGCAAGTTTTTTCTGTATACTGCGAGAGATACCTAGAACCTAATCCGGCTCTGAGCAGCGGTAGCTTTGTCGTAGTACACATTAACTTGAAAGAACGACCGAAACTACATCAAGAGTTACATTTGATTGATCTTAGAATGAGTGGTTTCTAGCTTCGATCGCCGGTCTGCTCCGCCGCTTTAAATTCAACTATGTAAACAACAAAAATTATTTATTTTTGGGAAAAGTTGAGATATTATTTTATAAACTCATTTCGGCTACCCTCCACAGATCATTAATTGTCTGTTAAACGGCATTAGGCATCTTCAAAAGTTTGAAAACGGCGTTTTTATAAAAAAATAACATAATAAAGTTAATTTTATAAATTTTTTATAGTTACAAAAAACCCATAATATATTTATTTTCTATGTTAAATAAAAGTTACATTTTTGTCCCTTAGCAACAATACAATTAAACATAATACATTGCTGTAGTTGTTTATATTGGAAATTTAACTTATTTTTCGGCCAAAAGGAAAATTTTAGCTTACGTTTTTAATAATTTTTGTAGTTTTTTAAACAGACGTTAGTGAAGCTCAAGAAAAAATCAATTTTCTATATGTGACTAATAAGGAATACATACCAAGCCGATGCGAAAAGCTACAAAAGGTTTCAAACTTGTTGCGGTTACCACCTTGTTTAGTTATTCTGCCGAAACTAACTAAAATATGTAGCACTATTTTCAAATCACTGCGTTCCACTTCAATTATATTATTATATATTATATATATATATATATATATATATATATATATATACGGATATTTTATTTGCAATTAAAAAATGACTTTTCTCATTCAGAACGGCAGCTTCTGTAACACGTGTGCTATGGTAAAACTAATAGATAGTAATGAATTGCCATGCGACAAAGCTCTAATAGACACACTATATTCCTGCCCTTATCTGCATTGACGCATCGAATAAAATTGTTTAATATAAACACTAAATAATGACATTCTTGAATGATTATTTACCTTTTGAAAGTATGAGGAGTGATGTAGTCTAACAACGTGGTCAGACAGTGTAGGACAGCCACTGAAAGATTTTTTTATAGATGATCATTCAAATAAAATAAACCATTATAAAATTAACTCAATGCTCAATTAAACAATCAAAAACGTTTGTTTTGTATCTAGAAAAAAATCAAATAGTAACCAGCATTTAGCTAATAAAGCTAATATTCATACAGCAGGGTTGCAAACATGATAAACAATATAAAATTTACGCTTACAAGGTAAGCAAAAACAATTCATAACTTTGCTTCTAAGCATAGTAGAACTTTCATCTTAGGCTTGTTTTAAAGCTAAAGAAGTATAGTTTTCGTAAAAAATATATTAGTGTTTTATAATAAAATATTGAATTTTTCATTTCAAGGTCACATGCTGTGACCGTTGACCTTGAATATCTAAGAAAGTGTACATCAATTTTTTTTAGGAAAATGATTGAGGATGGTTTGAATTAACCGTCATGTTAAATTATTGTCAAGTTGGCAACACGAATATTTCTTAGGGGTTTTCATTTTTCTTTAATTGTAGCGTGGCGTATTAAAAATAATATAGCGTATATTGTTAGCTATACCAACAACAAGTGAAATACACTAAAACCTATGGCGCGAAATTCAAACACATTTTGGATCAGACTGTACTTACGTGCTTATGTACTTATGTGCTTACTTGCTTATGTACTGATCAGCTTATGAGTTTATGCCCTTATGTACCTATGTGCTAATGTACTCATGTGAATATGTAATTATGTGCCTATGTACATATGTGCTTACGTACTTACGTGCTTATGTACTTAAGCACATATGTGCATATGTACTACAGTATACTTACGTGCTTATATATACATATGTACTTAAGTAAAATGTACTTACGCGCTTAGGAACCTACGCGCTTATGTCATTATGCACTTATCCGCTAATGAACTTATGCGCGTATACACATATATGTATTTATGTGCTTATCTGCTTATGTGCTTATGTACTTACGTCTTTAGGTAGTTACGCAGTTACGTACTTATGTAGTTAATGTGTAATTAAATCAAGCAAAGGTCGTAACTAAGAAAATTTAAAAAAAATTGAGTGTTGTTGAATACAATTGCAACGCAGAAACAAATAAAATTATATACCTATTGTATTGTAGGTACAGTCACAATACACAGCGCAAATACAATAATAGAGATCAGTAGCAGAGGAGGGGGTGCAATTGCTTATTTGCACTGTACATGCATTGTACGTTGCACCACTGATTGTGCAACTGCGACTGATACTACACATCCTTGATACTACACATGGTGTATTTTGGGCCACTTAGTCTAAAAATGATTTTTTGTTAGGTATATTTGATATAAAATAACCATAAAAATGCACCCTTTGTTTACACTATAATCGATGTAATAAACAACCAGATTTAATTGTAGATTTTTTTTCTATGAGATCTATTCATTCGCCTGTTGGCCTAGTACGTTACTGTATCAAAAAGGGTGATCGACGACGGTACTGTCGTCACCATTATTAAAATATCACGCAGTTCAAACAAATGCGCGAATCACATATTTAAAACAATATGTTCGTAAACTAATTTTGTTTATGCAGGTGTCGTATCATTAATATCAGATGCCATAAATATAAACAGGAGAAAAGAAAATGAATTAAGAATTATTAAAAAAACATTAAAAAGTGAATAAGTGCTTTTCTCTGCGTGAAAGTAATTTGAATGTCGTACCTATTTAGTATATCGTTTACTGCTTGTACTTTTTATTTTTATTGTGTGTAGATGACAAGTACAAGCAATAACAAGTACGGACACCTGCTATGAGCATCTGTATAAAGAGAACGGCTTTTCTTTCAGCTAGTAGTTAAGAGATGTCGCTGTAAAAGGAGGCAAATTAAAAAATACAACGGTTTAAATCAACAAGCAAATTTAAGGGTTGAGGAGAACACAGGCTAAACAAAGTAAAAAACATTTCCACATTTTGTATTTCTAAAACAAACAAAATTAACGGACACATACATTCTAATTATTATTAATATCCTAATCCTAGCTTGATGGGCCAGCAAGGATAATAATATTACGGGTTAGTGAGATTGAAGTCGCAGTAGGCTTCTTGTGAAACATTGCATATACATAATAGATTTAAGAAAAACTGTTATATTTAAATAATAATAATATAATAATACAAAATCAATTTTTTTTAATTCTACATATAATAAAACCTTAAATAAAAAGTAAATAAATACCTACACAGTAGGTAATGCGGCACCTGGCCCAGACGGAAATTGACATGCCATTTGGCATGCCAAAGCCCCTTGCTTCTGATTGGCTAACCCCACTCCTGTAGCTCCTCCCCTTGCTTCTGATTGGTCGCCGCCATCTTGGATGACACGCCTACTATTCTCTGATTGGCTGACGACCACCATTTTGGAACGTCTGGCGCCATTCTACCACGCACGCCATTACGGCAATCTGTATTACCGGCAACCAGCGTATCGTCAATAGATGGCGTCATGAAAAAATATTGCAAACTGTGTACTACTACTGCTAGAGGGCGTCATGAAGAAATCTGTATTACCCGTAAGTAGAGGCAGCCATTTTATATCACACATGTGGCGCTAAATTTGAATCTGTACTGAATCTATCAATTTTAAATTTGTCATTTTTGCATCTGTCATTTTAAATCTGTCAATTTTGCAGCCATCATTTATGCATCTGTCAATTTTTGAAATCTGTCATTTTTGAATCTGTCATTTTAAATCTGTCATTTTTTGCATCTGTCAATTTTGAATCTGTCATTTTAAATCTGTCAATTCTGCATCTGTCATTTTTTCATCTGTCAATTTTGCATCTTTCATTTATGCGTCTGTCAATTTTGAATCTGTCATTTCTGAATCTGTCATTTCTGAATCTGTCATTTAAAGCTGTCAGTTCAAACTGTCAAGTTACTGAATCTGTTAATTTATATCTGTCATCTTTGCATCTGTCATTTAAATCTGTCAATTTTGAATCTGTCATTTTGAATTTGTCATTTTGAAGGCGCCATCTTGGATTTCCCTTGCCCCTAGATTTGAATTTTAGCGCTAACTCTGGGATTGGATCGACCATCTTTTATCCCTTTCACTAAGCTGAAACTCTTTCTCTCTCCTTCTCATAGGACGACTACTTACCGGCTGCTTTGTAACTTAGGATGTTCGCCGTCGGAAATCTTCGGCTATTTTCGTGTACTCTCTCGCTGATGACGATCTACCTTTTATATAGTCTCCCTTCACCCTTCGCCCTTCGCCCTTAGTCATGCTAGTAAATGAAACATCAATGTTTAAATATACATATTATTTATTTTGCTATACATTTCGAGGAGTAAATGGACAATTGTAACATATTATTTGACAAATTATTCATTACACAGTATGAGTTGAGATCATCACGTAACACTTGCAAATTGTTCAAATATTTTTGTAACCTATTTCTAAGATAGTTTATTTCCGCCATGGTGTTCTTAATACGATGGTGCAAACGTTGTCGTTGACGTTTTCGGCTGCTGCTGTTGATATAATTGCAGTCGTGTACGTACGGCATCGATAAACTTTTGCGGATAATGTTTTATTATTTCTAATAAAATGAACGAGTTCAATCCACCAGCTATTGTTGCTGCGTTGTCTATTAAACTGGTAGCTGAGTAGTATCCGCATAACAGCTCGGTCGTGAATAAGATGGAGTCTGTTGGCGGAAGCGTTTTATAGACATCTTCAGGACGTCTCAGTTGACCTTCTGCTACGTTCTCTATGTTTGCTTGGTAGAAACGCGAAAAGCCCAGGTGATGTAACGTTCAAGCGTGATGATTGATCAGCGGTGCTAGATGCATTATAGACTGAAACTCGTAATCTTTTAAGGTTATAGTCCGTTGTTTATCATTCTGATGAATTGCCACCCTGTTGCCGAAAAGCTCGTTGTGAATAATCTCGATGTATAAATTCTCACATAGATGGACTTTCAAATGTTTATCACGATGAAGTACACTGTTGCCGTCGTCGTTGCAGCAACCATAAAAGAAATTTTTAAACATTGCCTCGACTCGTATATCATACAGCTCGAACCAGTCACTTTCCGACAACACTATTTCACCATGCAGGCATACGTTATTCACGCATTCGAGCTTCACTACCACGTCAAATTCTTTAGACCCCAAGGCGTCGTAGTCATCAGATGGAATAAGTCCTACTTGGATGTTGTGTATATGGTCGTAGTTTTGTTCTTCCCCTGGAGGTCTCGTACATACAACATACAACGGATACTGGACAGCCCCGCGCAGTTGAACACGTACATCGCCTTTAGCTGCTGCTACTGTTGTATCTACAATCGTAAAGTTTGCTGATGCTGCTACAACGTCATCAGCATAGTATAGAGGCTGTTGCTGCTGCGACAGATCATGGAACGCTAAAACAATAATACAATCATCGGTTAATATACACACACACAAACATACAAAAGTTTTAAACATCTTACCTATTTCTTCATTGTTCGACTTTTGACCGTTCTCGCTGTACTTGTCGGTACTTGCTGTTGATGATGCATGATCTGCAACATCAAGGCCTTCATCTAAACAAGCAGCAAAATAGACACAAATTAGCATACAAACACAAACTTGAACTTTTATAAACAACTTACCTATTTGCAGGGGAAATAATTCGCTCTCACAGGTCTCGTTATCATAACAATAATTAGGACTGCTTATACTCGCCATCATCGTAATTGCTGCTGCTGCTGTACACGTGCTGTCTGCTACTAGTACACGCTAACAACTGTCGACTTTATATAGTCACTTATACTTACCTAGATTCAACGCATGCTCAGTAACATGCATACGGTAAACAACCTGTCATCGCTGGCAAACAAGTCTCATCTTGTTTAATGACACGTCATCACCATCAGGTGTGTAGGTAATTGCATCATTCTTGCTTCTCTCATACTAGTTATAGCTATCACTTTCATGTCATGGTACAGAGGAGAATAGTAATAATACACATATAGAACATTAATATTTTATTCTATGACAATCTTTCTCAAAAATTATTGAACAACAAAACAATAATTAAATAACTAAAGAATTATTATTAGGGTTGAAATCTGTTCTCGGATAACCATGATAGAACATTAATCTTTTATTCTATGACAATCTTTCTCAAAAATTATTAAACAACTAAACAATAATTAAATATCTAAACAATTATTAGGGTTGAAATCTGTTCTCAGATAACCATGAAGACATACTTATAACACATTTTTTCATGAAACGGCCAATTGAATGCCTTGTACGCTTTGTTATGCCAAATATTCTTTTCAACAATGTCTTCATCCTCTACTACTACTACTACTACTTAACAGACATAATTGAAAAGAACAAAAACGCGTTTATCAGGTAAGAGATCTATTTCATGAGTATTTTCCCCCGAGTATCCTCGTGATGGCTTGATTTACATTCAATCTCTCCCAAGTTTCACCATCTTTTGATAAATAATTACAATTACGGTACATAACTGTGAAAGCGTTTAATTATTTATTAATAATATCGTAAAGTGAAGAGTACTATAAACAATTGTTTCTAAATTATTATTAAATTATTGTATTTACTAGAGTTGATACGTGAACAGAATCAAAATCCTACAGGGTGACATTTGCAAAGAGACGGCGTATTTTCATCGTCTTAAAGAAAGATGCGGCGCTGAAAGTGAATGCAACTTTAACAGGCATGTTCGAAGTCAAAAAAAGGAGATACTATTATAGAAGAAGTAACGTATATCAACACCGAAATTACTGCCATTTATTAAGATAGCGATATATCCCAGTGGTTCGTAGACAATATTCAAGATCCTATCCTTAAAGGTCTCGACTCTTCGAAAAGTATAAAAATTTTAAAAGTAAAAAATAAACTAATACACCCTATGGATGGATCTAGATTGCTATTAAAATTTTAAGACTGGTTAATAATAATAATAATAATGGGTATTCGCTAAAAGGTTTTATTAACTTGCATTAAAACAGATCTTTGTTTTACTGTGTACCAGTATTTTAACAAATAATAATAATATTTCCCTTATCATTTTAAAGTTGCTAATCCATTAACAATTTATTAACTCTGTTTTCTTATTACTGTTTATTTTTACACTAAGCATTGATAATATTAAAGTTTAACGTTAAAATAGTTATTTGCTAAAAGTTTTTAACATACGTCATTTATTAGATTTTGTTTATGCCAAACTTGCTGCAACAGGATAAAACACGAAAATATTACGTCATTTATTAGATTTGTCTATTAAAATAGCGTACAGTTATTAAAAAAAAATTTCCAGTGTCACCATACTTTGTAATGCATGTAATTTCTCAGTTTTAGCATTAGACGAGTAAGATCAATTATATACCCGTACGTGTACTACTACTACTACCCGTAACAAAATGGCTCTTTATGAAGTTATTACCGAAAGCGTATCTACTGTTAAGAAGTTTAACACCCAAAAGCGTCGGGTCGTATTCAAAATGAAACAACCTTCAGCTAACCAAGACCTACTGGTCTTTTTCAAAGCAGCTATCGAGCAAATAATTACATATGCCATGTCTAACGTTTCACCAACCGACCGCGAGTTACATATAGCTCTAATTTCTATTACATTAAGTCACTTTTTACTTAAACTACCTATAAATATTTAATGCAGTCGAATATACTACAATTTGCTGTGAAGAATATTTAGTTTAATGTAACTATTAAGTCCGTTCTGAAGAGCCAAGGTCTTCCGACCCTGAGCACAATCTAAATATAGCCACGTTTATCAAGTCACGTACACTATGCATTTCTACTTGCGCTCACATCTCGCGCGCATCCTACAGAGCGATCCTGAAGCTCTCATTACTGACAAGTTCTGTATGATTGTTTCATCCGTGACGCCGCCTGCAGGGCAAGGGCGTAACCGAAGCGGTATTTACAGTACCTTCGCCGAAGAGTGCAGCAAGCGTAGAGGGATTGTAGCTATCAAGAATACTGACAATCTATGCCTACCCAGGGCTTTGATCGTAGGGAAGGTCTATGCTGATAATAGCCCTGATTACAAGAAGACCAGGATAAACCAGGGTGTATAAAAGATAAAGGCCGAGGAATTAATGCGAGAGGCCTGTGTACTCGTCATTCCAACAGAGGGAGCAGGTGTCAACGAATTAAGATGCTTTCAAAGACATTTAATGAATACAAGATCACTGTGTTGTACTAAATGCACTGAGTCTTTTACACGCCCTGACAACCACAAGAGACACATGAAGACTGTTCATGCAGCAAGCAAAATATATTGTACTAAATGTCCAAAGTCTTTTTTAAACCTTAATACCTACAAGAGCCATCTTCGGAAGGCAGACTCTTTATATTTTATGATCTTGAGTCAAGGTAAGATGAACACGGTCCTAATGGAGGAAGAATACATGTACCTAACTTCAACAAGGATGCGATAATTGCATTAATGAAGACAGTATAATTGCGGTATGAGGAAAATGCTGCCTGAGACAACAGATTATAAAGATAAACCCCATACAAACCTTCCTAAATTACATACTAGGGGTCGAGAAGACGTTTAAGAAGATTATTGTATTGGCTAGCGAGAACAGATCCTAAAAGAAAAATGCATCGAAGGTTTTATGACGCATCTGCTAGAGGTAAGGAAAAAGTTTAAGAAAGTTATAGCAATAGCACGCAACGGGTAAGCTTTTGACAACCAATTCATTTTAAACCACGTCATTACCAAATCTACCCTGAAACCAGACCTCATTATGCGTGCTAGTAAAATTCTTTTACTCCAGCTAGATAATTTAAAATTCATAGACTCTTTAAACTTTTTTTTCCCTATGGCTCTAGCAGCTCTTCCGAAAGTGCTTGGATTACCATCGCCAAAAGGATATTTTCCTCACCTTTTCAACACGAAATCAAACGTCAACTATGTAGGTCCTCTGCCTGATATTACATACTACGGTCCAGACACCATGAAACCAAAAGCTAGTAAAGAGTTCCTAAATTATTTGAAGGAAAAACAAAGAAACATCCGTTCAACAAAAATTATTTAAGTCAGATAAGCATAAAGTATTCACCATCTGCCAGACTAAAATAGCGCTCGGCCCTCATGATGATAAGCGTTATATTATACCAGGCTCATATGAAACTCTACCGTAGGGTACTATCTCATACCTGTTGAACATGGTTGTATAAAATAATACTATAGTTTAGATATAAGTTAATGTTAAGTTTTTTCGTATAACAAAATGATAAATATATACTAGAGTTAACGTACTAGAGAACACAGACAGTCGACCAGGTATATGACTAGGGAAAATAAAAGCTGGATACTAGGAGCTGAGAAGTTAATTTCAAAGCCGTAATTTAAAGAATGCGCTATCTTTACAGATAATCTGGTGGCTATTTACATGGAAAGATTACAAATCCACTACGACAAGTCAATATGTATTGGTTTCTGCGTACTAGATCTGGCTAAACATATCATTCTTCCCGTTCATACAAACACCTGCTTTATACTCGGGGTTAAAAATAAAGCAGCGTTATCATTTAAAGATGATGATGAACAGCGGCAATAATTTAATTTCGCCAAGAAAGGAAATATACACCAGCGGTCGGTGATAGCTGGAAAAATTATTATAGGCTTTCTAACGATGATAATTTAGAAAATAGTTAAGTTTACATGTATAACTTGTGTGTGCTATATAAGTCTGTATATAAACCCTATATATATGTAATAATTATTCTATGAAAGTAATTAGTCTATATGATACATATTATTATATGATATAAATCTGTATATAAGTTATGTAATGAACTATATCTAAAATTGTATATACTTTGTAGACAGTTAAATAAACCAGGCATATATGTCACATTATAGTGTTTCATTAAAGAATGATCTCTCCTACAGTTCACTTTAACGAGAGTAAAGCAAAAGTAATATGTTAATAATAAAGAAAAGGAATGAATATGGTTCATAGTAGAACGTAGAAGCAGGATGAGCATTAAGAGATATTTACCCCATGACCCTAGTTATAACGTTTAATTAAAATATCAACTTATATACGAATAAATTTAACAAACGTGATACAGTTCACTCCTAAACGTCTATTTATTGTTTCAACCTCCTGTAAAAACTGATTACACGCACTGATCATATGTTCTTCGCTGTCACTGCTCTGTATTTGAACCGAGGTCGATGTATAACGACGTGAATCAGATAGCATCTCCCAGCTAGATAGCAACTGATCATATTCATAACATACAAGCACTGCTACTGAAATAGGTATGCTGACTCCTGCGTCTAAGATGCACTGCCGCAACTGATGTTGTAATTGTAACTCATTTAGACTGTAATTGCTATCGTCTTCGATCTCGTTTAATGATAATAGCGATATGATATTTTGTTGTTACTTTTTCTCTCTTAAAACAACATCATCGCGTAAATTTAGTACAAGTGAATACAAAAATAAGAAAAATCCTACATTATGGTCGGCTAAAGTTGATGATTTTGGCAGGTACTAACACACACACACACAGAGTTTTATTTAAAACCACTAAATGCTATGAAGCTCTTGAACAGTAGTCGTGTATATATAACAAGTATCGCTATGAGATTTGGTTTTATACCAAGCAGTGAACGAGACCAACCCTTGTTCAAGAGAGCTGGTAAACTAAACCGTTGTCTGTTTAATTATCATTTGTTTGTATATCATTCTTAGAAGGGTGGTAAT